>CM019752.1:9154022-9490365 GCA_009761765.1 Phenacoccus solenopsis | reverse complement strand
ATTCGTTTACTCGATGTTCAATTTTCAAAATTTTTAGTGTTTCAAGATTTAAAAATTTCAGTCTTAAATCGCAATTATTTCTTTCAAAAAGTTTTCTTATCAATCATTTAAAAATCAAACGAACACTTTTACTAGTAGTAAAGAAAACATTCCACTTCGATGAATAAGTGCAATAATCTAACTAACTTACTCATCAAATACCTATTGTAAGTGTAGATATTATAGCAATATTAACATGGCTCGTGCATTATGACCTCGACAATAACAAAGTTTTAATTATTCTTTTTGTAAATTATTTTAGCAATTTTTTAATTAATAAAATATATACCTTTGTAATTTTTATTTTTTTTTAAATACCCATTCAAATTACTACTATAATGTATATTTTTATTTTAAGCTTATCAAGACTATGATTGTTTTTATTCTAAATTACCATAATAAATTGTTGTTGATCGTTTAATAACATTATTAATTCATCGAAGAGATAGTTTAGAATTCCATATACATACCTACTGCAGATGAATAGAAAAGATGTTTCATCTGTCAAATAATGGAAGGGAACATCTTTTGAAATTTTGTAGCTAAGTGTTATTGGAAAGGTTTTATAGTTTTTCACGTTTCATCATGGTGGGCCGGTTCCACTTGTACTGCCCGCGTCAACACACCATTAATATTATGACTTAACAGATAGTTTCCGTTCATTGAACTTAGATTTTGGCTTCTTTCTAACGCAAAAGCTCTATCAATTAAAAGCTTCTGTCTGTTCGATACAAGATTCATGAATATAGGTTCCGGATAGCACGTGCGTTACGTTAAGTATTAAGTATTTCACGTGTATTCTGTTAACGGTTTTGACTCATAGCATAAATTTTGAAATAAGTGAAGGAAAAAATTAATCTTTTTGAGACAACAGGATGCATAAAAGATGCAATATGCTAGAAATTGAATGAAATACTATAGTAAAACTTGAAAAATGTATAAAATATGCAAAAAAGAGAAAAGAAAATATTATGAATGATATCAATGCCGAATAAAATTTTAACCAGGTCATGAAAATTATACAGAATCAACAAAATATTAAATCAACATACGGTGATCTAAAAAAAAAAATTAAAAATTGAAAATATTGAAACCGTAAGCAAGTCGTGCTTTTATAGGGGGCTTGTTTTAATTTAAAGACAATATTAATCGCTTCATAAGACCCACAAATAAATCAGAACAATGAAAATTTATACCCCCCAAAAGCACCTGAAAGAGGAATATTAACTCTTTGCACAATAAAATTTGAAAATTTCAACTTAAAAAGAGTTGCAAGAATTTTTACGAAAGAGAATTGAAAACATTTGAAAACTTTCGACAAGAAATCAAAATATGCTGATAAGAAAATAAGGTGTGTGTGGGAAGGATATGGTATAAAAATGGTAAAAGCTTAAACACGTTAAACAAATGTATTTTTGAAGGTAGAATGTTAAATGATTTTTTTTTTCAATTATCATGTAGGTATAGTTTGTACTTTTACATAAGTTGCAATTTTTTTTAAACAATGAGCTAACTGCAAAAAATTTTTTTTACATATATTAATAATTTTTTCGGTAAAACTCAGGAAATAGAGTTGGTAAAAATCAATAAATTCAAATATTATGTATGCAATTTTGGAAAAATCACATATGGCTGATTCTCAATTGTCTGTACATTTTTACTTCATGTAGAAATACGTTTGCGCAACGTTTCAAATTCACCAACTAGCGAGATAACATTGCATTTCCTTAACCTTACTCATAGTTAGTCCCTGAGCCAAGTGAATATAGTCTAATAAAGTACGTAACACTTTATTCAATAATACATACAATCAATCAATCAATCACTGTTTCCCATACTTCTTCTTCAAAGTGTCCCAAAATTTCATCCCTTCATAGTTTATTTTACCATTAACCAAATTTAAAGAATCATTTATGGCCAAGTAGCAAGGTTTCTCCACTGTCGATGGTTTCCATTCGACTTCTAATCCTTCATAATTTGGATCGCTAAAACATAGTTATTCCTTTTCTTAATATAACCAACATAGTTTGATTCGAAAATTTCTCAGTAAAGATTTTCTCTTATATTTACCCTGTTTAGCAAAAGTTGCTAAAAGCTTCGTATATGTTTTGATCATCTTTTTACATCTATCTGACATATTTATGATCTTTTCCACTTCTTGTTCGGGGATTGTGCGAGCCCAGAAGCTGAAGTCACTTATGTGAAATGTACCTATTAACAATATTATGGATTTTAATGAATTTGAAGACTACGTAACACAGGCATGGAAATAAAGCATATCCAGGGTCTTTCAAGGTGAAAGTAATAAGGGATTTCAGGTAGTAATTAACCAGTACATAGTGAGATCTGATTCAAATATTTTTGTTTTTTCAGTTTCATCTATGTTTTTCGAGTGAGTGGCACGAAAACCAAAATAGGTAAACATTGGATTTTACTTGAGAGAAAAGGAAAATTTAGCCTATATTGTCATGGTGTAGTTAGTTTTCATAATTATGAAACAGGAGAACGAGCAGTTGATAAAATAATGAGAAAAATATAACTTGAATTATTTTGAATAAACGCGTACCTTCTAAAGGTTCCTCATACAGATACGAGACTTCGTCTTGTAACGTATTAACTTCGTCTTTCGTTCTGAATTCAAATTTATAAACGTATGCGGACGAAGGAAGTTCAGCGGAAACAACATCTATGAAAGAGTCGTAAATTTCAGAAAACGCTCCGTCACTTTGAATCTGAAAATTGTTTCATATATTACACCAATATGAAGGCGTTAATAAGTATGCACTCATCAGCTTGCAATATAACCTACATCAGCTAAAATAGGTATTGGCGCATCATTTATATCTTTGCCATTGAGGTAATAAGATTTTATTTCTTCAAACATAGCTTCTATTTGTTCATCAGTCATATGGTGTGCCCAACCCCAACAGTTTTGACGAAAATATGACTTGAAATTACGCATTATCTTTGTTTTCATTCCTCCTATATAAAGATTTAGGTAGATTATATTCATTAATTATTGTTTTTGCCCTAGATATATGATGTTGGCCTCCCAAATGGGATTTAAGAGTTTTTTGCTGCGGATGAAATCTGTTTCAGTTATACCATATTGTGAAGCGTTAGCGTAATATAAACCTCTCGTACTTACTAATATAATACTAAAACTTAGCCCATGAAGTATGCTTGGATTGAGCTACATTGTGAGATCATTAGTTGTACTGTTATTGTAAGGATGGCAGAAAAGTGGAACTAATGAAAGCTGGCTCTCAAATGTAATTTATGCGCTGATACTTCGAGAATCGATTATAATAAAGTTGTGCTGATATTATTTCACATTATGCTATGGTCTTGTGCTAATGGGCTCAGCTCGAATTATTGTCGGAAATTAATAATTTTGAACAAACAAACAAAAAGAAAAAGCATGAACAAAAAATTCGAGTAAATGCATTAATTAGTAAATTTTACTTAATAATGAAGTCTATAAAAAACTTAAGAAAAAAGCTTGACCATTTTTCATCTTTAAAAATTTCCGCGAACATGAGCAGAAATAAGGGTATTTTGAGGGAGTTTCAAACTTTAAATTGTCCCACCTTTAAAAAAAAACATTACAGTATATGTGTGAAAAAAAGTTCTTTCGAGTTATTTTTTTGCAAAAGATGATAAAAACAAAAAATTCATAATTTTGTTGATTTAATTTCTTACACTATGGAGTTTAGCCTTGCCTTCCTACCAAAATGCACTCTCCATCCCTACCTATATCCTTATGTACAACTTTAAAAATTAAAATTACATTAGAGTACCGGGAATTGAATATGAATATCAACACGATAATTTAAGTGCCTGATGAAAGGTGAAAATTAGTTGCTATATACATTTCGAGTCTTTGAAGAGTGAAATGGAGCTCCTGCTACCTATTCTACTCATGAATTATCGTTTTTGTAAAATATATGAAATATAGCATTCTTTAGGTATACGCTGCGAATACCTTATATTCATTGAATAGCGAAAGAAATGATCAAATTATTTTTTTCACATATTCTACTAGAGAATTAGAAGCTGAAAATAGTTATTATGTAAACCTTATCGAGAAGCAGGTAAAGCATTTATACATAAATATAGAAAGGGGAGGTACCTAATTCACAGTATAATTAGAATCTTTTTGCAGCCACGTAACACCCAGGGTAATCAATTTTCAAAAAAAAAAAAAAAATAATAATAATAGTAAAATAACTTATTCTACACATTATACGTTCAATAAGAAAAATTATCTAAACTGGAAAATCCTAAGGCCGCTTCTTTTTCACACAGTCCAACCATAATTGGAATCCTCGCCATAGAATCTATTAGTTTTCTCGGAGATACAGGAAGAATGGGGTCTTCTCCAGTATCTATGGTCATACTAAATGGAGAACCAGGTAGTGACGATGTAGGTAACTACGATAATATAAGCACGTTAATTTAAGTTAGGTACTATTATGAGATATAAATCGCGTTATAATTTCATCACCTGATCTATTGTGTTTCTTATTTTTGCAGATAAAAGTTCTGTTGCATTAAATCTCTTGAAAAATGACCACAATTTTTTCTTTTCATTTTCGTTAGCATTTTCATAACCAGCTGCTTGCGCAATTTTGATCGCTAACCACAGATTGCTTTCCACCACAGGGCATATAGTAAGGAAAAGAAAACCACCCATTACAATAGCCTTATGGAATAAACCTATTACATCATTATCATTATGAAGAAACATGAAAGAGTAAATGCATTAAAATAAAGAAGTGGAGAAGTTTTAGAAATTTTTAATGTACCTTTAGCTTTAGGCGATAACATTAAAGAATGAATAATCATAGCACCATTGCTGCATCCTAGTAAGGTTATATTTTCCGAATCGCCACCAAAAGCAGTGATATTATCTTTTATCCATTTCAATCTTAAAACAATGTCTTTGAGACCCTGATTCCCAGAGCATTCTTTTACACCAAGATTTAAAAATCCTAGAAACCAAAAGAAATACCAGCTGATGACAAAAGGTTATAAAATTTAAGTAATAATGGACGAAAAATTACCCAACATGTGAAGCCTGTATCCAATAGACACATATACAACGTCATTATGCATTATATAGTCAGGAGAACCATAATAATATGTGTCCGGACTTCCATTACCAAATCCACCTGGATGAATGTTGACTATTACAGCTTTCAATGGATCACCATTAGAAGGTAGCTGGTATAAAAAAAAAAAAAATTATATTTATACCTATATTGTACTTGTGAATTATCGCTAACTGATTAAACAACGTTTTACTTTAGGCGTGTGAATATTATTGTACAAACAATCTTCTGAGCCTAGCAGACATTTCATTTTTAATGAAAACTGTAAACATCCTTGTTTTTGCTCTGTGGCATTGTAAACGTTTTTCCAAGGCTTTACTGGTATCGGATCCTAATTTAATATGCAGAGAAAATTAGCTTTGTCATTTTACTGAAAACAATGAATAAAATTTAGGTACTCACCCTGTAACGGGCTATATTACTGGTTGGCTGTCCATAAGGAACTCCATAAAACGAGTAAAATTCTGTTCCAGAAAATAACGATTTGTTTTTGGTTCCACGAATTTTACCTTCTTTTACAGTCACCACTATTTTCGAACTCATTATTAAAAAGATTTAAATGATTAAACTTCGCGTTTCACCAAGTGAAATATTAACCTGTTGTTACTATTTTTGAAGGTGCTTTCAAAAAGAATTTAAATGATAATGCTATGCGATTTGCATGCTGAAATAGTGACCTACGTAATAAAGAAAGCATTGCATTTATAGCTATCTAGATAGTGATAAGGTGTTACAAGCCCACATGAGGAGAATTTCTTTGCAAGGTTCGGTGATTTCTTCAGCAGTCTGAATACTTCTTTAGTGCTTTATTATACATGGCCTGGCAAAATATACATTTATTGTCAAATGACTCTTAAGTCTTTTATAAATTGTGTGGTTCTATAAGTGTAAAAAGAATTTTGAACATGATATTATGAGCTTATACGTATTTAACAAAGTTGAAAAAAATTCCATTTTCTTTGCCCGTAATATTTTTATTTCTATTTTTAACTGAGTTTTTAACTTGAAAATTATAGTTACCTAGTACAGCCTACCTGATTTGAGTTGGAGGTCAGGGAGACGGTGCGGTCTTCAAATCTTTGCGTTGCACACCATTTGTAATCATATAGCAAATGTCCATTTGTGGTACATATATATTTTTTATCCCACGTGTAGCGCCGGCAGGTATTTATGAAATCCGCTCAAAACTTGGTGAGAGACTCTTCTTAAAAATGTAAGAAAACTATTTTTTTGTTTTTTTGATGAAATTTAAGTTGGATGATCACTCCAATTTTGAGGGGGGTTGTTATTTCCACATTCTCAGGTGAGATGTTCGTACGTAACTTGAGTTGACCTATCTGCCATTTGCGAGTGGTGCGCCCGAAACGGAGCACTCTGTATTTGTGTGAAGTTCAAGAAAAGTGGTTTTGGAAGAGATAGTGTTGGAGTCTTTAAAATTGGTATTGGGCGTAGCCTGTAGACCTGAAGAGGTTAGCAATGTTATTTGTACATCTGAACAAGCCCCAGTAATCCGGTATGGCAGCTTAGATTTTCTAATTTTATTTGCACTGTTCTTATTGCTCAAATTTCGTCATGTAACGCCATCTGCTGTTACAGGAATCAAATGTAACAGTTTATTGTACGTTCCTCCTTTAGAGGTTGTATAAGTTATATTGGAAGAAATTTTAGATTTTTATTTCTCTGACAGAAGTCGCTAGTATCTAAAATATTTCCCTCGGAAAAAAAATCAGTAAACTTACAAATGAGCAATTTTCGTTCTCTTTCTTCTTTAAACGGATTCACAAAAAATGAGAGGTATGTATAGATTAACTATACCACGATACAACACTGGTAAATATGAATTTATCACTCATCATAAGCGTTGAAAAAAAAGCCAGAATTTTTTTTTGCCAATATCCAAGATAAAAACTGAGTTAGAGTGTTTGGTAACTGCTCATATGATTCAATTTTAAAACATTAGTACATTAATGCTATAGATGTAAGTCTCGAGTTATTTGAATGAAACTAATTCATTTTTTAGAGCACTTTCTGTGAATGAGCTCTTGTACTAAAAATAAATTTGACTCCTTGATTTTTTTTTTTTTTGTAAATACTTCAAGAAAAAAAAATATAGATAGAAAGTTTACAAGGTGCTCATTTCAGAGAGCATAACATTTTAAATGTGTTTCACTATTGAAAAATGATTTTAATTGATTTACTTATTGAGATAATTCATAACAAAGTAAAAAAATCACTTCTAACAAATTAATTCCAAAAGTAAATCGGCGCCAGTAACTTTTAGAAAAATTAAATAATTTTTGCATTTTAGTTTCTTTGGAATGACTGTTATGAATGGTTTCCAAGATATTAGCAAAAAATGATTCCAGCTCAGTTTTAGGGTGATAAAAATTTAACGTATGGTTAGCTATCAATGTATAGTTCATCTAGATGCTAATGATAAGACAGTAATAAATTCACTTTTAAATTTATAATTTATAAGAAAAAAAATTGTGTTGATTTTATTATCCGCATTAAGATACTTTCCTAGAGAAGAAAAAGTATCATAATCTCGTACCATTCGAGTAAGACAGAGATATTAACTCTTGATATATCAATTACATGAAATATCGATATTTTTAATATGTTCTTTTTTTATCATATCACTCACCAAATTCAGGAAAAAAACAACAATTTTAATCAACTATAAAATCAAAAATATGTACCCTAATGAAAACTTCACTCCTGTTGAGAAAACATAAGCTCATCAGCATCTTATTTAATTTTATTCTCTCAATCTACTGGTTGTTTTTTCAAGTTTTCGGATATACTTAATAAGTAAAATCCGCTTTACAAATCAATTTCCTCTTCGCTCTGAAGATTAAAAATAAAATTTAATGAAACGAATGACTACCTTCATCTATTTTTTCTATTATTTCATCCCACAAAACCATCAAACATTATTCTTATCGACACACGATTGAGAAAAATTCCATGTACATTTGATAGAAGAGCGAAAAGAACTTTTATTGAAGTTGCATCCTAACCCATTAAAATCATTTCAAGTAGTATCTAATCAAACATTCAAATGCTTAATGTAAGCGAAATTGCTTCACAAATTTATGAATAAAATTGATTCTACTCTTAAATGATAGATTTATCCGTTTCATATCCTTGCAAAATTAGCAGAGACGTATTGAAAAATAAAAATAAATTCAAAAGATATAAAGCAGAGTAGAAATTGAAGTTTTTTCCTTACAGGAAGGTTGGAGGTTAAAGAGAAAAATCTAATAACCTTAAGATTGCGTGAATTCTCAGTCACAATCAAAATTTAAAATCACACCCAAAACATAAAACTATGAAAATTGAAAAAAAATCATATTATAGGTACCCATTGGGCGATTCTTTTGGCCGATCAAGTTGACATTCTATAAAATAATCTTTTTAAATGTTAATAGCCGTCAAATAATTATGCCATATAGTTATTTATGACACATCAAAATAATTTTCTTAAAGAACTTCTCCAATGAGATTAAATCCAAAACTTACCCATTATGATTAGTGCATCTTCAAAAAGCTCGATCCTTCTCAATAGAGTGTAAGGTAAAAATTTTCAATTTCCTAAATTCAAAAGCGCGCGAAAATAAAGAAAAACAAATCTGCCGATGGCTTAAATTTACGACTGTCGGTTTAATGTTCTCTAAAATGTGGTTGTAAATAACACTACAGTCGAAGCGTGTCCGCATCATTGAACAAGTCCAGAAAAACTTCTATTTGATATTTTTCACCTACTTCTACTACTTCCACAACACTCTATTTCGTCATAGGTATTCTCATCCATACTCTAGAAAAGTACGTACATGTGAGCTTGAGAGAAAGTGTTTGTCTCATAGTTTTCATTTTTTTTTTTGCACTCTGTGCATTGTAGAATACACGTAATTAATTTTATAAATAAGTATTCTCGCATCAAAAGCTCTAAATTTATCATTACTCGAAGTATAAACTCTCTTCAGTATAAAATGGAAAATGCTTTTTGAAGAGGTTTTTTGATTCTTGAAATTTCTTGAATCTTCCGTATCTCCTCACAAAATCGACCACAATACTTAAACTTCCTACATAAAATTAATTACCGACCAAAATTAGATAACTTGATTTCGACTCAAAATGTAATTCAAAATAGTAGATGGTAGTTTTTACTCTTGGTACCAGTCAAATATAGAGTAATTAAAGTAACTGGTCTGCTTTCTGATTAGTAGAACGTCATGCATGTAGCGATCAATCACCAAGTAGGAAAGTGGTAAATTACTTCCGCTTACTCTTAGAATGATTACTGTGGAGGTGATGGCGGAGGTAGAAGGCCCCTTAGAGGTATCCATTTCGCTGGAGGTGGAAGTATATTAAATTTTTCGGAGGTGGGAGGTGGAGATGGAGGCACTTTAACTAAGGTATTTGCTCAAAGGGACCTACTGAAGATACCTCTTAGGTACCTCCGAGAATCGTGAAAAGCAATTTTTTCATACAAATGAAATACAGTGGTTTTTGCTTTTGGTTTTTGGTACCTTTGAAGAATCTTCTAGAAGTATTATATTTTTTGCAGGTAAGAGACGAAGATGTAGATATTTGACTCCTCCCACTCGGCAGTTCCTCCAGCTGAGGATTCAAATCACAAACAAATTTCAGTCGTTCAGCTCATCTTCAATGAAAATTGAACGATATTAATTGTTATTGTTTTTAGGCATGTACAAGAAATGAAATATCCTACGTTTCATAACATTTTAGCTTTATGATTAGTCGTTATGTGTATGACGTATGCCCATTCAGAGAGCGGGCAATTACCAATATTACTCTATAACGCCAGAGTCAATGGTGAAGCCAGAAATTTCTTAGGGAGAGGTAGATCCAATAAATTTTCAAAGGAACTATACAATATATCTAGTTCAGACAGTACAGCGATCAACAACTAGACGATACGGGGTAGGTGATGTAATATTTTTGCAAGGCGAATCATTCACTTTTGGTTTTCTGTCTATCAGATCGCGATTATAAATGCAGCTTAAAATAAAAAATAACAAATATTTGAGCTCAGGAGGGGGAAAGGGGGGTTTGAACATCTTGAACACTTTTGGCTACACCACTAGTCAAAGTTACGTATCGTAAGCCTGAACATGTCTTCATTAAAAATTCAATTTCAATAATGCAACATGGTTGCTTACGTTGTCTTTAAAATGAAAGCTAAAAATTGATATTCGATCGTACGGTTGATCCAAAGTTTTGTATTTTAGTTGCAGACATTTTAACAAATTTATCAAATTCTCCTAAATTATTCAATATACTTACTTGTCATAAGTTAGAATTTATTATGTTATATTCATCGCGTTAGACAACTGTAACCCATTCATCATTAAAGAGCGTGATAATTCACATAAGCAAAACTTGGAAGGAGCTTAACAAGGTATGAAATTCATTTCCCTTATTAATAAAAACGAGTTATTAGAAATTTCCACGTTGATCAAAGTACCAACGAACTTACTGAAGCTTGCAAAACATTGTGTAAATTTTTAACGAGCAAAAAATAAAGACACCAGAATATTTAATCAAATGGTAAAGTTATTAAACCTTCAATTAATAAACTCACGATATTCTTTCTTTAATCATTTCGACGCAAACCACCAGAAAAATTCGACGCAAATTTTTACGACTAAATCCGATACAGTAGATTGAATGTAGAAACCACTTGACCAACGATTAATGACTTTCACATTTTCGTTTGAAAGCTCGAAAGATAAAAGGATACGAAACTCCATAAATAAATTACCGAAATACCTACCATCCATACCTCGGAGAATTCACGAATTGCTCGATTCGATTCTTCGAGGACGTCCCACGTACTATTTCACCTTCGAGAAAACCGCATAATAGGAAAAAAAATGTAAAACACTCCAACCAAAGGTGACGTAGCTCATGAAAATCTCAACGAACAAAGGCGAATTCCCACAACCCAAATCGTTTCTTCGACTTGTGCAAAAAAAAGCTATACGCGAATTTGAAATTCAGAACTTTATAAACAGTAGGCGTCTCGCAACAGGGGTGACAACTTTTGCCTATTTTTTGTCGTATTTTTAATGTGCACGCCGCACCGTAGGTCCGCAGCAGCGTCTGCTATCGCATCAGTATTCCGGTAACGTCGTCTGGAGGGTAGTTGTAAGAATCACGACCTGGTATTCGTTGCCAGCTCTGTACCCTGTACGGTTAGTACAGCGCCAGATAAAACATTATACATACGACGCGACATTTGTAACAATTTTTCCCTCGACCGAGAAAATTTCACGCTTCGCGTTAAATAATTTACGACGTTGGGCGTTTCTTTTGTATCGAACGTGGAATGTCTGATACTGAAGCTGCGAATTCCGCCCGCCAATAAATTGATTTTACATAGAAATCTGTAATACGTTTATAATGTGCGGGGCGTTGCTATAAACTTCAAAACAAATGGCTAGTCATTAATTCGCGCCCGGCTAAACCATTACACTGTTTATAAGGATTATATTATCAAAACGCCACCGCCGCTCCGCCACCTCCATTACGCAGCTGCGCGACAAAAAACATTAACGTTCGTTGTAACGCGATATATCTTGAAACAAATATCTCCCATTCTCTAATTACTTGTACCAATTTCTCGTCGCTTATACGTCACATAAAATCGCCATTTGATTAGTCATTAATTTCGCATCCGCAGCTACTAGATATCTAAGTAACAAATTTACATGTCTAATTGCGAATTTATTTCCACCCAACGCTTAATAACTTCTACGCTTCGATGGCGAGCATTTTTACGCCGGTAATTGCTTTATAAAGATCCTCTTCTATGGTACATGCTCTACGTTTGCTAGCTCCTCAGCATTTTTATCATCCAGTATCTAAAATCATCGCGTATTGGTGTTCTAACAACAATAACAAAAATTTAACAATATTCTAATTTTGAATTCCTACCACGTAAGAATATCAAAATGCAATATCAAAAGCGTCTGAAATATCGCACATCTGAATCAACATATTTTTCACGTTAGTAATGCCATATAGTACCACATTTCTTTATTGTATACGCTGTAGATATGCGTAAACCGTATTATATTATATGTATGTGGTAATCCGAAACCCAAATGATCTGGATACCTAATATACATGACAGTTTTTCCCGCTTTATTGCCATTTACTATATTTCATACGGGTCACACTATGCTATGCTATCGTATTTATGTATCAGCTAATCATAACTTATAAATGGACCTATTTCTTCGTTATTGTTAAGGTTTTTATGGACTGATGGGACGATGGGAGAGATAAATGTTTCAAGAATGTGATACGTGACTCTGGACTTTATAAATAATAAAAATTCAAACTATATTTTATAAGTTTCACCTGATTGTTTCTTCTACGTGTTTTTCTTTAATTACCTTGAAATTAAATTTTGAATTGAGAATTCCAACTTGAATCAATTATTTCGTTCGGTTTTGTTTTGTAAAAGAAAACCTCTTGTAAAACGTTCCTAGGTAAATGACGTAGTAATTTCCCAAATTGCTACGAATACAAGTAGCCTTGTGTAAAAAGCACTAGCCCCCTCTGACGTGCGTTGTTTACATCCATGGAGTGGGGACATGCAACGCATCTATAAATGCTGGTGCACTCGTCAATGCTGAGCAGTTATTAAATAGCTCTCGTATTGTAATAGTTTAAATTTATGCGAGTTCCTTTTTGTAATTTTTGACTTATTCATTCATTCTTTAAAGTTCTTACATTTTTTTATTTTATTTTTTTTTGAAAGATTTAAATTGAATCTATTTAGAAAGCTTAAGTTGCGACATATTGATGTATCCTAGATGGCTCATGAAAACTTCATGCATTGCAGAATGTTAACCCGAAGAGGTTTTTTTTCTTTTCGGGTTATGGTTACGGGTAAGGGTTATGCTTTCTTATTTTTCGGGTTATGGGTTCGGGTTACGGTTACTATTTTATCACTGATCGGGTAGTTATGGGTTATGATTAAACGGAAATTATTTTTCGGGTTACGGGTTATGGTTTCGGATTTTCTTTTTTTTCCAATTTTTGAACACATCCCCCTCCTGATTTTTTTTATTTTTTCAACCTTCAGGCCATGTTTAGGGAAGCCAAATGTCAAAGTTACTGTAACTGTAACTAACATCGCAAGAAAATTCAGAAAATTGTTGAATATTGTACCAATTTGTCTCAACAAAGAGATCTGTATGCCTGTATGCTGTATGTTTATGTAGCTTACAATTGGTGGAAATGAAAAATAGGTACTGAAAAGTGAAAATTGAATTTTATAATTTAAATATTTTATAAATTGGTAATTAAAAAAAAAAAAAAAGAAATTATAAATCATTGACCCTCATTCCTCAATTCAATATACCTATCAATACTATTGTTCTTTTCAATTTCTCACAAGTTTTTCATTTTGAATTTGAAATGGGTACTGGGTAGTGGGTATCTACTGGGTTGGCAGCCTGGCAGATGATATTTAGCTTTGAATATAATTTATGAGTAGAAAATAATTCTTTAATCAATTCAACAATGAATCAGTAAAATAATTTATAAAATTATAACTTTTTGTTCATTTTTTATATTTTAATTACTGAAACAGTACTGGTTAACCCTCAAAAAAAAAAAAAAAAAAAAAATTACAAAGAATATAAAAAACGAAATATAAGCTAACAGCTAATAATAACAAGAATCGAAAATATTTGAAATATTAAATTAGTTATTCGGGTGATTTACACACAGAAGGGCTTACAATGACCAAAAAAATACTAAAAATGGAAAGTTGAGAAAACCCTTAAAAACCCGAAAAAATGAAGAAAAATTTCAGGTTATGGGTTCTGGTTATGAATGAGGAATGTTGTGGTTTGGGTTAGGGTTACATATATTTCAGAAAAGAGTGGGTTAATGATGGTTAATTACTGAAATGATCGGGTTTTTTCAGGTTATGGGTTATGGTTATGGTTAATACGGTTGACATATCTGATGCATTGGGGAAGAGGGACAATAGGAAACCACACTTGGTAACTATCATTAAATGTATAGAATGTTTAATTGAAATTACAAAAATTGTTATCAAAGATCAGAGTGATAAGAGTCAAAAATTGCTCTTTTTGCAAGGAATGGAGGGGTGAGGAACAGACTAGATCTCTCTCGTTAAGAATATTTTATTGTATAAAAATAGGTACCATATCAAATGATATTAAAACAGAGTTTTTTTGGAGGAATAACATTTTGAAATTTGGAAATTTAATCGATCGTATTTTCAACCTGATATGATGACATAAATGGGATTATTTTCTTAAAGAGTCTATTAATTTATTTAGCTATGTTGTATAATGAAGTACTCAACAGGCAGAATTGGTTAATGGGTTGGTTTATGTAATTTTATGAGACCGTAAAGGCATGGGGGCATAAGAATCATCTATAAAAGATCCTACATTCCTTTTTTGATATGAGATGATTCTAAATAATTCTTAACGTTCTTTTTACTATGGCAATATGTTTTTTTAAAGAATCAGAAATTTTATTCGTACTTCAACGAAATAATAAGCGTATGTTACTATTTGTTTGCTTCATTTGCTTGTGAAAGAGTATTTTCTTTGTAGCCTGCACGCTAAATTGCAAAAAAATAAAATACACCTAATAAAAAAAGAATATCTTACATCATTTTTCAGGAAGAGAGAGAATATTCTCCTTTTCCAGGCAAAAAAAGTATACGATATAAATACATTAGAAAAGACTACATCTGGTCAGCCCGCTTTGCTTAAAAAAATTCCATTCAGATTATCAGCAAATGAGAAATAAATATGAGTACCTATATATATATATATTATTTTATTTTTAAATTAAAACGAAAGAATTAGATAGATGTTGCATATTACCTATGTTCACTTTTCTAATTTCATGGTGAATTTCATGATCAAAAGATAACAACCTAAAGGTTGATATAGACATTCAAATCTCCCTTTGCTTGCGAATCTGTCATCTGTCATCAAACACATTCTAAACTTCAATTTCCTCACGTCCTCACCCGTTGCAATTAAACCACCAACATACAGAAGGAAAAAACTTGCTCCCATTCGTCATAAAATTCGAATTTCACATAGGTGCTTCAGCAGGCGACAATGGCAATCCCAAATGATATATGACTGTTTTTATACGTATCAACGAAGTGACATCGTGTATAACGCGGTATTGTAAACGTAAACTTGCACACATCGCTATTCGAGAATCCACATTTTAAATAAATTTATTTCCTTCCATTCGGATTATGGCCTCTTATTTCATTTGATGCGAAAAAAAATCAATGTATCAACGAACGTTTGCATACGTTTTGAATTTTTTTTTTAATTTATCTTCGTGACAGCCCTTCATTATTTTTTATATAAGCTGTCTAAATGGGCTTGAAAATGAAAAAGTTTACCTACTCCTGTACAGTATTTGTTTGATGCAGGAATTATACCTACATATATAAACGTAGGTACTTACTAATCAGAATAAAACGCTGCAATAATAATTAATCAAAACTGAAAGTTTTGTGAAGTTTTTGGTAAAGTTCGTGATTTTCATATCTACATAAATGAATATAAAATACGAATATTAGTTCATTAGAAGGATAAAACTACTGCTTGAATAGGTATTCGAAATTGACATTTAATACAGAGTTCTACTCAACTCTCATTTCACGATAAGACTCGTAAAACTGCGGAATAATCTAGAAAGCTCGAAAAAAATTTGGGATAATATGATATCAGATTTCGAGACCATTTTTCCCCCATAGCATATCCAACGAGCGCATTTTATTCTTTATTTTTTCAACGCGAATAAAGAGAAAGTAATTGAGCGATAAATACGGAATTAAACGAGCGCACAGAAGATGTTTTTCAAGTCATAAATGCTAATATACCAGACGATCTGGGCGCAGAAGGGCCTTTGTGACGGATCCGTTGCATTCATTATTTAACTTAGCCATTAATCTTACCTTGATTGAAGTTTAATGAATGACCGCATAAATTCCCTGTAATGAAACTTAACTCAAATAAATTACATCGGATAAATTCCCCGAAGATGTGCTAAACCTCAATATCTTACAACAGAATGGTGAATAATGACACTTTCGCCAATATAATATTTTAAACATTCGAACCGGCTAAGAAATTCACCCGAATATGGATACCTTATTTCGTACTTCATTTCATCATTATAGCCTCTTATTACATTACGTTTTAAAGCGTGCCATCGATCCACTTTCGGTGGACAGTGATTGATAAAATAGGTGCTTGATCACCCACAGGGCAAAAAGACGCTTCAGTCATATTACCATGATAAGGGTCTCATGAATTAGCAAAATATCGCATACGCGGATTAATAAAACCGAAAACGTTTCAAAATGAAATCCACCTTCTCTTATAATTATAAGTTAAACTCCGCTGGCCGTAATAGATCGAGCACTAGGGAATAATTTACATAATATCTTGCGAAAAACTTCACCGTCGAGTGTGTTCAACTGAAAACTCGCTTTCTTAAGTTTCTCAACGTGCCCTAAGATGACTTACACCATAGATAAAAAATTGTTCAAAATTTCTCGCCGTTCAAATAAAACTTCATAGATGGTAAATTTAAAGTTGTGACTTTAAAATTCATTTCATGTTTTTGACAACATAAATTGAATAATTTGTGCGCTCTGAAAACAATTTTATCAGATAAGTAAACACGCAGCCGAGCAGATTTTCTCTTTAATATTACTCCGCCGAGTTTAATTCAATTTTACAAAGTATCCGAATTAAAATTTATCTTCGCGAACGCAACGTTTCATTTCTCAAGCCAGTAAATTAAAACGTACCAGTAAACATGTATTCGTTTCGTATTTTTAGCTAATGGACAACGCATGCGTTAACGGGTACATCGCGCGTTGACATCGCATATTCGTCCCCCCGCGCACATCTCTCACACGTATTCATAGATACCTCTCATCAAAAATAAAAAATTTAGTATAACCTTTATTATAGAAAATTTGACTCTCCTTAGTTTTATACTGAACCATTTTTCATGTATTACGTACAGGAACCGAGATATTCACAAGAAATAAAATTGTTACTCACCCTGACATCCCCCAAAAAGTTACGATCACTTCCCTGGTTAACTTATCAAACTTTTGGGAGTGCCCTCTATGCATTGAAAGCTTAAAAAATTCTTCCTGAAAAAGTAATTGGAGCCAAGTCAGTTCTTCCATTATCTCACATTTTTAAAATTAGCAAAAAATCATCATTCATAAATTCTTGATTACTGCTTCATTTTTTTCTTTTTTTGGTTTTTGCTTATTAACTTTGAGAAGAGAAAGGACAAACAAATCAGAACCAAAAACAAAAAATCATGAGAGATAAAAATGAAAATGAATTCATTTTCATGGACTTAACGATTTGTACGTGATATGAGCTACCAACGATATTATTTACTCCAGCCCCTCATAATGATCGCACTTCATTACTGAGAAAACAAAATAAACACTGATATTTGAATACTTTAATATTTACAAAACGCACATCGAACTTATAACTCGCAATTAAAATGAACAAATATTTGTCTAAAAAAAAATTGTTAACTTAGTTATTATTTTAAAAAATAACAAACAAGAAGAATTTCACGATACTTGTAGATGATCTCGAGATGAAAGATCAATGAATTGAAACAAGACTCATAAATTGATGAATTCAGACTTACCCTCCTTATTTTTTTTCACTTTCGATTCTCAATTTCAAAAATCTACCCTTCCAAAATATTTTGTTTTTCGATTTTTTTGGTGATTGGCTCATTCAGATTTTGTTAGTTCCACCCCGTAGTCTAATTGGTTCGCGCATCGCGCATCTAAGCAGTAACCAGTTTGTCATTTCAGTCACCCCTTAGCGTAGCTCCGGAGACGTGATAAATTTTCAGATTTCACTTTCTTTTTTTAAATACCTTTTTTAACCTTCGATTTCATAGCCCTTGTCTTCGAATGGTTTCGCTATCAGCTATTTCTCGCCTTCACGGTACTTTACACTTTCCCTAAAATTAATTTTTAATTCGTGTAATCCAGATGTGTGAAATTTCAAACCTAACCCCTAGTAAACAGTAAGCGTGTGATTTCTCGTTTCTTTTATTTTAAAATTTATTACTGACCAAATCCGCGTTCAATTTCCAAGAATTTGAACGCGGAATTTTTAGCCTAGCTGATAATGAATAATAAATCAATGAATAGATACAGTATATTCCTATATTATTCGTAAAAATGGCGTTTAATTCATTTTTGTACAACAGTTTATTTAAATTTTAGTCCCATACTAATCATACTATGAAAATCTGAAAAAAAATGAAAATTTTTATTCAACAAAGGCATCTCATAGACTGATAGCTAACTGCAGTGTAGGCTTCTGTGTATAATTGTTCATGTACCTACAATATCTACATAAATATATACCACTTATATTATGTGTCAGCGATTGCAAGTAATTTCTGTTTTCTGTTAATCATTTGAAAGAAAATTATACCTACTTCCACGAAATACCTGCGTTCACAGAAAAGTTTATGTTTGAACTAAGTACAAACTCCTCAACTTAAATCAACTTCATAGACCATGTTTACCGAAAAAGCACTTAAACTTCTATTACAAGCCCTAATTTTAATCCCTTCATAAAAAATGGCTGGTATTATTTTATCACAGTAATAATCAATATCGATAGAACTTAATTAAACCACTAATTAAGCAAACTCGTGTTTATTTATTCTAAATATTACTGCATGGCTAGCACTCGGCTGCCATAAATTCTTCTTAAACCCGAACACTATAAAGGAAGTTTGACCCAAACTTTATAATTACCTTCTGTTACGGATGGCAAGAAAGGCTTTGTATGTTGGTCTTGTTATATTATTCAAAATGGGTATAGGTACTTAAAAATGAACCCTTATTACAATCAAAATTTTATTAAACGAATAAATTTCACTGCAGCTCCGGGCACAGTAAATTTTTCCCATTGGACCCTCTGTGTTGTATAAAGCTTCACAACGGCGGTATAGAAGTGTTATTTCCAAATATTTCGGTTAATATTTAAGCACAACAGCTTACCTTTGATGTTCTCCAGCTGCTGACAAAGGAATGACATAGAATGGCGATGATTTCACGATATAATTTGTAACTAAGAACGATAAATAACATTTTTTGATTAACATTATCACACTGATAAGTGCAACATAGCTTCTTCAAGTCTATATACTTGACGTTCAAATTGTCTTTTTTCACAATATTGTGAGTGACTGTAATAGTAACTTTCAGTATATTTGTTGATTTTTATTTTTTCTTACAGTTTCTTATATAGTCAGATTTTCAATGTGATTGGTAATTATTATTCTTTTCATTATGATTTTCTTTATCAACAAAATGGTAACAATCATAAATTCATAGGTAACTAGCGCTTCATGTGAAAATGAAAGTGAACTTTTGTAAAGGATGTAAAATACCTATACATAATTATTAAAAGAAAACCAGGAATTTTGATTTTTTTCTTCGGGACCGAAAATGAATTTTATAAAATTACCATGATGAGTGTATCCAGGTGTATCCATCGAACCATATTATATTAACAATCAACACTAAACACGAAAACATCAAATTCTCTTCCCTAGAAAACAACGATTATAATTAGATGTTGGTACTGGTAATAATGTCTTATAGCAAAAGCAAAATTAATTTTTTAATTTCGTCTTTAGTCATTGCTTTTTGCTCTTTTTGCTATGAACCTGTATTACTTGTATTGCTAGCATCTAAGTATAACATTTTTTCATCAGAGCATGGATTCAGTGCTTTTATGCTTAGGTTCGATGGGTCGCACCTCGCATGACGCTCGGTATGAACATAGGTAAGTATAATTCTTTTCTAAATAGGCATTATTTTACTCTTGTTTGGATTTCTACACTGCCACAAAATATCTACGTGCTCAACAACCGCACCAAAAACAAATTTTATGCGCGTAATCGTAAATCTAAATTGGTTGTTTTTCCAATAATTACACAATTTGTTACTACAAGGTAAATAAGCTACTCGTATTTATTACGGACATTATATTAAAATAGGATATTCGTGTCAAATAATAATTTTCTGCTCAAGATTCGTGCTATACATTACTCCGTAGAATTACCTTATCGAAATTAGTATACCTGTGTACAAATGAGTGCACACTAAGCACACCAGCATATTTCCTAGAAAGAACATTTTTATCCGCTGTTTTTATGGATTTTAAATTGAGTTTTTCAGCTGGTGACAACATGGTAGGATGATAAGAATATTTATATTTTTAACTAGATTATTCAATTTCCTCTTTTAAACACTCTATATACTTACTTAACAACATCTAATGAAATACATTTAACAATATTGACAGTAAAACTCGGTCCACTAAGTAAATAAGCGAATGGTACCAGAAAAGCTACCACAAGCGATGCAATAACATAGGGAAAGATTTGAAAACTAGACAAGTGACTGATGATTCTGGCTGGTATTCTGAAAAACGCATTTCACTTTCGACTGTCCACTATACTTCTTGGTGAAAAATGACTTCCATCCTTAATCACATTTCACCACCATTGGACTGTTTTCCCTCTCACATCTTCCACAAAAGTTTTTCGGTTACAATACTTTTTTACAGGACATTTTCTTCTTTTTTTCTCAATAATGCAATTTATTTATTTTCTTTTTTACTTTATTAGATTTTATCGAAACAATCGAAAACCTATCGGGATATTTTTTTCCACGTTTTTTAATATTCCGGCCAATTTTATATTTACAAACCGAAAGTGTATTAAGTTTGCTGGGTCATGTTTTATTGATGTTACGAAACAGTTCCTTTCTTATTCTTTTCTACTGTTATTCGCGAAATTGAAAACAAACATTGTAAAGTTGAAACGACGGTATAACATTCGAAAGTAATGGAAAAAAATTTACTGCCATTTGCATTTATATTTGCCAATCTATCTCGTCGATCGTATTTATTACTTTATAGAACTGATGGAAATTTATTGCATCCTTTCTTAGAACTATTGTATCATCAGTATTCAGTATACTCATTCAGGTAAGTATACAATTACAAGGTGCAATATACCTACGAATGAAGTGATGAAAGAAAGAGATTTTAGATTTTACTGAATGTTCTTTTATTACGCAGTTAAAGTTATTTAAAAAATGAAGTAATTATTATTCAACAAAATACTAGTAGTTGGAGAAAATGAAATTAAACAATTTCGTGATGAATTTCATTAGGTACCTAATGATTAGGTATATTTGTCATACATCAAGTTTGGAAAATGACCATACAATTATATGGATAGATAGATACCTACATATATAAAATAGTTCACAAAGTTGCATGAACGTATCTACTCACCGCATAATAAAAGGAAGGTACAACTTTAACATTGGACATATTGACAGCTGACTTAAGCTACCATCCACTCTCATCAGATAAGAATTTCGTGAAAGTTGAAGGAATAAAAGGAAAGCCCGGCGTAATAGGATTTTAAATAAAACTCCGAAACCTTCGAATTTAAGAAGCTCTGGGTACGAAGGATATTCAGTTCCGCTGACAGAAACTTGAGTTTTATTAAAAAAAAAAAAACCACCGAGTGTCATATAAGTTATATAATAACAAAGCAGCGTGGAGCCATTTTCAAAATAAGTTTCCTTAAAATGAAGGTTTTTTTAACTTTCGGCCCAATATCTTAAGTGCTGGATTAATACAAAGAAGATAAGTTTTTTCATCTTTTGCATTTTTTCCCCTCGCTTTTATTTCTTGTTTAAAGAGTTGAAAACTTTCCGAGGAAGTACTTAAGTCATTTCAAGCACTTCTTTACACTCCTTGGTAGTTAAGGCGGATCTTCTTTGTTTTAAGAAAAAAACGTTAAAATTAATTTTTTTTCTTTTCGTTTTTAGTTAAATTTACTTCTTTGAATTAGAAAACTCGAAAATTATTTTCGGGATTATATGAAGTATAGGTAAAAGAAGAGAACTTTGTGTTGTCGACGAGCCGACGACGAGGAAAACGTGTTTTTTTTTTTCATCGCTAAAGTGAAGAAAATATGAGTAGGTAGCTGTTTGCTGTCAATTTATTTTAAATTAAAAGTACTTACACACCAATTTCTTTCTTATTGTTCACGTGTTATGCACTGTGGCTCAGAGACCAGAGATAAAAGAGAGCAAAATTAATAAATTTCAGAGACAAGGTTACATTTTAGAAGGATAGCCTAATCAAATTTTACCCTGTACTATACGTCTTATTCTCAGTAATTAATGAACAGTTTCCAACTAAATTTTGAGCGATTTTAAACCATACCCGGCGGTACAATAAATGGAGGGAAAATGTCTGTTTCTATGCATATACATATATAATAGGAAACTGTTAGCATAATAGTGCATACATACATATAAACAAAAAAGTTGGACTTCTTTGGGCAGTGGTACAGTCGGTTCTACTACATGCTGCACTCGCTTGAAGTGATAGGTTGGGAGAACCAGATCTCGTAGCAAGATCTAGGTAGCGTTTACACCAAGTGAAGAAAACAGCATTGTAAAAAGAACGTCCCAAAAAAGTCCTAAAAGAAGAAGAGGACCTAGGTAGGTGTCATTGATTTTCTTACGACAATTATGAATCAAAAATTTGACAAAATTAATATTTCATTTCCTCCACAATGTTCTCTCATTTACCTGCACGAAAATGGTTGATTTCACTCGTATGGTCATCCCATTATCTGCTCGATTCGCCATTAAATCATTCGTAATTACAGCAACTTAGTAATATTAGAAATAACAAACGTGAAAACAGCATTAATCTCGTCCGTTTCTATTTGGTGTGAAGCCAAGCGAAAATAAAACGTTCAAAAGCGCGATGAAAAAACCCATAAAGTTCGACAAAAAGAACAAATTTTCCGTCATAAGCAAACGTTCATCCTAACATATCTGTAACATGATGGCTGCGTTCCAAATCAGCAAGTTGGACAAGTTTTCGACGAAAGTTCCCCAATGAAATACCGAATGAAATTACTTTGAAAATGTTTTTTTAAATATTTCATACTATACGTTTGCCAACCGTGATTTATTGTTACGCTTGATTTAGCAACGTAATCTACCGCACTTCGTAGGTCGAATTCGTCGTTTATTTTTATTCAATTGAAACAACTTTTCTATATAAGCCGAAAGAAAGTCTTTCAGATTACATTTCTTTCGTCTGCCCGAAGTAATTACGATGATAACTCAATTTCAAAATATAATGCTCGTTGCGGAAAATACCGTCGGGTATTTTTTTGCAACAGCCATAACCTTGAACCTTTTTTTTTCCCCTAAAAGAACTACATATTTGGTTCGAGGGGTCGTTATTTAAGCGAACCCTTTTACCGTATCTGCGATAAAAACTCTAAAAGAAAAAATTGTCACTCTAAAAAAAATTTTAACCTTTGAATTGAAAATTCTACCTTTCTTGTAATGTACTTTTCCTCGAGCGTACCGTGTCATCAGCGAGCTTCTGTATAAATATTTCACCGTTTACCGGTCATCTCTGGTATCTCAATCTGGTCGTACTCATATAAATTTACTCGATTCGAATCGAAAATTCCTTATCAGCTCCATATGGCATTTTCATTATTCATCGAAATCCTATCCAATCGATTTTATCATCTGAGCTATCGAAATACGCCGTTTAAGTGAAAACGCTTGTTTTTTTTTTCCAACTGAAGAAAAATAGGTATCATCTTATCCGTTACCGTGTCGAACTGCAGATACAAATTGAAAAGATTTTTATTTTCGTTATCAACCCGGTCCGAGATTATTTGGAGAAAAGTTCTGTACGAACATTTCTCACATCGTTTAAGAATCCTTTCAGCTGCTGTTTAACAAATTACTAACTTAGTCTCATCTCCCTAGCGAAAACGATAAGTTTCTGGCAAGTTTTGATTCGAAAGTTTAACACTTTGTAACAATGGGCCGAGCGCCATGCTTTATCATCTGTTTCCTTTACGTTTTGTACTTATAGTTTTGGTTTTATAAATTACAAAATGTCGTTTAACGTTCGCTCGCAGGCCTTCTGGCTTATGGTTATTATAAACGCCGTTTGATCGATACTATTCGTACCGCATTTACGACGATTTTCTTTGATATGGTTACTTTGAGCATTTGCTAAGTGGTGAAACAATCCTTCTCCGGCCTAAAAAGTTTATTCGAGATGTTTGACTTTTGTAAGAGTTTGATTTTGATTACGAATTTCGCCTTTATGCATTCCACCAACGTTTTTTACGCTTGGATTTTGAACTACATATTGTCGAAGATCAGGATAAAGGTTTTTCTTCAGTTTCAATTTCGTTTTACCGAAACAATTATTTTCGGCAATTTTCTTGTAACAGATTTTCGTGAAAATTTCATTTTCAATTCGTTCCATTTGTGAGGCAGAAGTCTATTTTGCAAAATGCTTACGACATTGGGCCGCACTGCGAAAACAAAAACTCTGTCTCTTTTCTCTTTTGTACGTTTTATAGAATTCGCCATAACTTGGAAATGAGAAATACGCTTCGGCAAATTCCTAAATAATTTCTTTTCAATTATGAACACCTTTTTATTATCTACTTTATTTTTCCTCTTTCGGGGATCTAAAACGTAAGCGGATTTCGGGCGAAGTTGGCGACGTTTTAAAAGTACGAATGATGAAAAAACCTTATACGCGTCGAACGTGTTAGAGCGTTCGAGATAATCGCCAGTTTGGGAATGCTTAAGTGCTACGTCCATCTTAAAATCCTCTTAGAGCGGAGCAAATTTTTCAGAAAATATTTTCTTTTTGCGCTTTACAAATCTAATTTCAGACCGGTGTATTTATATTAGAACTTTTTTTGATCTGCAGTTCTCAATTATCCGTTAGCAGGCCCAGCCATCATTTTAATATGGCCGACTGCGCAGTTTTTTTTTTCGTTTTCTTCGAAAGCAGTGGGGCGAAAAACAGAATAGATAAAATTAACGTTTCCTAATGGAATGTAATTCGCCATGTACTCAATCGTTTCGAACGCAGTTGGACTTTATTGGTCTAACGAGCACGTTAATACCGTCCGATACAGAAATTAATGTACTCGATTATCGATAATTTATTATCGCCTGTGAGGCTATAACCATACGAGAATCGGTTAATTTGAGTGCATGTTCGCAAAATTCAGCAACCGTGTCACGATTCTTTCCTCGAGTCACGGCCGCATTTAAAAATGTGTCTGATAAATTTTCAATTTAAGCGTATAACTTTCGGCGTTTCAACAAAATAAATTTTTCAATCTCCCGAGAATAAAAACGAGCTGTAGGAAAAGTTACATCGTTTTTCATGTACCGTACTATATTTTAGTCGGCTTCGGCTAGCTTTTAAATAGTTAACTAGCACTTACGTAAGGTGAAATTTCTCCTTTTCGCGGTTTAGTTTATTCGTACAAAGGTCGTTCTCAAAGGTAACGTTTAGGATCGTAACTGTTATTGTTTCTCGTACTAGCTAATAACAAGCCACCGTATAACCGTTGTGACCATGGCGTGATATTTCGCCGTAAAAGCTCCAACATTCGCGTTTATTATTACTCGCCGGGAAAATTTTATAACTCAGATATTTGGCGCGGATTTTATCGTCGGCGATATGTTCCAGATCGGATTTCTTGAACGGAGGATCCCTCAGGTTTGGGAAGCAGGTGCAAAATGTTGGTCATCGAGGTTCTGTTGGTAGTAGAGCTGGATTTAGGTATAGACAGAGTGGTGTTAATACAGCTACATGTTCGAAGTTTAAATATGTTGCCCATGGTTATACCTTTGATTAACATATCGAAAATCATCTTGATAACATTCGATCATTATTTTATCGTTTTTACTAACACTAGTATATGTTTCCAGATAACGTTACACATCAATTTTCGGCGAAAGAAAAAAAATGACGAAACATTCTTAACGAAAATTCAATATAGACCAATTTTTCCAAGAACGAACTCTTTCGTATCTATTCTTACGAGGGAGTAAACTCAAAAAAGTATCCTTATAAAGCACGAAACCTCATCCTAATCAATGCGTTATCTTTAACGCCGTTTTATCAACTAACGATCAGTGATAGAAAAAAATGTAATGCATCATTCTTGCGAGAAATTTGGTGTAGAACTGTAGAATAATTTTATACAGTAATTTTTTCATATCTGGCATTGTGATGAAAAAAAAACCAGACATAGCGAACCAAAAAAGTTTCAATTTCTAATTTTGAGTTGGTTTTTGGTCAGTTACAGTCATTGACGTTATAGTACTGGACTACTATTAAAATGTTACGAAAATGAAGCAAAGATCTGTCAGGCCCCCTACGCGCAGTTATTTGATTCCTTGACTTATGTAATAAATTCTTCAGCTACTTTAGTTTCCTCTGCATACATTAATAGCGTTGATACAGTCCATTGATATTATACTTAGTACTTGACTGTTAGTGCATAGGGAGGAAAATGAAAAAAAAAATGAAGTCTAATTTTTAAATTCAAATTTTTTAATATTGAATGATTAATAAATTCCCCTAATTTAAATCATTCATTTAATGAAAATTTAATTATTTTAAATATAAAAAATTAATTAATTAATTAATATGGCAGAAATAATGCATTGAATTTAAAATTCAATCATAAAAATTTTTTTAAATTTTTTATTAATAATTATTTCATGAATAATAATATATCTGCATGCCCGCTACGCGCACTAGTCGCGCATTCATTAGTAAGTTCTACTTGTTTTTGTTATTTATGTACATTGAAATTATCAACTCTTTCGAAAAAAAAAACATAGGTTATGCCTTCATCTGCGAAGATATGCAACCAAGATTACATTTTTTTTCATAATATAATGTAACAAATTATTTATAAGAATACAAATGCCCCTACATTTACAAAGGTAGACAACTTAATTAAAATTTCAAAACACTGCCTTCGAAAAACCAGCTAGGCGACTTATTTTACAAGAGATTGTTGAAGTTTTAACTGAAACTGGAACCAATCAACCAATTGGTATCTACTGTCACTGACCACAAACTCAAATGCAACAACGTCTACACGATGGGTTCTACTGTTTAAGCTAGCAATAAAGACTGAGTATAAAATAAATGCACGAGTTGATGTTTTTAATAAGAATAAGCAACAATGATAAGTAGAAGTTACTAATAACTGCACGATTAGTGACCTGACAGATCTTTGCTTAATTTTTTTAATTTTCCTCAGAATACACTAGCAGTGCAATACTATAACGTTAATGGCTACAGTTGGTATACTACTTATTTATAAGGTTTCAGTCAGTGTTGTAGGAACAAACAGAAGAACGAGAACGAAGAACAAGAAGAACGGAGAATTTTCGTTGTTCTTGAGGAACAGGACCGAAAACGAGAACATAAAAGTGATGTATCTGAAGAACAAAGAACAGAACGAGAACAGAATATTTTCAAACTGAAAGATCAAAGAACAAAACGAGAACCAACTAATGAACAATGTTGAGGTACAAAAACAAGAACAAGAACGATGTAATTTTTTGTTGTTCTTCGTTTTTTTGAAAGTTCATGATTTATTATAAAATTAATAAATATCATTAGGGGAAAGAGAAAATAAAAAAACTTTACTTGAAAGTGGGCAAGTGCTACATATACCCATATAAGTAATTTATTATTAGCTTCAATTAATTAATTTTCAATTTCAAACAACAACATGAACTGTAAACACGTTATCAAAAAAAAAGAAAGAAAGAAAGAACAAAAGAAAAAGTTGAAGAACGAGAACAGAACGAAGAACGAACAAGAACGAGACCATAAAGGATTGAAAGAACAAAGAACAGAACGAGAACAACATTGTAAAGAATTAAAAGAACGAAGAACGGAACGAGAACAGTTGAAACATTGAGAATAAGAACGAGTCAGGAATAGGATCAAATGACTGGATCTTTCCAGGAATAAGAACAGGAACAAGAGCAGACATATGTTCGTTTCTACAACACTGGTTTCAGTTATTGGTTTCAATCCCAAGGGAGCAAAGTTATTGCTTTTGGGTTGGTTTCTGGTTAGTGGTTACAGACTCGATCTTTTTTTGGAAATCCAAATCTCGCGGAAATATAATCTTGCAAATGTTGAAAAAAAAAACAAGTATCTACACAAAATAAAAGTACAATGAACAAAAAAAGTAAAAAACAGAGTAACTTTCTGTTTCTTGATAAAAAAACCGCATGAGTGCTTTAACCTTTAACTTGCCATGAAAAGAAATAAAACAACATTATCATAAAATTGGAGCGAAAAGAGTGTATAGATTGCATAGACCTAACAATAGTCTCGGATCCGGATAAAAATGGCATAATGGAATTCACCATCTCAAATTGCATATTTTGAGTGCTAGTCATATTTTCCCCCAAAATCCTTTTGAGGGAGTCAAAATAGGGAAAAAGTGAATTTTTCTAAAATTACAACACTTTGAGGACCCCTAGCTCCCCCAAGTGGTCGGTTGGGCCTGGAAATTTCAGAGCTCTTAAAAACGAAACGCGTTCCGTTTCGTTACGGTTTCCTTTCTCGTTTGCAATTCAACATTATTATGTTTCGTTTCGTTTTTCATATGTCCATTCAATTGTTTCGTTTTGTTTCATTCCGTTTCCATTTGCAAAGAATCGCCGTGCGCCGTTTCGTTTTATTTCTCATATGTCCATTCGGTTATTTCGTTTTCGTTTCGTTTCGTTCTTTTGTTGTTTGAGACCCTGCAAATCTTCGACCATATTGGGACCCTTCAGAGGAGTGGCGCGCTAGTGTCGTGTTTACATTTAATGGTATTATCAGTTCTGAAAACGTGGAATTTTTACCGCCAGTTGTGGACTCACACAGTGAAATGTTTAAATTATTTGAAAATAAATCGAATAAATGAAATGAATGAATTGGGTTTGGCTAATTTAATACTTATCTATCATTTTGGTTCATAAATGAGATTCTTTCGCATGGTATTTATGATATTCGCGATAATTGTATCACTATTAATCATTAGTAAGTGAATGAAAAATAATCATTTATTTCATAATAATAACACTGGAATTCAATTTATCTTTACAATTGAATAAAAAACAATTAATTTTATTCAAAATAATTCAATTCAGTACCAGAATTATTAATTCATTGCCAATAATGATACTTTATCAATTATTGAAATCCCCGTTTTCAGTAGTTCATCATTTTACCACCAGGTACCGACTCTTTCGCTGAAGGATCCCAATACTATGGACTGCTAATGGTCGTACAGAAACGAACAAGAAAGTGAAGCAAACAATAACAACATCATAGATGCGCTCGCGCATGCGTAGTGATATTTCAAGAATGAAAATGAAAACGCATCGAAATTTTCAATGATAAGAATGTTAAATCAACATCAAACTACTGATTTAATTTCATTAATAATACTCAATAATTAAAATTATATTGAAGAAAGCATATTAATAATTATTTCAGTGAAACTACGCATGCGTCAGCGCACCTAACTACTGTTATTGTTGGATTCAGTTTCTACCATTTGAATTAGCAGTCCATAGTATATGGTCGAAGCTGCAAATATGTAATTTTTTTTTTTTTTAGCTGAGTTTTTAACAAAACGATAGCTATTACAGCCTACCTGATTTGGGAAGGGAAGGTCGGGGGAGGGTGGGGTCTTCAAATCTTTGCGTTTCAGACCATTTGTAATCATCTGGCAAATGTCCAACTTTTTGGTATATATATATATTTTTTTTCCCCCACGCGTAGCGCCGGCGAGTATTCATAAAATTCGCTCAAAATTTGGTGAGAGACTCTTCTTGAAAATGCGCAAAAATACTTTTTTTGTTTTTTCGATAAATTTCAAAATGGCGGATCACTCAAATTTTGAGGGGGGCTGGAGAAGGGGCAAATAGCTCAAATTTTTCGTTTTTGATTTCATATGAAAGAGTGAGTCACGGATACTAACATATCCAAATTTCAGCTTCTTGGTGCATATTGAGAGGAGTTAGATCAAAAAACGGCTTTTTGAGGAAGTTTGAGTCATGAAATTTCTTGAATCTTCCATATCTCCCCACCAAATCAAGTAAAGTGGTCAAATTTTGTGTGTGAGGTTAGTTGGTGACCACAATATGACCTCTTGAATTTGGATCAAAATGGATTCAAAATGGCGGATTATCAAAATTTTGAGTAGAGCTTGAGGAGCCTCAAGTTGGTAAAAATATAATTAATATGAATTCATATGGTTATTAGAGATAAGTTGTATACTATATCTCGAATTCACTTCTATACATGATGCTGGAGGGGGAAGGCGGGGTTACCAACTCAAAATAGTGGTGGTGGTACAGGAGGGGTCGAAAATTTTTTATTGCTGTGTCATATCATAAAATGAGCCCAAGTGACAAGCATATTTTGATTTTAGCTTCCTCAGTGATTTTGGAGGGGAGTTAGAGCAAAAAACGGCTTTTGGAGGGGAAATTGCTGCAGGAAATTTCATGAATCTTCCATATCTCATCACCAAATCGGCCTAGAATGGTCAAACTTTGTGTGTAGGATTAGTTTGTGACCAGAATATAACCACTTAAATTTGAGTCAAAATGGATCCAAAATGGCGGATTTACAAAATTTGAAGATAATTTGAGGACCCTCAAATAGTTATAATTTGAGAAATATGTGTTCGCATGATTATTTCATGGTAAGAAATACTACATTTGTGCCAAATTGAACTTCTTAAGTGTTTTTGGAAAGGATGGTAGGGGTTTTCAGACTTGGTATTGGGTGTGGCCTGTAGTGATGAACGGTTAAGCAAGGTTATTACTAAATCAAAACAAGCCCCAGTTAAAAACTCAGCTCCAGTAATGCGGCATGGCTGCTTACGTTTTTTTTTTTTTTTTTGTTAATATTCGTTAGTGTTTAGAATCACATACTTCGAAACCGAACATTTACCAAATTATTGAACGTAAAAATTGTTTTGGCATTTTTGGAAAGGGAGTAAAATTCTACATAAGATAGGTACTTTCTTTTAAAAGTCATTATCTCTTTTAATTAAATTCAATATTTCAAAATTTGGCCTAATAATTTAGTACCTAGTTGAAAATTCAAAATTCGCTTTCCGCAATAAAAATTCAATTTTTACGCTTTTCCATTACGTTAAACCCAATATTCGTTGTTAATATCTGTATTCGCGTGGATTGTTTTAAACAAAATTCCACTAGATACTTTTGCTTTTCCTGCCATAATCAAAATTCACACATCGATATAACATTCGCTCATTCGCTGTTTGTCTGCTCCCTTTACATTTCCTATTAATGTCGGATTAATATTTTACCTAACAGCTACTGTATCTCACATACACGTAAGGTGAAAAGGATTATGAAGCAGCTTATCAAAATTATTTTCCTTCCAACGAAAAACATTTCTCGAGTTTGCAAAATCTTTCACGTAAACTTTTTTTCATTTTCGTTGACTAGAATGCCAAAACGTTTCGTCATAAATTTTAAATTCGTAGTCTCGTTCGCGTCCGCGTGTATCATATTAAACTGACGAATTCACAATAGCGTCGTAATCGCGTTTCTGCATGTCATAAAAATCACATTTTATACGCGGGGATTTTCAACGTGTCGTGTTAGTTTTCCGAGATTTCGTCGAATATTCTCTTTATACTCGCTCGTCGAGTATCTATGCCTATATTACGGTGTCGTAGTTACGTATATGCAAAACAAAATGAATAAATTACTCGAATATAGGTTTATCACTTTCGTCGTTTGGAAAAATGCTAAAAAAATTATACTGATTGCAGAACACTGATCTTGAAGTTCAGAAGCTGGTTGACGGAGCACTATCCATCCAATTCTTGTGGAGGATTGGGCAATAATGATGGGCAAGCGAAATATGATCGTTCTTTCGACCAAAATGATTTGAATGTGACATCATCTTCTCGATGTGGAATTCTTTGGTATGTCGAGATCAAAATTATCTAACGTAAGATGCATTGATGTACTTAAAAGAGGAAAATGATCTAAGGATCCAGACTCTTCTGAGGTTCAGGAAAATTTGGAATTTTTCAACTTCATACAATATGTTCTCTGATTTCAAAATCAGAAGGCACGATAGCTGAAAATGAAGTATAAAAGTTTCCAGATCTCCTCCTCTGACAGGAAAAATTTCTGTCTACGCCACTACAACGATGCGAGTACATTTAGATTTTATTATTAGGAAAAAAAAAGCTATATTATCGTAACTTAATATCAAAAGAATGCCTTTCCTTCCAAAAAAATGGAATTCGCTGAAAATTGTTATTAAAAGTGTAACGCGAACTCGACGAAAAAATAATCTCGAATTGAGAAAAAAAATCGTCGAGCCGACGCGACGAGTCGAAGAAAGCACCTATAAAATAAAGGAGCCGCCAGAAGAAAATTCCGTCACTTGGAATACCTTCTTACGCGTTCTAGTCTCCTAGTACCACAGTATGTTTTAAACGACAGGTGAGTAACACTTGCAACACACACTAAGCCACGATTCGTGCGCATAAGTTTCACTTTTAGTTTTATCCGACTCTGTTGGCGTTTTTGTGCGAGTCTTGATGCTAACGCGGACATGCACTTTCTCGCGTTCCAACATAACGCCGGTAGCCGGCAACTGGGCTAGTTATCAATGAATTTAATACCACTCGTCAACCTCCCTACTGTTCCTTTTTTCGCCGTAATTAATGGTCGCATAACCAGAACTCGTGGTTTCATTCTATGCGACGTTTTGTGACCGCCGTGTCACGATAGATTGGAAGCATCGGATCGTTAATTTTTCCAAATACTTGCCCATCATCAATCAGCCCGTGTTTTTGAAATCGATAAATTTCGCAACGAATATTTCCAAATTTGCCGCCTATAAATTTCCCATATAAGCGATAAAAAACTATTCTCCTGGAAATCATCGAAAGTATTTCCATCGCAGACGGTTATTTGTCTAGTCGATGCGTAAGCACTCGAGTGGAATCTTGTGTGCGTCGAAAAGTATGAAAGCTTTGCTTTTCCTCCTAGCTACGTTTTCGCCATTCGTATTCCTAACGTATAACGTTATGTTTTTCAAATTCTACAATAATTTACATTCTTGGTTACAACTGTGATAAAATTTCCGCTGTGTAATGCCGTCGTATACTCTACGATGATTTAAATTCGACCGCGATGTAAACAATTGTATTGCTTATACTCTTCGCGTACTATATATTTTTTTACCATTATGTTCCGGTTGTTTCTCGAGAAATGTCTAGCTCTCGATTGCGCTAAAATGGGTTCGAATGGTGATGAATTATTTCTCTGTATCGGTTACTGGTCCGTATTATGATTTTTTTCCAACCAACCGTTTAGGGGGAAATTCGAATGGAATTTATGAAGAAAATTGCTTTAGATGAATCTAAGGCCTTCTTCCCATTGACTTTTATATATAGACTGCTAATGACTGCATAAGTGTAATGTAAAACGGTGTCCCCAACATACAAATCGAGAAATGCGTAGTGCGCATGCGCGAAGTTTGTTATCAGTTATCATATAGTTGATAATCATTTTTTATAAATCCTTACACATTTGCTAATTACCAGAAGAGTACGAGAAAAGTGACTAATTTCAAGCAATTAGTTTAAATAATCTTCAATTGAATTTGCTTTTGTTGGTTGTTCATCTCTATTTTGTAACTGTTTGTTATTTCAAATAAAAATATGATATGAAATCTGGTTTAACACATTTTAAAATAGTGAGATGCGAGAAATGGAATTATGTTTCTTCTGTTTTCATCAAAACACCACTTGTCTTAAGCAATGAAGAGATATATTTACAAAAAGGAATACATTTTAAAATCATTAAAGGCATTCACAATGATCGTCATAAATCTAAATTGAAGGTTTTCGAGAAACTTGATCAAGAAATAAATTTAAAATCTTTCAACTTTAAATATCGAAGTATAACTAACGTATGTTACTAATGTTGATGGTAGGGCTTTATATTGTGTTATTGACAAATTATTATCAATTCAATCCTTCCAAATGAGCACTAATTTAAAAGAATCACAATCTGACATTGAAACTGATGATTCGCGATCTTGCACTTCTTTTCCAATCATACTTAAGAATTCAGGCAGTGAATGACATCTACCTTACAATAGATGAAAAAATAAAATGAAAAATATCCTCATCCCGAAGTCATACCTAGTGTTTTCTTTCTCTCTCTTTTCACAAACATCAAAATGAAAGCGCTTGTAAACGTTAACCTGCTGAAGTTTAACTATTTAAGAACGAAAAAAGAATTTATTATTCGTTTTTCTTATAGTTACTGACATTCAGGTTACAATCTTACACAGTTGGTATGAGATTTTTTCTATGAAGATTCTATAAATTAGCTCATTAGTGTTTAATGAACCATAAAATTTGAAATAAATATTTTCTTTTCAATATAAAAATATTATATTTGCTTGGACAACAACTAATCTCGATATTCCCCAGTAAATCATATTAAAACAAAATTGACGATTAAAACTGATAACAATGTGTCATAACATGTTATGTTTATAATTTCAAGACTCGCGCATGCGCATAATGCAAATCGCGACTTCTAAAAATTCAATGGAGCTAATGAATGCTTCTTCCACCCCTTCTTCAACATACACGCAGTTTTTTTGTATCTGGAGAACAATACTTTTTCACCATTTCAAGTGTTGAGGAATTTTTGGTAGTAGTAGTAGGGGTGTTTCGCAAACCGTCTTGTTTCTTTTACGTGGTGAATAGTCAACTGTAATAAACTAAAGGTAATGATGTTTGTCTACCCAAAATATTGAAGGAGCTGAGATGTACCGGTTTGAAATAGAAAAATGGAAATGAAACTAAATTCAAAAATTTTTCGTGAATAATTTTTGAAATTACATCATATTCATTCTTAACACCGTTGCGTTATCACATTTCACTTCATCTATTAATACCTATTACCTACGTTCCTGATGATGCCGTCTATATACGGCGAAATCAATTTTCGAAACATTATCATGATTATTATCGGCATCTTTTTTAAATTCGTTGTTTCTTACTTCAATACACGGGCAACCGTGAGGGTGAGCTTCTATCCTATATTGAAAGAAGAGCACTTCTATTTATTAGAAATTTTCAAATCGAATTCTTGATGGGGCCGTTTTCAGAAGTTTTTCATGAAGAATAAAACTTGAACAGACATGCCGCATTACTGGAGCTGAGTTTTTAACTGGGACTTGTTCAGATTTGCAAATAACGTTGTTAATCCCTTCATGCGTACAAGCCACACCCAATACCAAGTTCGAAAACCTCTACCCTATGCCTTTCAAAACCACTTAAAAGATTCATGAAATTTCTTGCAACATTTTCCTCTCTAAAAGCGGTTTGTTGCTCTAACTCTCCTCCAAATTCACTTGGGAAGCTAAAATCAGAAGTCAGCCACTTGGACTCATTTTATCATATGACACCGCAATAAAAATTTTTTGACTTTTCGACATTTTGAAGTCGATAACCCCTCCTTCTCTTCTCCAGCATCATGTATGGAGACGAATTGGGTTAAATGCATACTTCTAATTCCCAATAATCATATGAGTTCATATTAATTACATGTTTACTAAATTAAGGCTCCTCAAGTTTTACTCAAATTTTAACAATCCGCCATTTTGTATCCATTTAGACCCAAATTCAAAAGATCAAATTCTGATCACCAACTAACCCCGCATACAAAGTTTGACCTTTGTAAATTCATTTGATGAGGATAAATGGAATATTCCAAAAATTACATGACTGATATTATGATAAGGTCTGCAAAAAACCATTTTTTGCTCTAGCTCCCGTGTAAATGTACTTGGGAAGCTAAAATTGGAATAAGTTGGTCATTTGGACTCATTTCATCACATGACACCACAATAAAGAATGTTCGATATCTCTTGTACCTTCACCACATTTTGAGGTCGATAATCCCTCCTTCTATCCTCCAATATCATGTGTGAAGGTGAATTGAGGCTATAGGTAGTATATTTCTTATCTCGAATAATCATATGAGTTCATATTAATTGCCTTTTCACTGATTTGAGACTCCTTAAGTTTTACTAAAATGTTGATGATCCGCCATTTTACATCTATTTTGATCTAAATTTAAGAGGTCATATTCTGGTCATCGACTAACACTATCTGCAAATTTTGACCTTTCTACGTCGAATTTTGGTGAGGATATAATATGAAAAATTCATAAAATTTCCTATAGTAACTTCCCCTCTAAGAGCCGATTTTGCTCCAACTCCTCTTTAAATTCACTTGAGAAGGAAAAATCAAAATAGATTAGTCAGACGTGCTCATTTGATCATATAAAACCATGATAAATAATTTTCGTAGCCCTTCTCCCTTCTAATATCATGTGTGTAAGTGAATTTGGGATATAGTATACTTCTTATCCCCCATAATCATACGAGTTGATATTAATTACATTTTTACAAATCTGAGCTTCTTCAAGCTCTACTCAAATTTTGATAATCCGCCATTTTGGATTGATTTTCACCGTTTGACCTTTCTAGACTAATTTGGTCAGGTGATAAGGAAGATTCAAGAAATTTCATGACTCAAAATCTTCTCAAAAAGTCGTTTTTTACTCCAACTCCCTTTCAAATGCACTTTGGAAACTGAAATTTGGATTTGTTGGTGTCCGTAACTCAATCTTTAATATGAAATCAAAAACACAAATTTTGAATCATTTGCCTTCCTTCCAACCCGCCTCAAAGACATTTTCCAGAAAATTACAAATGGTCTAAAATGCAAAGAATTGAAGACCCCACCCTCCCCCGCCTCTTTCCAAATCAGTTAGGCTGTAATAGCCATCGTCGAAATGAAACTTCACACTTAAACCTCTTTACAACTCGAGTGTTCAACAAATCTAATCACCTCTTTTAGAGATTTTTCGACAGCGACCGGTGGTATAATCATTATGATAATGTACAATAGCCCTACTCGCATCTAATAAGAACTACATCATTTGGCACCAGTTTCCACCATCCAATATGTAGTTATCCGCTTTCGAGGTACTAAAAAACCTACCTCTTATAACTCGTATTTACTATAGACTCGTCCACTCGAGAGGATTTAGGGTGTTAAACATTCGCCAAGTCGGCTTTTTTCCGACATTACACAATGTCCGAAAGCATCCCAATTCCACTACTTGGCTGGCGTTAAAGCTCGCGAATAACATTAAATTAGTATTTCATCCTGCTAATATCCTTTTCGAGGACGATAAACGTGCCTATTCGTGAAAAGAGTTTTTTCATTTCGAACCAGTCATTAGGAAATTTTCGTCGAAGCCTGCGTTTCTTCCGCGTTTATTTATTCGGCGCCGTTCTCACCGGTATGCAAATTTACTGATTCAAAAATAAATAAAGAATGTGCCGGTTCCTCTGTGCAACGGCGTTAATTTCCTTAATTAAGTACCTCGGCTGGTTAAATACCTCGAAATGAATGATACCATTGTCTGTTCGCGAATAGATGTAAAAAAAAATTCTCGATGAAAAAATAAACAATAAGGAAGCCTCCGGAATCAAATAAAGAAAAAAAAAGCTGAAAGGAATCGCGTCTTTATAGGCTTACTTTCAGAGTTTCTTTTGCGAACGAGTTCCACTCGTAAGAATTTTTTTCGGCATTGTGTAGCAGGAAATTCGCTAAAAATTATCGTAAAATCAACCATACGTATAGATTTTATTTCCCTCGATACAACTAAAACTCGCTGGAATAGAGAAAATTCACAACTTCATCAATCGAAATACTCTTCGGGCTTTCTAGGATGAAATGAAAAATCACCCATTTCGACGATAAATAATCCAAACATAAAGAGATAGTCCACTCGAAATACAAATACTTCCATAGTTGGCAAAAAGGATTGAAACCGCTGTGGCCCTTATTGTATTAAAATTATTCACGGATGATTAAATCGAAAACCGCGTATTATCATTTTTCAAAAACATCCCACTCTTTCGAAAACATCTTCTCAACGAAACTTTTTTCCAAATCAATTTGGCCCATTCGAACATGTAAACATTTTTCGCGTTTTATCGAGCGAATTGAATAAATTTCGGTTCGAACGCATTTCGCATCGATGATCGACCATTACAGATGGTGATTTTTTTTCCATCAACTCGAAATGTGATTTATGACGCGAAAAAATAGGTGCATGATAATATTCGCGGTTAATTTAGCAATTTGTACTACTCGCTGGGAAAATATTACACTCGTTTTATATTTGGATTAGTTCCAAAATTTATTCGCCGGTACAAGCTAAAACGCCAACTCTGTTCAAGTAGATTTTCAGCTTCGCTAACGCGTGTATAACGAGAGGAAACTTAGATTCTTCGGAGCGAAACAATTGTAGAAGAGAAAGCGAGGCGATAAAAAAATTTTTTACAAAAGGTAACAAATTTTATTCTCGAATTACAAATTTATAACATCAGTCTTTTAAAAATATAATTAGATATTCGGAGATTGGTAACGCTTTGTGTTAATAATAAAAGGAACGCTTGTAATAAAAAAACATCTTGAGGTTCTGCAAACATACGAAAAAAAATTACATTAAAAAAGATCAATTGCTAAAAGACATCCATACTGTGACAGCTCTCCTTCAACATTACAATTAAAATTTACTTCAAAAGATTACTCCCACCAGTAAATTTCAAAGCATCTACAATTTTTCTTTCGCTGAAACGATTCAGGTCTCCGAGTAGAAGATGAACGAAATTCGGAAATTTTTGATTTCGGTGATGGAACTCAAACGATAGGAAATTTTTTTTTTACTCTCAAGCAGTAACGAATAATACAGCGCGAATGTAAAAAAGAAAAAAACGTAAGCAGCCATGCCGCATTACTGGAGCTGAGTTTTTAATCTAGTTCAACGCCTCTTCAAATGAGAGAATCACAGGAACCGATAGATATTCATTAAATTTTAACTTTTGAGATTACTCGAGTCTTTCTCACATTTTTACGATCCAACATTACGGATGGATTCTCAATTAATGTCTTACTAAAAGACGATGTAATGAAATTCAGAAATTCATGACATGCATGGCATCGTTTCCTCAAAAGCAGTATATATATTACCTATGTAAAAAAGGTGCAAAGTACTCAACTGGAAACAATAGAGATGGAAACAGCGATAGGTACTTTTTTGCTAAAGATAGTATTTTTGATGAAAAATATCACTGTCGATAGTATCGGTATCGAAACAATCGATAAGTATCGATACAGTAAATAACTATCGATACAATCGATATTTATCGATACAATCGATATTTATCGATACAATCGATATTTATCGATACAATCGATATTTATCGATACAATCGATAACTATCGATACAGTCGATAACTATCGATACAGTAAATAACTATCGATAACTATCGATTACTATCGATAACTATCGATTACTATCGATAACTATCGATTACTATCGATAACTATCGATTACTATCGATAACTATCGATTACTATCGATAACTATCGATTACTATCGATAACTATCGGTACAAGCGATAACTATCGATACTATCCATAACTATCGTATCTATAACTATCGATACTATTCATAACTATCAATAGTTTCTAAATTAAAAAAATTACCATAACGAAAAATGAATAGGTAAATTAAAAAACTGCAAATTATATGATTATTAGTTTTCATAAGTTTTTAGACTTTTTACATGTAGAAAATTTTTAAAGAGTATGAATAAAAATTTAAAAAAGTAAAAAATGGTTCATTATTATTACTTTTTGTCAGTATGTTTTTCATATTTGATGTTTCATTTTCATTTTTTAGTCTGGTAAGCATGAGCCAAGCCATTTATTGAGACTATGGAAACTATCGGCGAAAATACAAAAACAGTATCGATAGTATTGATAGACAACCTACCTATAGTAAAACTATCGATACTTTGCGATAGTTTTTTCAGAAGCTATCCATAGTTTCCAACACTGGGAAACAAGTGCGAGAGCTGTGATCGCAAGAGTTTACAATAACACACTCTACTGCCGACTTTCGTAAGCTATTTTTCTCGACGCTCATCGGTTGACTGATATCTGAAAGAAGTCTTCACTTTATCTCCCTACGGAGATTCTTAATCAGTCACCGAAAAAGACGTACTTTGCTCCCTAAAACCAGTAAAGTAATAATCTACTTTGCACCCAGAGTTAAGAAAAAGTTGTTTTTTGATCCAACTCCTCTCCCAATTCATAGTTAGTCACTTCTTTGGCTCACTTTGTTATATGACAACAATGTAGAGAATTGTTGACCTTTCGTATACATCCCCCATGGTTTGAGAATCATAACCTCTCTCTCTCTTCTCCAGAACCACCGTAAAGAAGGATTTGAGATGGAATACATTTTTTATATTCAATAACCAGATGTAAGTTTATATTTATCAAATTTGAGCTATATGAGGCTCCTCAAATTTTCCTTAAATTTTGAACATACGCCATTTTGGATCTATTAGCATTGAAATTCAAAAATTCGTATATTCTGGTCTTGAAGTAATAATATACTAAGTTTGACTTTTTGAAGTTGATTTGGTTGAGAAAACATGGGAGATTCAAGACACTTCTTAACACGTTCTCAAAAAGCAGATTTTGCTTCAAATTCACTTTGAAAGCAAAAACTAGAATATATTTGTCATTTGGGCTTCCCTTATCAAATGACCTCATAACAGATAATTTTTGACTTTTTGTTTACCCCAATACGCTTCAAGGATATTAATCCTTTTACCTGTTCTTCCCCTTCTTTAACATCACCTGTGATGATGGAGTAGCGATAAAGTATACTTCTTATACTCAGTGATCATATGTGAGTTCATATTTATCGAGTCTGAGCTATTTGAAGCTTCTCAAGTCTTTCTTAAATTTTGATGATCCGCCATGTTGTATTCATTTTGGCTCAAATTTAAAGGATCATATTCCACCCCTAAACTAACTCTAAATATAAAGTTTGACCTTTTCAGGTCGATTTGGTGGGGAGATATGGAAGATTCAAGAAACTTTCAAACTAAAAACCTCCTCTGAAAGCAGTTTTCACTCTAACTTCCTCCAAATTCGTTTTGGAAGTTAAATTTTGAATAATTATATTACTAAGCTCACTTTGCCAAATGACATCATAACAGAACGTTTTTGACCTTTCCTTTACTCCCATTAGAGTTTGGGGATAATAACCTTTTCTCCTTCTTTTTCCTTCGTTCACATTTTCCTATAATACCGCCTTTGGATTTGGAATAAAATATATCTTATAATCAGTAATTATGTGAGTTCATATTTATCAAGTTTGAGCTATTTAAGACTCCTCAAGTCTTCCTCAAATTTTGACCATCCATAATTTTGGATCTATTTTGACCTAAATTCTAGAGGTCATATTCTTGCTCCAAACTAACCTTATACGCAATGTTCGAGTTTTTAATATAATTATTTTGGTGAGGGGATATGGGAGATCATTAATTTCAGAATCCCTTCAAATTCACTTGAGTAGCTGAAATTTGGATATTTGTTTTTTCGACTAACTCTTGCATAAGAGATCACAAACAAAGAGTTTGAGCTATTTGTCTTTCTTTCACCTCCCAAAGTTTGAGGGAACCGTCATTTTGAAATAAATACTTTCAGCGATTTTCATCCATACCCACAATAGATGTATTGAAAAATTTCGCATGCTATGCTATTAAAAATGGTGTGAAGGGCTAAGATTTTAAGATTCCCTTCCCCCACCACTCCTCCTGTTTGAATCATGTACGCTGTAATAGCATGGTGTCTACCGGGTGCAAAAAGTACAAAAAGCACGAAAAAGGTACGAAATTGAAGTTTTTGTTTCCTTCGTTGTTTTTGTATAGAAATAATCGTAATGTAGTAAAAAACGCCGTGTATTTTTTCTGGTAGTTTAGAAGAGGCTAGCAAATTTTTCGGTTCGAAAAAAAGAATTTCGAGAGCGAAAAAAAGTACAAAAAAGCTACGAAATTTCGTTTTGTTATTTAGTAGACACCATGAAATAGCTATCTTTTTAAATCGAAAACTCATCTAAAAAAAAAACGTTCTTTCGCTTTCTTAAACTGTCTTTTTAGTTTTCGATGTCGCGAACAAGGCAATCGTTTAAATTACCGTTTTCGAGCAGTCGAAATTGCTATGGGATTTAGCGCCGTCGTTTTCGTCGTAGTCTTCTTAAATAGCGAGGATTATTCGTACGAATTAGTTCCAAGAGACTCGCGTTTCTATTAGTACAAAGTTATTTTTTTTTTCACTCAAACGGCCGGATGAGGATTTGGGAGTTCGCGAGTCCTACATCTTTATTTAATTCACAAACTGCACTTACTTTGAATATGAGCTAAATTTGGATTGGAGATTTTGGCGCGACTTGAGCTATCGTTGAGGAATTGGTACGTGGCTCGGAATCCTGAACCATCTAGTACGTTGTTGCTTTTAAACGAAACGCGAAAAAAATTACCAATTGACGATACACTAAACGAAGACAAATTTCCACAGTGTCTGGCGAAATTCACGTCGTGAGCCATGTAATTGGAAAATTCGACGTAATCGCTTTCCGAATGCTCGTCGCATCTGTAACCCGAACATTCGAATGTATGGCGTGCGATTAAATACAAGACATCAGCGTCGTTTTATACTCACGGTAGAACTCCTTCGATGTCGAAATACGTAAATTTTATCCTAATCTTTTCTTTCGGCTTGCCGTAGAAAAAATAATGGCACTCTGTATTACGTGGATATAACCCTGGGTAATTCGGACTGGTGAACGTATTGGTGGACGCGTCACTCGCACTCGTGCTGTTGTATTGAAAAGCGCACGGTAACGCCGAAAGCTGTTCGCCCGTCTCGATACCGTAATCTTAAAGAAAACACCAAAATCGTTAAAAATAATTAAACGTCGTCTTTATAGATTTTATCCCGTTTACCATCAACTGGCGCGCCATCGTTTATTAATATCGCCTTACCGGTATCCTATAATCGCTCCATTTAATACGCCAAATAGCCGAGATTACCTATGACCCCAAACGCGGAAAACTTTACCCATAAAAATCACCACCCCGTGCATCCGGCTCAGCGCTTTATTATCAAAATACGCCCGTTTTATGACAAAAGGTCACACCGCTAAGTCTTAATTGAGTTTGTCAAATTCTCAAGAGTGTCGCAACGGTGGCTTTAATTTATAGAAGTTGCTTTAGGCATAAATTCCTCGTTCCTATATTTCGGCCCATCTCGTAAGTCTCCTTTGATTTACTATTATAGGTCAACGTCCGCCTTCTCGACCCCTAAGTGTACCTCCGTTGATCACGACAGTACACCGAGAATTCCGTCCAATATCCTTTTATATCGACTATTGTACCACGTTGGTAAATAAACCTTCGGCTCGATTGAAAATACGTGACTAAATGATCAAAGGGAAAAAAGCAAACTGAAAAGAATAGATCCACACGAGCAGCCGGAAAACCGAATAAAAATATTATTCGATTACAAAGATGGTAAAAAATAAACGAAAACGCTCAACTTTTACCCTTCAGCTATTTCTTTTTCGTCAAATAAAAAAATTAATAAAAAAGCCAAGGTATTTTTACCCTCATAATAAATGAAATTTGTAAAAGAAGTAACACTGGCTTCAAAAAAAAAATTAATTACAAAATATTTTTTGCTAATTAAAGAAACCAATGTAAAGTGTTTCACTTGAGGCGTGTGTTCCTGTTATTCGTGAAATACGTCAAATACAAGTAACGTCAAGCCCTGCCTACAAGAACTTTCTTAAATAGAAGACATAACATTTTACAATATAATGTAAATCAACGTCTATGAGCTAGGGACTCTACTGCATGAATACGATATATGCACATCCATGCCCGAATTAATGGGGAATAAGGAGCCGCAGCCTCGTGCCTCTCATTTGTAGACCATCGAGTTTCCATTTTTAAATGTTTATTTGCATAAAAATAATGAAAGAAATTCAAATTGAAATGCAAAGAAAAAAATTAAAAGAAGAAAAAAATTATTTTAAAAAAGTAGTTATGAAAACATAAAATCTCGTAGTATGTATTTAGAAACAAAATTTACAAAAATAGTCGACCTTTCGCCGTATCTCGACGGCATCATCAGGAACGCATTAATGAATGAAGTGATAACGCAACGAATGAATCGACCAGAGACAACGCAATAGAAGGCTACAACGTCATCAAAAGTTACAAAACATACGTGTAATGACGCGATAATCCTACCACGTCCGTCTTAAAGTTTACATTATGTTTGATTTTTTTAATATACGTCATTTCCAAAATCTTCCTCTCATAGGTGTTTTTTTCGCGGTCTAAAATTTGGACGTTGTCAAAATAAGTTATGATTAAATTCATTGGCGTGTTGGGAAAGAGCGATATTATTTTTTTGGTTTTTAACGTCATTTTTATGCTGATTGATGCGTTTATATAAATATTGACATGTTTCTTCTATATATATTTCACCGCAGTCATTACCCTGAATTTTATACACGACATTACTTTCTTTTTTAAGCGGTATTTTATCTTTAGGTTTCGAAAAAATCATTTTTTGAAGAGTATTGGTATTACGGTCAGAAAATTTAATTTTGTTATTTTTGTCAATTTTTTTGATTAATTTTTTAATGATGTCGCTCGATTTTTTGATATAAGGAAGGGTTACAAAAATACTATTATTAAGGATGGAGTCATTACAATCGTCATAATTATCATGGTCAAAAATTGTTCCATTAATTATGTCCTGAATGAAAAAGGATGGGTAATTATTTTTATTTTTAGTCATTAAATGTTCGAAGTCATTAATTATTTCGTCATGATAAATAAGTTCAGATAGATTTAAGCGGCTTTTAGAATGCTAATGGCAATATTAATTTTTCGATGGGTAGGTTGATATATCCAAAAAATTCAAAATATTATTATTCTCTTTTTCAAAAGTAAATTTTATATTAGTATGATAATTATTTAAAAAATCTAAAATTTCTTCAAAATTTTCTTTTTTAATTATAGCAAAACTATCATCAACATATTTTTTTAAGAAACTAATTTTGGAGCTAAAAGAAATTTTCATTTTTTGAAAAAGGTCATAAAGGACGATTTCAGAAATTATGGGCGATAAGAGACTCCCCATAGGTAGACCTTCGAACCTATGAGTGTTTTAAAAAAGTGACGTAACATTGACTTCGTCCAATAGTTTTTCGGCATTTTCCAGGTATTGTTACAAAGCCAAAAAATCAAAAATAATCGGCCGATTAATCGATGTACTGCCGATGATTAACGATATTGGCATCGCGCGTAACTATTTGCACAAGATTTCATAGATGTGAAATTTTTTGTCATTTTCCCAATTTTTCTATTTTTGTTTTCACGTTATCAGATTTTTTTCTTTTTTTTTTCTCCAAAAAAAAATGGTATTTTCAAGATTCTTGAAAAGTCCTAATCTGAGTTAACTTTCTCCTTTTCTCTGTCCTCTTATCATTGTTATAAGAATTAATAAGAAATCAAAGATCCAGATTAAATCCTAGTGATAGTACTCCGAGAACATCTTCCTTATCTAATCGACCATCAAAACGGTTCTTGTAATCTAGCTAGTTGAAAATACGAGACTGAGGAATAATTAATTACTTTGCTCGCTATTTCCAAAAACTGTTTAATTAACTAATAACTACAAAAGTGGGCGACACCACGTAAATTTTCAAAAAAAAGGTCTTCTCACGCGTTCCAAACTCGTTTACTATAACCTTAATAAAAGCATCGTAGATTTTCCCCTTAGTTTGTTTTGTTTGAAATTCGATGAAAAAAGATATCGACGCGAGAATACAATAAACTAAAATTTCCTTTCCCATGCCTCCACGATCGCATAAAATACTCATCCCAATTTCTCGGTGAATTTCTACGCAATATTTTTCAAATAGCTTCTTTTCAGCGATTACATATAAACGTAAAATAGATTTCATATTTTAAATACGAACGGCGGGCACGCTTCACGTACAAATTTCCTCGTTCCGAGAAGAATTTTCTGCACACGCAAATTGAAATAACGATTTTATATGCGAAAAAGTTCGAAATCGTTTCGTAGACCGGCTTTTATTACGAATTCTTTTTGCTCCAGCGCAGCGTTTCAAATTGTTACCGAGTACCGCCGCGACGCGACGTACATTTAGGTAAAAGAAGTCTATAAAATAATTACTTTCGACGAAATTGTAAAACGCTTTGAATCCTTTGCTATACGCTGACGAATAAAATCCCAGAAATTCTAAAGCTAAAATAGGTCCGCTCGACATCACAGGCGAAGCTGTATCCGTACCGCATAGCGTCATTATTTTCTCCATTCGGCCCTCCATTTTACCGTAAATTATTATCGAATCCGTCCCAGTACATCTGTCAACATTACAATGTCAAAAAATCAAACAACTAGTAAGGTTATCTATTTATGTATCAATACCTAATTGAGCAATACTCTACATTGCAATTCAATGGCGTAGCTTAAACGGGGGGAGGGGCGGAAACAAAATCAGATTGTTTCTAATCCTTCATTTGATTACTGCAGCCAAACCTGAGAACTCAAGGATATTATGAGTTTTAAATTTTAAAACGATAGCTATTACAGCTTACATGATTTGGGAAGGAGAGGTCGAGGGGGGAGGCGTTTTCAAAATTTGATGATAGAAAATTGTCCATTAGACTGCGAGATGAAGGGCCTCAAAATGTGGTTATTTGACTGGCAAACTTGTATGCAATCATGTATGTACAATATACTCTTAATAATCTCCTAATATGAATTTTGTCGTGAAAAATAATTATTTTTTCTAGAAATCAAAAATTTTTCTTATCACCAAGCATATTTTGCTAGGTGCTTAACAGTCCTGCCAAGTTACTGCAAGTCTTGCAAAAGTCCTTCATTTGGCCGAGTGGCCTTGAAAATGGGAAACGTCCTATAAGTACTGCATTTGGCTCTAAGGACCTTTGTTTTTTATAAAAAATCTCCCAAGAATTAGAAAAATTATTTTAATCCCTTCCTCCATCTCTAAAAAATAAATAAATGAATAAAAATTTATTTATTTCACTTAATACATCATATTCATGTTATTCATGTTACTGAAAATGTAGGGTTGTTTGTTTGTGCATAAAAACCACCTTTTCATTTGCTGAGTTTTTAACATAATAACGATAGTTATCACAGCCTACCTGATGTGGGAAGGGAAGGTCGGGGGAAGGTGATGTCTTGAAATCTTAGCGCTTCAGACCATTTGTAATTATCTGGCAAATGTCCAACTTTTTGGTATTTATATTTTGTATACCTGCTATTCTCTATATACCTTTTATACTTGCTATTCAAAACAAGGATGCGCGCGCATTGCAAAATCGATTACATTTTGATTTTATTATATAGAGAGATAAAGCTTTTATTAAAATTTACAACCTTTTTTTTCTTTGTATACCTGCTATCCTTTGTATATCTTTTATACCTGCTATTCAAAACAAGGATGCGCGCGCATCTTGAAACCGATTTCCTTTTGATTTTAATATATAGAGAAATAATATATTGTGTAGCGCCGGCGGGTATTCATAAAATTCGCTGAGAGATTGTTCATAAGAATACGCAAAAGCACTTTTTTTGTTTTTTTTTTTTTTAATAAATTTCAGAATGGCGGATCGTTCAAATTTTGAGGGAGGCTAGAGAAAGGGCAAATGGCTCAAATTTTTTGTTTTTGATTTCATATGAAAGCGTGAGTTACGGACAATAATATAGCCAAGTTTGAGCTTCCTAAGTATATTTTTAGGGGGGGGGGTGAGAGCAAAAAACGGTTTTTGAGGCAGTTTTGAGTCATGAAATTTTTTCAATCTTCCATATCTCTCACCAAATCAACTTGAAAAGGTCAAAACTTTGTGTGTGGGGTTAGTTGACGACCAGAATATGACCTCTTGAATTTGGATCAAAATGAATTCAAAATAGCGGATAATCAAAATTTGAGTAGAACTTGAGGAGCCTTAAGTTGGTAAAAATGTAATTTATATGAACTCATACGATTATTGGGAATAAGGAGTAGATCATATCCCCAATTCACCTCCATACATGATATTGGAGGGGTTATTGATCTCAATGTGGCGGGGTACCAACATGAAACGTCGAAACTTTTTTCTTGCAGTGGCATGTGACAAAATAAGCCAAAGTGACTGAAGTATTCTGATTTTAGCATCTCAAGTGAATATGGAGGGTAGTTGGAGCAAAATACGACTTTTAGAGGGAAAACTGCTACAGGAAATTTCATGAGTCTTCCATAATTTCTCACCAAATCGACTTAGAAAGACCAAAGTTTGTATCTGTGGTTCATTGATGACCAGAATGTGACCTCTTGAATTTGGGTTCATATGATTACTGCATGGCAAGAAATACTACATTTGTCTTAAATTCAACTTTTAAAGTGGTTTTGGAAGGCATAGTGTAGGGGTTTTCAGACTTGGGATTGAGCGTGGCCTGTAGTCAAGAAGGATTTAGCAACGTTATTACTAAATCAGAACAAGCTTCAGTTAAAAACTCAGCTCCAGTAATGGGGCATGGCTGTTAATTTTTTTTTTTTCAAGTTTCGAAGGAGAAAGAAGGGGCTTAACTTTCGAAAAAGTTATGCTAGAAGTCCTGAAAAAGTCCTGTATCGAGTTTAAAAAATGTTATTAATCATCCTGGCTTGAATTTGCGAAAAAAATTAATTCTCTCAATGTGAAGAAATTGTGTGCGTGAGGAAAGACGGTCATATTCTCTAAGACACCCCCTCCCATAACTAGCTACGCCATTGCTATGATTAAATTTTCCTCCATAGCCACCTCGTAATTACACAGCAAAAAATCCTGAAACTTTACCATCTACATACCTAAGATTCCACACTAACATTCATTTAATTCTATACGAACTAATTAGCAATTAAACTCGTGTAAGTTTATTTTGAAAGGTACTTTACACTTTAGGCTCTTTGCTGTTGTAATATAAGTTGAGATCTTGCAAAGTTATCTTTATCCTTTCTCTGCCGTGTGCTTGGAAGACGAACAAACATCTACTACTTCCTGGATACGGTTTAGGATATAATGGAGAGGTAAAACTTCCGTTTCTACTTTCTGTACTACGGATGTAAATATCACAGGAATCTGCCGAAAATAATAACCCGATGTTAAAAATATTGCATTATCGAGTACTACGGCGCGACGGAAACCAAGCTTTTTGATAAAGCACAGCTAGCTTTTTCGAATGAAAATCATTCGATTATTTCGTTGTCTCGACCAGTCACGAATATATTTTTACTTTGTAACTACACGAAACCACTGGTGTACCGCAAAACGAGTACTATGTTCTCGGAATTCGAGCAATCGATACCAAGTACTTTTATCAAGATTTCGTTCATTTATATTTCACAAATCATGCAAAGCTATTTTATCGTTACGTAATGGCGCCAATTTCGTACATCGTGTAAATTCGTTAACCCGAAAAGCCTTTTCTATATTTCCGTTTTTTTTGTTTTTTTTTTTTTCGTATCAGCAAACTTTAATAACCACGCTGTACTCGTATACAGCTCGTACAATTTTAATATCCCTTTCTACGCGTATGCACAATAAAAAAGGTCTTCAAAATCGTAAATTTTTAAAAATCTTATCCATACAAAGAATGGGCATAAGCTGTGCAGGCAAAACGAAAACCCTCAGGAATTATTCAAAATCTACGATTTATTTATTTTTCGTATTTTTTTTAACCCATCGAACCGCGGTCGAACCTTATTTTGATCCTTTTTTCAACCATTTCATGTTTAGAGAGTTCGTCGTCATGACACAACTGACGTAATTTTTACTATGGATACAATGCGTTCGTGACATACCTATACTGTATAGGGCTTCAAACTGATAATTGAAAAACATTTTCACGCAGACTAGAAGAAAAAAAGAGGTGTAGAAGAATTTGTCAATTGTTTTTTGTATAGTATCTCTAATCTCTCAATCTTTTAAATTCACTTTGGATTTCATTATTTAAGTACTATTAACACTCTTAATTTATACGAGTATGATTTAAAAGTTACTATTATGATGTAAGAATCAAATTAAGGAGAGTACACTAAAGTAGATCACCTTTAGATTTTTCCATAAATCAATGATGCTTCTTTTGGATTTCTCGCTGACAGACAGTCACTGGAAAATTTCGCCTAAATTTCACTTACTATCAAAAATCCCAACAAAAACTTTTCAACACTCAGAAATAATTACTTAACCAAAAATCCATCAAACCACATCATTCGTCGCATAACCAACCCCCTCGACAGCCGCCAACTTTCCTAAAGCTCAATACGCTCAAACCTGCGTCACTATGTTAACGAAATTAATCCTCTTTTGAAGAATTCGAGGGCCCGACGACAAAACGAAAATCCTTCGAATTCGCCCACCTAAAATTGCAAACTACTCCATAACGTCGCTCGAACGCTTATAAGGTGGAAAATCCAATTTTAAAACTTTTCGCTTTAGGGTCTCGCAGAGTTTTTCAAGATCAAGAGTTATCAACTTTTCATTTATACCGTGTTTAGACGTAGTTTTTTTTTTAATTTTCATCTCGTCTTTTGTTGACGTTATTATACGTCACGCCAACGAGCTGAGCATGTTAATGAACATCGTTGTTTTGCGAGCATTACACGCTTGACCGTCATACAGAGGCGCGTTGCCGGAAACAATATAGTACGTGTTTAAACGTTTCGAAAATTGTAAAGTCTAAAATTTCGCCTTTTGATGTACCTCATTTTGCGGTATTACCCGGTACAAAGTTTCCAAACTAAGTTACCACGTTTCAACTTCAGCGTGTGAGCTAAAAGTCGCTTTCACGGAGCTCGCATTTCTAACCAACCTTCTAGCAAATATGAAATTATAATGATAACTTACTTCTAGTTAATGGATATGATATAGGCCGCTCTGCTAAAAATTTATTGCTATGAGGACTGGTTCTTTGCAGATTATTGTGACTATTGGCTCGTAAATTTCGACGGAAATCTAAAATAATTGTCCAACATCACCAACTCCGTCAATAATCACATTAATCAACACGCTTATGAAGTGAAAAAGTTTAGATCTCATTTCATACGAATTTTCAGCATATCAAATCTGATTTAAAAAAAGCTAGGTAATCTATTGTCATTAAATCATATCTGATTTCATACGATCGAATCTAATATTAAATCCAATTTTGATATCATTGAACTACATTTTCATATGAAATTTGAGCTGCTCAAAACATGGATCTAATTTTGATCAAAATGAAAACAATAAGAGACTAGATCTAAAAATGTTTGATCTAATTTGATCCAAATCTTGACCAGATCAAATCTACTAGAAAAGATTGACACATTATTACATCCAATTTAATATCACTAAATTCAATTTCAATTTTCATATCGAATTTGATCTAGCCAAAACATGGATCTGATTTTGATCAAATCGAATCCAATTAGATGAAATGAATCTAAAAAATTTTCAACATAATTTGATTTAAATTTTAATCTAATCAAAACTATGATCCATTTTCATCAAATTGAATCAAACTGAATGAGACTGGATCTAAACAAATTTTGGATCTAATTTTTATCCTAATTTCGACCAAATCAAATTGAATGAAGAACGTTGATTCAATGTTATCAAACTTATCTGATCTCATATAATTAGATCTTATATTGGATGCAAGTTAATATCATGGACTAATTTTATTATCAAATTAGATGTGATCAAAATTTTAATATTATTTTGATCAAATTTTTGATTCTAATTTCATCTGAATTTTAATCACATCAAATTCAATAACTAAAAAAAAATTTGAGGAGTATTAGATCCAATTTAATATCGCTAGATTAAATTTTCATAGGCATAAAATTTGATCTGGCTAAAACTTGGATCCAATTTGATACAAATTTGAGCGCATCAATTCTGATGAAAAAAAGTTAGATAATTCATCGTCATTAAATCTTATCTGATATGATATAATTGAATCTAATCTTTGATCCAATGTAATATCATTGGATTAAATTTTCATATCACATATGTTATGGCCAAAACTTGAATCCGATTTTGATTAAAATGAATCCAGTTGAACGATACTGGATCTAAAAATTTTGGATCTAATTTGATCTAAATTTTGACCAGATCAGAATTATTTAAAAAAATAATTATCTAATGGTATCTGATTTCAAGTAATTGGATCTCATATTTTCAATTTAATATGACTGCATTACATTTTCATATCAAATTTAATGCGCTCAAAACTTAGATATGATTTTGATCTAAATGAATTCAGTTGAATGACGTATCTAAAATTTTTCATCATGTGTACTCTTGTATTACCAACCTGCTTGTTGAATTTCATTGAAATTCTGCAACTCGTTTACATGCTGAAAATAATACGAAGCCTTAAACCCTTGCCCAGGCCAATGATCGTTTGCGATAAATTCAACGTATAAATTTGGTCCTGTCGAAAACACCTCCACTTCCGACACTTCGTTGCACAACAAAAGTATACTAGGCGCTGCTACATTATACCCATCGAACACTTTAATAATATCTTCTCGATTGATACAACTACGAGACGAAAAAACCCCATCAAATTCAAACTACACGTATATTTCATAAATGCCACGAAGGCCATTTACTTACCTATCGTCGCCCTTTTGAAACATCAACTCTTCAAACACCAGTTTAATTCGTTCCTCGGGTCTGCACAAACAAAAACGTACACCGTCGTTTTAGTGACGCTATCGAGATAATTAATTAAATTTTACGCCGCACAAAAGCTGTTCTCTATACGAAAGACGACGTCGTCAAATGGCGAGGAAAACTGCTCATCTTTAATTATATGGTTTTATCGAGGTGAATTAATAAACGACGCCTAAAAACTGTAATTACTGGCTTTATTTTTAATGCGTTTGTGTATGTTTTTTTGAAAAAGCGTACTTTGTTTAGAATTCGTCGAGATTTGAATTTTAAATGCTTTCTTTTTGTTTTATCGTTTTTCAACGGAGATACAGCATTTACCGTTTTTAGTCGCCGACCGACAAAATAGACTGGAAGAATACGAAAAGATCCGCAATTACAAAGCGCTTATATTGTCTTTTTTTTATTTTTCTACATGAAAGGTGTAATTTGAAATTTAACGATGTAAGGAAGGAATACATTAAGAATATTCAATGGCTTTGAGATGACCTGATAGGCTGTTTTTTTTTTTAATACCCGAAAACGTGGACGAATATCAACGTTCAATTGTAATTAACTGATCATATAAGTTGGAGAGGAAGAACAAATATCTTCACTTCTCAGACCAATCGTAATCCACATTATCATATGACAGCGCAATCAAAAAATTTTGATTTTTACTTCATTCCCACTGCATTTGAGTTCAGTTACCCCTCCTTCTCCCTTCCAAAATCATATGTAGTGGTGAATTTAGATGTAATATACTTGTCATATCCAATAACCATACGATTTCATATGAATATTATTTTTGGGTATTTGAAGCTCCTCAAGCTCTCCTCAAATTTTAACGAATCGTCATTTTGGATCCATTTTGATCCAAATTCTAGGAGTCATATTTCGATTACCAAGTAACCCTACGTATCAAGTTGTAGCTTTCTAGGTTGATTTTGTGAGGAAATATGGAAGAGTAAAGAAATGTCAAGACTCAAAACTCCCTCAAAAAACCATTTTCTCCTCTAACTCTCTCTCAATATGCAAAATTGTATTTTGTTCAGCACTGTCAAATTCTACAATATTTAATGAAATTTTTTCACTCTTATCCACTTTCTGTTTCGAAGCACTACTCTTTGAATTTTGTAACAAATTAGAGCAAAGAATAAAAAAATAAGTAAATAAATTTCAACTTTTTGCTGAATAAAGGTGTAATATTCAGGCTTACCATCTTCCTGTATAGTACATATATTTGCATTGATTTCCAACTTTTTTCATACGAAGAGCACGGTTGAATATAAGTACGTCGAAATGGTTAGAACAATTCATAATGTAAGAAACATTTTTCACTAAATTTTTGTATCCTAACTATTACTTTCAGAGATATAAGCAAACATTTTTTTTTTTCATGACCTATGGAAGTAGAAAAATAGAATTTTTAAATAATTTATTCTTGGCAATAGAAGGCATCAACAGAAATTTTTTCAATGATTTTGAATGATTCCTTGAATAATTACATATTTTTGAAATTTTCAAACGATCATTATAATGTATGGAACTTTCGAAGTCAAATACGAAATTTTCACATAAAGTGTGTATTTATTTCTAAACATACCGTAAGAAACTTCGGAATACTAGAAGTGAAGCAACATTGTTAAAACTAGACACATTGTGTCATAAGAGCGTACTTCCTTTTATTTATTCTACGTATTATGTATTGTAAACTTATGGAACCTCATATGTCACTTACTGTTATTTTCAAGTCACAGTTCAACTACATTTTACTTCACGTCTCACTTTTCTGAAATTGAGCGTGACGAGAAGCCAAGAAGTACAACTCAAGCCTCGTCACGCCAACTTATATCAGATCATCTCTAAAAAGTAATTAGCACTAGATTTTAACCGAGCCCTTCCCCATCTTTGGCTTTGATCTGTTAACTAATACTCGACTTATCGCGAGAAAATAAAAAATCTGGTTCAAGAAGCAATGCACTAGTAACGAGATTTTGAAAATCTATCCTTTTTTGAAAAAAGTACGACTCATAAAAAAAACAATAATCTTAACTGCGCGGCTACGTTGGCTTCGTAATTAAACTGCATACTTATTATCCTCACCAAAGACACCAGCATATCTTTCAGGGAGATGGGGGTAATTTGACATAATGGCAGAAAATATTAACCGGCGATATTTTAAAACCTTTTGCGCGTAAAATATCGGCGCCCTTTACATGCCATCCGTCACTGACAAAATAAAAATTACTATTTACGTCGGGGCAATAAAAAAATGAGGGGTAATATTTCGTGCCGGTTATTTATGTAAAGCAGCTATACAACTCGGGGAACATTTTTATCATCTTACCTTATTGGCATTTATTATCTTTATCGGCTTATACGACGTATTCGAAAAGCTTTTACGTTTTATTACCCCAACAGTGGTCAATTTTTCCGGCTAAGAACATTAAACGTTAAAATAGACCATATACGCTGACTCGCCAGTATTACTAATTCGCGACGCGTATGGTCGCCTAAACACGTTGCGACGTTTAAAAACCGCGGATTAGCGTGATTTAGAGTCGAAAAATCGAAGCTAAGCGGGTATATACGAATTATAAATAAACGAACAGATTAGTCAACTGTCTAAAAGTTCGTACTTAGCAACCGACGAGCCGTACCATATCACGAGCGCATTAAAGTTGCCTTTATTAAATGAGAATCATAATTTAACCCAATCTCGGAGAATGTAACAGTTTCAAACGGAAGAACGGCGCAGTCACGAATATCCGTAGAAGACCATAAGATCGGATAAAGTCGCTATAGCGATTGTGTATTCCCGAGGACTTTGTACGTAATCCTTAAGGAAGAGTGTTACCGAGTTGATTACGCGTGAATAATTTCCTTTCCCCGGGGCCAACGTTATATCGTTCTAAGCTCCGATATTTCTCTCCTATATGGAGTTGCTTTCCTTTGCTTCTTACGACAAAGTGATACAAATGAATTTCAACTGCGATGCTTTTTTACAACCGTTACGCGAATAGCATTTTAAACTGGCATTAAATTACTCCAATACGATTCATTAGCATACAAGTTTCATTGATGGTGTCATACAAATGGCGAATTATTCATTCGATTTCTGATTCGCTGAATCAATAAACAGAGCGAATTTTTTCAGCGATTATTTGGGCTATAAGTTGACTCTGACCATACTAATATTCGTCCAATGTTTCGAAGAAAAAAAGTACACAATAAACTATAATGGCTACCGATGTGCTGTAGTATAAGCATCGTACATACCGTGCTTTGAAGTGGTAAAAGCACCGAATCGAGCGTGGGTATGATGCAGGATAACGTGGCGAGTAAAACCTTCCTTGTTGGCTGCTATTACCACTCTCGAACTGTTGATCACAAGTCGTACCACTAATTTGACGCCCATCTGTTTCGAATATACCTGAAAAAAATGTGTGAAAATATGTTTGAAATTATAACGAAGAGAAAAAAAATCATTTATCAGCAACGCAAATAACACAATAATACCACTGACGTGATTAATATTACAACAACCAACTCAGTAATGCTACAGCGAATTTCTCAATCACATAATATGTATTAGCGATCGAGGAAATCTCCAATCAAATAATAAGAGAGCACGAGCACACAACTGCGCCGTTCAACGAACAAGAAACGAGTGACCGCGTCAAGGTAGTTAAACGCGTCATTCAACAGTGTTACCATAAGCTATCATTCAAAAATCTTAATTTCGTTTTATAGGCGAAAGAGTTGGTACGTTTATTTTAATTTTACAATACTCGTCGCATTATTTATCTGAATAGAACTTCATTACTTTTATGAACAGAAAGTGAAAGAAGGGAGGTATGGAAAATAAAGTATTTATAAACGATTTTGAAAAATCTCAATGAATGCAAATCCTCATTCCTCATCCTTCACATCCTTCACCTCGATAAAACCTACGTACAGATGGCGCTATTTTATTAAAGGAACTTTCTGCCGCGAATATCTTATCTACGCGTATACGAATAACGACTTCGAACGCAACTCGTAGGTTAATCCGAAATAAATTTCCGGCGCAGATAGCTATATGTTTTTTCGTTTTTTTTTTCCTTCCTGCCGCAACTACACGACTATTTCTATACATAACCAATAGGATATCCTTTTAATACGATTTTTCCGCGGGATATTCCGCCGCTATCTTTTATTCGGGTATCTTTTTTCTTGTTATTGGTAGCTTTTATTCGAAGAAACATTTAATTGTTTTCTTTTGAAAATGGATTGTGTAATCTAAAGCGAATTGTTTCTTCGTCCTCGCCGGTACGTTTTTAGTTCTCTTATTTGTACATTTGTTGTTGGTTTTTTATACTAATGGAATTTCTTCGTCGTTTAGGCGCTCTTATTTTTTCGTCGTGTTGCTATCTTTTGTTTATTTCCCTTTCAGACGTCTTCCAAACAATTCTGTAATGGGTTTGCGAAAACATGATATCGCCCTATACCTCTTCCTACCGGGCGCGATAACAAATAAAGGTATTACAGGTTGTGTACACATGTACTCATTCGCCTTCCGTACAACGTACAGGCGTCTACAATAGAAATAAAATGGGAAACTGTTTCCTTTCAATACGCGCTTATTGTCTAAACTTGGTCACGTTATTTTATTCATTCCGCGAGTGGTGTTGGAAGGTTGCGGAAAAATCCCAAGGAAAATAATCTTTTAATAAATATGAGCTCAGCGTACAGCCCGGGAACGCAAATCACGACGAAAAGTTTTTCTATAAATGAAATTTCAACTGCCACTTTCATCAATTTACCAGCTCGTTGGTGGTGAAAGTTGCGTTACGAAAGATTTCGTAACTTTTTATACTCAAGGCGAACACCTGCTTTTGTCATTTCGACCGTCGAAATCAGGCGGAGCTTTTTATAAGCGTAAAGTGCTCATATTTATGCCGCATAAGTGTAGAGTAAACTAATTACCTCGTAAGAGCTCCTTTCTATGGTTTAAAGCGTAAAAGCTAGTGTTTTCGAGTTATTCTACGTATCAAAATCTGTGGTACTTTTACTAGATAAAGTATATGCGTATGTGGTTGGGGCATATCGAGTAGATATTCAACGAAGTCAATCGGCGGCGTTTACTAAAGTTTGGTAATAAGGTGGCATTAATGGAGGTTGTTTTCTGCGACGCTTCTTATCCGTGGGTTTACTTTATGCTATATGCCTTTAACGATAGCAACCTCTATTAAATGTGTTGTACTTTTTGCGCATTATTCGAGCGATTTATTCGTAGCGAAAAACGTGTACATATCTTTTAATACCATTTACCTTAACGCAATGTATTAATCTATGGAGAGCTCGTTAGTCGTTACATACCTATTCCACAGTAATTTATTTATATTTAGAGTAAAATTGAGCAAAAATCACATAAGGGGGTATCAAATGGATTGCAAATCATCTCTATCCAATCTAGCGGCTAGGAGCATGGTGGTAAAAGATAGCGTACAAAGTTCTTGTAGTGGAAGGCAACCACCCTTTACTGAATGGCATGGTTCAAGTTCAAGTACCTGAGACATAGTTCCTCCTAGTGTAACAATGTTTTCATGCATTTACCATGGTATTACCGGCATAAATTTTTTATTTTATTATTTTTATTATTTTTAGTTAATTTCCTATGTGCACACTTTGGCTGATAAATATCCTGTTTCTGTTCTTACCTATAGATATACTTTCAAGCTGAGCTTGAATTAATGTCGAATAGATGTCAATAGATATGAATATCTTTTTCTAATTAACCAAAAATGTTGATATCTATTTGACATTAATTGAAGCTCAACTCGAAAGTATGTCGATAAGATCTTCATAAGACATTTTTAAGTCCAAAACGGTGTTTTCTATGTATCTGTTTGCCACAGCAGGGTTTTTAACATAAGATTGGTACGCTAAACATACCACTTTTGTATTTCCTTTTTTTTCATGACGGCATCATTGAAATAATTTTGGTTTGACAGTTATTTTTACTTTGAAATGAAATAATAGAATAAACAACGTTTTTATTAAAGAAATTACTATTCTTTTAATTTCTGTGCGCCTATGCTTGCTACGATTGAAGAATACCAAAAATAGTAATAAGTAGTGATGGGATTCAGCTTGCCAAAAAGATGAGTTCAAAGCGTAGACATGATAAGGAAAGTGATATACGAAGTTTGTCCCCTATGGGTGGATTTAAGAATATGAGTTCATTAAGTTATTCGAAGATCTTTAAGCTCTCTTCAAATTTTGACAATTCACCATGTTGGATCCGCTTTGACCCAAATTCCTCGTATTATGTTCTAGGCCCAAACTAATCCCACAAACAAAGTTTGACTTTTCTAAGTTGATTTGGTGAGGATATAGGGAAAATTGAAGAAACTTCATGACTTAAAACTTCCTCAAAACCTTTTTTTGCTTCAACTCCTCTCCATATCCACTATAGAGGCTAAAATTTGAAGATATTGTTGTCTTCCACTCATTCTTTCATGTGAGATCAAAAACAAAATTTTGAGTCATTTGATTCAACTTCAGCCTTCCTCAAAATTTGATTTCTGTGTTGTTTTGAAGTAATTACGACTTTTTCTTATCCTTATTTCCGATTACACCAAATCAAAAGAGTTTCTGCTGCGTTATTTTTATAGAAATCTACATTACAACTCGAAATAAGTTATTAAGAATTGAATGAAAGATTCGATTCCACAATTCTAAACCAGAGATTCAAAGAATTTTTTCTCTTTCTTACTAACAAGGGACTGGTTAGATATGTAAGTCGCCGATTTGCTTGAATGGTTGCCCATGTTGAAGTACCTCAGGCGGCTACCCACACGCTACATAACTTTCATCTGATACAGGCCTAGTTTTTTCATACCAATGTTGCCAATATGAAAAATTAATAGTTATAAAAAAACAAAAATTTAACGATTTTGAAAAATAAGGTGGGCACTGGATAGAGGTTGATTAAATAAGTAAATGAGATTTAAAGGGGAATTATCCAAAAAATCATTAAAAAAATTTGTTCAAGAAATCTTATTCTTCTCTTCGTGATGAACGGTAATGGTGCTTTACAAAAATCACGTATCTTAAGAAATGAAGGCGCTGTGTAGATTACTACTCTCTTTGGGTATTACAAAACAAATTGATGAAGTAAATACTCACAACATATTTATTCAAAAAGTTCGTTCTCACGTGTCATCATAAATTGATGGAAATTTTGAAAACATATTTTGTGATTTTTCTATGTCGATCGGTTCGCACTCATATCATCATCTACCGTTAAACTTGGAGGGATGATGGAAAAATTCCTCCCTAGTCCTTATCTATTATCACGTTTTAAAAGAATATAATAGTGTGGAGGTCAATAATTTTGATGGGTAGGTGCCCTGAAGCATGTATTACCGATTAAAAATGCTAGAAAATTGATAAACAATTCAAAAAAGTAAAAATAATGAAATAAGAATTTATTCATTTTCAAAATTTTAATATAAACTTATCATAATTATTTAAAAAAATATCAAATAATAAAGTTAAATTAAAAAAAAAAAAAAAATACAAATATAATAAAAGAAATCAAATCTTTAATTAAAGAATATGGATAATATACACACACACTGCACCTTCAATTCTCAAGGTACGCTATTATTGCAAAGCACCATTTTTGTTCATCTCAAAGAGTTGAATGAGATTCCTCGAACAAAAATTTTTTTTGATGATTTTTTGGATAAACGCCCCTTCAAATCTCAAGTTAGGCAATTTGTGCATGTAACAGCTTTTACTTATTTTATCAACCTCTATCCAGTGTCCATCAAATTTTTTCAAATTCGCAAATTTTTTGTTTTTACATAGGCAACCATTCAAGCAGATCGGCGACTTACATATCTGACTGGTCTCTCGTAAGACTCCATTTAAAGAAGTATTGCTGCAGGAGGTATTGGTGCTTAAATAGTTACAAAAAAACCTGTTTAAGAAAAATTTCATTCCCAAAACTTTAATTTTACCCTCAGTTTCTCGGATATAAATGGCCAATAGTAGAAGCATAGCTTCCCCCTCTGCTAAATCCAACGTATACAATATACACACTACGAAGGGGAAAAAGAAAAAACAAATTCTTTGAGAAATCGAAAACCGAGACTGGAATGGAAAAATTGCCTAACTTATGGCATTTAAGAATACAATATCCAAATCCTATCGCGATACATTTCACACACATAACCCGCGCTTTCTTTCGAAAAATAATTTTTTTAAATTCCAATCTTCTTTCATTTCCCTAGCGGCATCGTATACCATTCAACGAGAACGAACGCAAATACTCGATCGAAGAGGCGCGAGTGCTTCGCGAAACCGAGACCTTAATAATAAATGTTTTTTCAAACCATTACGGTAGGTTTGATTTCGTCGAATAATCAACGCTAATGTGTCGTTAACACGAGCTCATATCGCAAGATGTTTACACTCTCGAACTTTGTTCTCGCTTGTATCATGCGATTTCGTTTCGTAACCAAAACGCGCGCTTTTTACGCTAGATTTACGAATTCCATTCTACATCGTGATTCTATGTACGTATACCGTGAATTCCACGTTCGACTCGATCGTTTCGTTAATGAGAAATTTATCGCCAACTTTTCCGCCACAGATATTATTAATAGAGTTGTTATCGAAGTGTCAAAAAACTTCTATATTTCGTTCCACTCTTTTCTATTAATTTCCGTCGTTTCGAACGCAACACTGTTTATACCTCGGAGCTTGTTCGGTGTCGTCGCGCATTTTCAAAATTAAAAAACCATTCAACTTTATTACGTCATCGGAATCTGAATGCAAATAAAAACGCCCCAACGTGGTATTAAATTTTAATTTACTTCCAAACCGTCAAACTTGTATCGTCGGTGAATAAGAAGTTAAAAATTGAAAATGTAAATGAAATATACAGCCGAGTAAATTGTTAGCACACGAAGGCGTGCTCGACCAAAAACCCGATTTCTTATTCTTATTTTATAATTCTTTCAAAAGGCTTATGAATAATACGTCGCGCACTCTCGAGGTTTTTCTCTCCTAAATACGTTTCATTTGTACGGAAGAAATTCTCATTTTTAGCCATTCCGTTAATGGTGAAATATTTTTGAAAACTTGTTTTTTTTTTTGTACAAATTTTTCAACGCTTTTGTATTTCCGCACTTATTACATTAGCGGCGGTAATTTCACCGCCATTGCATTCGAAAGTGTTGTTCCGCCTTGGGAAATTTCTTCGCGCCTTTTCGAATTTCTTTGAAGCGTTATATCTATTTGGACGTTTCGACAAACATAGAATGTCGACAGAGTTAATCGTATTAACCGAACCTTTCGTATTTAATAAACTCGATAAACGAGGGCGCCTTTTTTACCCTCTCTAGATCAAGTTCTTCGCTCTCTGGAGACCGGAAATGTATTAAAAGTAAATTTTAAACGGTTAACGTTTAATTGCTATATCCGGCGCATCGCTGATAAATTACACACCCAGCTATAGCTTTAACGTTAACAAGTATAAGGTTCGATTTGGCGTACGTTCCTGAATTTATGTTACATCGTCTTCTTGTTGCAACGGGTACAAGACGAAGTGAATTTATGGCGAGTAAATAGTCAACGCGAATATCTTCTAAATAACCACCACTCTTCGTATATCTTGGCAACGAAATTTTCACCATTTTCTATCCCCTTACGACGCCTAGCAATTTTCATCTATAATGGTTCACCGCCTTTACTAACGACTCGAAATAATATATCACTGAATTATGATTATTGCAAGATGAAATCACGCGTTTATTACATTTATTAGGCAACTGGTGATATTCTGTTATATCTTGAGAGAAGTTTTGTCGTTCGAGATGACTGATTGACTAAGTCATGTACGCATACCAAGTACTCTCCCCTTCACCTCTTCAAAAACTTGTGATTATGCTTCAAAAAAAGAGAGAGAAAAACAACTTGCAAAAAAAAATGAGTTCAATCTTTATTCAAGGATAAAAATTGACAAAAATTTCAACTTAATTTATTCCATTTAGTTGCAGTTTTAATTTTTTATCTCTTCTTGAAAATTTCATTACTTCATTAGTAGAGTGCGTATTTTTATGAAACTGTATGTTTTGATATGTTGTACTCGAAGAAAATTTAATGTAGGCATTATTTTTTTTTACGAGCCATTTTTTCGTGTCTACCCCTACAAGGGAGAAGAACTCAAAAATCCATGCTCAAAAAGTGAAAAATTCTTATACTGCTAAATGGGTCTTCTTCAAGATCGCTTTACTAACCTATGATGAATGGTAGAAAAAAAGTAATGCAATATTTTTGCGAGAAATTTGTTGTAGAATAATGCTTTATGGTAATAATTTTCTCGTATTTGATACCATAACGAAGAAAAATGCAAAAAACTCGCTAATGTACAATGGGCCATCTTCAAAGTCGTTTTGTTGGCGAACAATAAATGATGGAGAAAAATGCGTTGGACATAATTTGTAGGTAATTTTATGTAGATTAATTTATTATATATCCAATTTACTCGTATCAGTCATTGTAAGTGAAAAAAACTCGAAAAACTGTTTTTTGGGTGATTCAAGCCTCCGTAGAGAACCACGCGTCACTGCTACATATGTGGAGTTTTAATATGTTTGTGGTGTTACTCTTGACAACTATACTAAAAATCAGCGTGATAACAATTATTTCCCAAAACGACCCAAATTATGTCTAGAATGCCTGGAATATACCAGATACCACTGATAGTTTCGGACTATCGATAAAATATTCATCGACGACGGACCATCGATTAGTTTTTCATTTTTTTTTGCACCGTGTTCTGGAAATAAAAGAAAAGAGAGTATACTAATGCTTGAAAAAAAAAAAAAAAAAAACTATTAAAAATTTTTAAAAATACAGAATTTGAAGAAAAAACTATAACATCAGAAATTATTACGTAAATTTATAATTACAGTTTAGAAAGGTTAGCATTTGCACATTACATGGTTTTAAGCGATTCCTGCGATCTACGATGACATATCAAGTTCCTGAAAACAGCCTTTCAAGTGGCACAGAAGTGGCTAGTATGCAAACTAAGTACACTTAGTGCCAATGAATTCAGAACTGAATTTTTAAAATCGTTTTTTTTCCAACCAATTGAAGGATTTGATATTTACTGTTACTGTTCCAAGACGACGAATTTAAATATCTTGATAACATGGTTTATTGTTATCTTCATTCTTTATAAAAACATGGACAATAGTTCATATTTCATGGAAATTTCAAATTAGTCAAAATCATAAATTGACAAAGCAACATGCGAACATGCCATGCAATAATAGTACACCACAAAACTATTGATAGTTTCCAATGACCGAAGTAAGACTATCGATACCTACTATTGTTACTACTATAGGGTGTTCCGTTTCGAGCGCACCACCCCCAAATGGCAGATAGGTAAACTCAAGTTACATACATGTATCATGGTTTGCCTGCCTAAAAATCAGAAGGGCTCAAGATATGCCAGGTTGAAAAAAGAAATTGCTCACAGTGATCATGAAATAGAAAAATTTATATCTCACGAACTATAAACGATGAAACTTTGTGGCTTACAAATGGTGAGGATAGGGGAGCTAGATGAGGAGATATGAGAAAATTAGTACCGAAAAACATGCGAAAAAAGGGCGAATTTTTAATTTTTTGTAAATTACTTTTGAAATTTTCTTATCAAGACCCCTCTTCAAAAATTTCTTGTTGATGAGAAATGAGTTCTCTACAACATGTGGCGAGTTGAAACTGACCGCGCTTTCTTATCATGCGTAGTTCGTAAAATAAAAATTTTCAAAATGAATTTTTTTCTCATGGTCAAAATTATCTAAGGGGTACTCACCAACCACATTTTGTAGAGGACACATTTCTCATCAGTAAGAAATTTTTGAAGAGGTGTCTTGATAAGACAATTTCAAAAGTAATTTACAAAAAATTAAAAATTCGCCCTTTTTTCGCATGTTTTTCGGTACTAATTTTCTCATATCTCCTCATCTAGCTCCCCTATCCCCACCATTTTTACACAAGAGAAACTTCATTGTATACCTCACATGCCAAAGTAAGCCACAAAGTTTTATCGTTTATAGTTCGTGAGATATAAATTTTTCTATTTCATGATCACTGTGAGCAATTTTTTTTTCATCCTGGCATATCTCGGGCCCTTCTGATTTTTAGGCAGGCAAACCATAATACATGTATGTAATTTGAGTTGACCTATCTGCCATTTGCAGGTGGTGCGTCCAAAACGGAACACCCTGAGACTATCCCCATCACTACGCATATTTCTTCAAATAATATGGCATATTTTCGCATATTTCAACTACTAAAAATGTATATAGATATTATATGCATATTTATAAGTTTTTCGAGCATAAAAATCCGCATTCTACTCATTAGTATGTTATCATATACACTGCATGTGGCAACATGTGTGAAAAAAATTAAGTGATTGGCAGAGTTACAAAAATTGTTAGAGTAATTAATTAACTATAATTTGTAAAAACCAACGTATTTTGGAACATTTCCCTCTCCTTCACAATACCACTTGTAAATGTAGAAGCATCAAGAGTAGCTGGAGGCACGTAGCCCGCTACTGTCGAGCTAGATTTTCAAAACAGGCTCAACTATTTGAGCGTCGTTTCGTTAGGGCAGCTTACCTTATTAAAGTACGGAGATTATTATTCATATGGGTGAACTAACTTAATTTCTAGACATTAAAAGGTCCATATGGTAGAATCTCCGATATCATGGGATTTTATCACACAATAATCTTAAGCTCCAGTTAGATATAATTAATACACTGAATCACCTTTAGTGCCGTACATAACGCCAACATTGAAAGATATTCTTCACTTCTGTTAAATGTAAAGAACCCGTGACAACCCATCGAAAAGACATTACACTGTCAACCTCTCACATGTAGGCTGCGAAATCAGCCTTAGTATATTTCAAAAAAAGGTATAATAACGTCTCCATTATGCGCAAAATGATGTTTTGTTTTGGGTTTTTGCCTCGCTACATCGGCTTTATAAACCCGTTGCTTCGGCGAACATTAGAAACGCATTAGAGAATTCGTCGAAACGTAGAAATTCGTTTTTCGCTAACACGATTACACTAACCTTCTGTATCTCAGGTGATCGAAAACCTATTTCAGAAAAAATTATGATAGATAAAGGCATCGGGTAATATCATTTCTCCTCTTTGGCATAGACACATCGTTGCCATCATACCGTGTTGCATACGTACACCAAATGGCATTTATCAACTTTCATTTATCATTTCGAATATCGTTTTTGTGTTCCATAAAAACTGTTGCGTGCGGCCCGAATATCGCATTGCTCGCACCCTATTTTCAAACGGTGACTGTGAAATGAAATTATTTCTCGTTTGTTTTGATCGTTGTTTTCTCGTGACCACGTAGTATGCCGTGTTGGATAAATCGAGTGGCATTTTTAGGTTAGGTGCCTTTCATTTATATATCCTTTGGCTTCGTATAAGCGATATACGACATTTACGTGTATATGTCGTAACGACCTTTTAAACCTTTTGGAATGGTTACAAATAGGTACAAGTCATAAACATTGTTATTATGAGCTGAATAGTGTATTTTGTTTTTTTTTTTCAATTCCAAACATAATTTGTTGACCGAGAAAACATTACCTACTTTAATTACAAAAATAAAATTTGCTATCGAGTTTTTAGGTAGTTAATTTTCACTTTTCAAAACATTTGTTCACAATCTACTTTGATTTTTTTGCACAGAAATTAAACATGATTCTAAAAAAAAAACGTAAGCAGCCATGCCGCATTACTGGAGTTGAGTTTTTAACTGGGGCTTGTTCAGGTTTGGTGATAATAACGTTGCTAAACCCTTCATGACTATAGGCCACACCCAATACAAAGTCTAAAAACGTCTATCCCTTCCAAAACCACATAAGAAGTTGAATTTGGAACAAACGTAGTATTTCTTGCCATGAAATAATCATTTGAACACATATTTCTCAAATTAGAACAACTTGAGGCTCCTCAATTTATCTTCATATCCCTATGATCCGCCATTTTGGATCCATTTTGACCCAAATTCAAGAGGTCATATTCTGGTCACTAACTAACCCTACCCTCAAAGTTTGACCTTTGTAGGCCAATTTGTTGAGGAGATATTGATGATTAATGAAATTTCCTACAGTAATTTTTCCTCCAAAACAGGTTTTTTACTTCAACTCCCCCTCCCCCCAAATTCACTTGAGAAGCTAAAATCAATATAAGTTAGTCACTTGGGCTCATTTTATCATATGACATGACAATAAAAAAATTTTCCAGCACTCTTATACCCTTACTACATTTTAAGGTCAATAACCCCCTCCTTATCTCCTCCAACATCATGTGAGAGGTTTGGAATCAAAACTGTAGCAAGCGCATTAATGGGCTTAGAGATGTATTCATTGATGGATATTGCGACTTTGAGGTATACTTATGGAATACCAATCATTTTTTCATTCAAGTTCCTTCCATATAGATAAAAATGGAAGGGAAAAATAGCAAGTGTGAGTTTTGACTCAAACTCGAAGTTTTCATTCAAAATTTGGCCCTTTTTTGCAATAAATTAAATTTTTTAACGCTGATCTGTATAATATATTGGAACACAAGTGTATGCATATGTACCAAAAATTAATGAAATACTTCCATTAACTAAAAATAGATATTTTTTATTCAATTGAACACGAAAAGTAAACTAATATTTGTTACTCAATTAAACACGAAAAGTAAACAGATATTTTTCATAATAATTTTTCATAGAAATTCATCAAGTATTAGCACAAAAAGTAACTGATCTTGCTTATTATTGAATTTCTTCCACGAATGTGGATACTTTTTTCGCTTTCTAGTAATAGGTGTCATAATGCAAAAAACAAGGATATAATAATTAAACATTTCTTTCAAATTTATAGCGCAGTAATGTAACGTAACTAACAATGACTACGTTCCATCCTGCATGTTATCAACTAAGTATCAACCATAGCAAGTGTGACTTTTGACTCCAACTCTCAACTTTGAGCGACGATACAGAGCTCAAATTAATTTTAATTAAAAAAGTAAGGGAATTTTTTTCTCTATAAGATGGTACCAATAACTCATTTTTGTTTATATTGGCAAGTGTGAGTTTCGATTCCAAACCCCTCATGTATGGAGGTGAATTGGGGATAATGTATACTTTTCATCTCCAATAATCATCTAAGTTCATAATAATTACATTTTTACCAATTTGAGGCTCCTCAAGCTCTACTCAAATTTTGATAATCCGCCATTTTGGATCCATTTTTACCCAAATTCAAGAAGTCATATCCTGATCACCAACTAACCCTACCCTCAAAATTTGACCTTTGTAGGTTGATTGGGTGAGAAGATACAGAAGATTCAAGAAATTTCATGACTCAAAACTTCCTCAAAAAGCCGTTTTTTGCTCTAAGTCCCCTCCAAATACACTTAGGAAGCTGAAATTTAGGTATGTTGGTGCCCATGACTCACTCTTTCATATGAGATCAAAAACAAAAAACCTGAAGGTATTTGCCCATTCCCCAGCACCCCTCAAAATTTGAGTGGTCTGCCATTTTGATTTTTTCAAAAAACAAAAAAGTATATTTGCGCATTTCTAAGAAGAGTCTCTCACCAAAATTTGAGCAAATTTCATCAATACCCGCCGGCGCTGCGCGCGGGCCACAAATAAAAATTTCCTGAAAAAACTGGTTTTTGCTTTAACTTTCTTCAAAATGCACTTAGGAAGCTGAAATTTGGATATGTTAGTATCTGTAACTCACTTTTATATGTGAGATCAAAAACAAAAAAATTGAGGTATTTGCCCTTTCTCCAGCTCACCTCAAAATTTGAGTGATCCGCCATTTTGAATTTTTTCAAAAAAATGAAAAATATCGTTTTGTTAGATTTCTATGTAGAGTCTCTCACCAAGTTTTGAGCGAATTTAGTGGATTCCCGTCCCCGGTACGCGTGGGGGGAAAAAATATATATACCAAAAAGTTGGACATTTGCCAGATGATTACAAATGATCTGAAACGCAAAGATTTGAAGACCCCACCATCCCCGACCTCCCCTTCCCAAATCAGGTAGGATGTAATAGCTATCGTTTTCAAGGTAAAAACTCAGCTAAAAATGAATAAAATTATTAGTGAAATACAATTTGCTCTTACTCCTCTATGTCCACTTGGGAAACTAAAATTTGCATCTATCGATGTCCATGACTCACTCTTTTATGAGTCTGAAACCTAAACGTTTGAGCTACTTTAACTCTGTCTAGCTTCTCTCAAAATTTGAGTGATCCATCATTTTGAAGTGTATCAAAAATCTTAAAAAAAAAAAAACACTCCTGCGTATTCAAATAAAGACTCTCTCACCATGATTACAAATGGTCTGAAATCCAAAAATTTATGAAACATTATTTCATTCAGATTTCCTTGTAGCAAAAGAAATAATTCAGTGTAATTTTATAAAATTTATTAATTTTCATCTTTGCTAAAAAATTTCAATGCGCTTCATTTGTATTTTAGGAGCAGTACATCTCTTGATATCTTTATTATTTATAATTTCCATTGTGCATTTTTCCCAACTTCATTTTGAGGTAAAATGCATGATGTATATGTTGACTTCAGCCCAATTTTTATACATTTTCGTCTATTTTTCGTAATTAAAAAACTCTCTTGATGCCAGTATGTTTGATAAGTCGGATGTTATCATAAATTCATTGTACAGAGTCATTTAAAGCGAAATCTTCAAAGACAATTGGAAAATATTGCCACAACACACAACACGGACTGATCAAAAACGAAATTATTTTTTTAAAGTACCTGTCATCCCATCGAAATAATTTAAAATTTTACGTTAAATCCAAAAATTATTCTTATATATTTTCAATTATCACCCTTCTAAGTCAAGGTTACTTATCCCGCAAAATGATTTGAAAGAAGAAAATTGAATAATTTTGCACATTACATATGCATGGATAAAGATGAATATGAATTTTATTCACTTGGCACATAGAAATAGAGATGATTTTTTATTAATTTATAAACACCTCTACATGAATTTGTTTTGGCTCGTTCGCCTACTACTTTACCATTCAAAATGTCATGATGTAAAACTGTTGTTTCGAAAGTCTCAGAAAATCTCAATAAAAATTTTTTAATATCATTGAACGCGGCTGTTTTCATTCGTCTGTTACTTTTAAATTTTTAGAATCAATGCAAATGAAAAATACCACCTCTTGGAAAATTCAAAATTTGACTGCCATAGGTTACAATAAGGATCCAAAATTTGTTTCCGAAGATGTTGTTATATTACATCATGTGTTAATTTCTTATTCGTCAATTTTCCTTGCATTTTGAACCACAGGTACCCAGCGCACAAAAACGAGTTGCGTGTACATAACACGACTTCAAATTTAATATCAGGTTTTAAATTCGCATCAGATGAATATTTTGCCTTTTCGTTATCTTTCTTCATCAACTCTAAGTGCACAACAGCAAATATAAAGTTGTAAGCGTTGAAACAAGCGTTCACGCTTCTAAACATCTACGCTATATTCAGTTGCTTTCAACGTACACGCTGGTGATGTCAATATATCAAACTTTTTGCCATATTTTATCCGATAAATAATCTTATTTCGCGGCGTTGTAAACTTTTTAATGAATGTCTTGTCATACCACATGCCGACGTATACTGCGCTGCAACGTACGTACATCTAAAACACTCGCTAGAGTTACAATGTTTTATCCATCGTCACTTACATGTACCGTTGTACGATACGTTATTGTTCATACGAGATCGAGGCTTTTACCCATCGATATTCGAAATTACATTAGATAAATTTGAAAAGCTTGTAGAGTTTAAAAGCTTTATTTTTAATTCGAATAAAATTACCAGTTACTTACGTTTATCGAGAAACCTGAACGTTCCGATGAAACCGGTACAATTGACGCTTCTATTTCCGCTATGAAATTGCAATATTAACGCCGGCACTGAACTATAAAGTACATGCGGTATATCGGGGTATCGGCCACACAAAACGCTGTCCCACTGCGTATATTCGTTGATTTTACCATCTTCGTCGTGAGCGTAAACTTTCAAATAATCACTATCGATACATCTGCGGGAGCAAAACCAAAAAATACCATTTTATAATTCAATCAAGATACTCATTTGAGCTTCTATTCATCCGTTTAAAAAGAACGTCGTGTCGCGCCGCCAATTTTTCCGTCCAAAAATTATCCGACTTCTCGTTCGGTTAAATACGTGATGCTTGCGACCGGAATTTTTTAACCGTCAATCGCTTAACGCCGTTAGATACATAAAACGTTTTTGGAATAGTGATCTTGGGGAATTGCTTAGGTTTGCAAACAATGTTTCTAACCCCTTCATATCTACAGACCACATCCAGCACCAAGTTTTGGAATTCTTAATCGATCCCTATCAAAATCATTTGAGAAGTTTAATTCAGAATATAAGATACTTGTATTTCTTGCCTGCAATAATCATATGAGCCCATATTTCGATATTCTAGCAATTTGAATCTCTCCAAGTTATCTAAAAATTTTAACAATTCGCCATTTTGGATTCATTTTGTCTCAAATTTAGGAGTCACATTATGGTCACCAACTAACACCATAAACACGGTTTAACCTTTTCACATTGATTTAGTAAGGACATATGGAAGATTTGGGAATTTTTTTGATTCAAAACTCCTTCAAAAAAACATTTTTTGCTCCAACTCGCCTCCAAATTTAACTTGGCAAGCTATAATCAGAATAGGTTAGTAATTTGAGCTCATTTTATCCATACGACGCCATAGTAAGAAATTCTCACCTTTCGTGCACCTCCTTCACATTTTAAGATCGATAACTCCTCCTTCCGCCCTCCAACATCATGTGTGAATGTGAATCAAGATGCAGTATACACCTTACTCTCAATAATCATATGAGTCCACATTAATCACATTTTTGGTTATTTGAGGCTCCTCAAGCTCTCCTCGAATTTTGACAATCTGCCATTTTGGATCCGTTTTGACCTAAATTCAATGTGTAATATTTTGATACTAAATTGACTTCACACACCAATTTTGACCTTTCTATGTTGATTTGGTGAAAACATATGAAAGAATGAAGTAATGTTATGTCTCAAAACTTCCTCAAAACGCTTTTTTGCTCTTACTCCTTTCTGTGTCCACTTGGGAAACTAAAATTTGGATATATCGATATCCATGACTGACTTTTTTATATGAGTCTGAAACCCAAACGTTTGAGCTACTTTAACTCCGTCTAACTTCTCTCAAAATTTGAGCGATTCATCATTTTGAGGTGCATCAAAAATCTAAAAAAAGAAAACACTCCTGCGTATTCAGATAAAGACTCTTTCACCATGATTACAAATGGTCTGAAATCTAAAGATTTTAAAACCAAATCTTCCTCTGACCCCTTCTTTCCGAACTAGACATATTGTAATAGGTATTGTTTTCAATTCGAAAACGTAGCTAAAAAAGTTGAAAATTCCTACACCTCAAACCAAAGATGGTAGAACTGGGACATTTGTACTTTCCTTGGTGATACAAAAAACTAGGTTCTTCATTCACAAAAAACGCTGACCACTATTATTCATCCTTGTCCTTCATTGAGAGCTTTTTCCACATCATTTTTTTTTTGTTTTTGCATTGATAGTATGGAGTTCAAAAAAAAATTAAAGTACCGACCGATTCCTCCTGAGAAGTTATTTGTATTTTTTTCAATAAGACATTTTTGGGTTGCGCAAATTCGGAATTACTTTTATAGCTGAGTTTTTAATAAAAACGATAGCTATTACAGCCTACCTGATTTGGGAAGGGAAAGTCGGGGGAGGGTGGGCTCTTCAAGTCTTTGCGTTTCAGACCATTTGTAATCATCTGGCAAATGTCCAACTTTTTGGCATATATATTTTTTCCCCACACGTAGCGCCGGGGAGTATTCATAAAATTCGCTCAAAATTTGGTGAGGAACTCTTCTTGAAAATACGCAAAAATAGTTTTTTTGTTTTTTTGATAAATTTCAAAATGGCGGATCACTCAAATTTTGAGGGGAGCTGGAGGAGGGGCAAATAGCTCAAATTTTTCGTTTTTGATTTCATATGAAAGAGTGAGTCACGGATACTAACATATCCAAATTTCAGCTTCCTAAGTGCATATTGAGAGGAGTTAGATCAAAAAACGGCTTTTTGAGGAAGTTTTGAGTCATGAAATTTCTTGAATCTTCCATATCTCCCCACCAAATCAAGTTAAAGAGGTCAAATTTTGTGTGTGAGGTTAGTTGGTGACCACAATATGACCTCTTGAATTTGGATCAAAATGGATCAAAATGGCGGATTATCAAAATTTTGAGTAGAGCTTGAGGAGCCTCAAGTTGGTAAAAATGTAATTAATATGAATTCATATGGTTATTGGGGATAAGTTGTATACTATATCCCGAATTCACTTCCATACATGATGTTGGAGGGGGAAGGCGGGGTTATCAACCTAAAATAGTGGTGGGGGTACAGGAGGGGTCGAAAATTTTTTATTGCTGTGTCATATGATAAAATGAGCCCAAGTGACAAACGTATTTTGATTTTAGCTTCCTCAGTGATTTTGGAGGGGAGTTAGAGCAAAAAACGGCTTTTGGAGGGGAAATTGCTGCAGGAAATTTCATGAATCTTCCATATCTCATCACCAAATCGGCCTAGAATGGTCAAACTTTGTGTGTAGGATTAGTTTGTGACCAGAATATAACCTCTTAAATTTGAGTCAAAATGGATACAAAATGGCGGATTATCAAGATTTGAAGATAATTTGAGGACCCTCAAATAGTTATAATTTGAAAAATATGTGTTCGCATGATTATTTCATAGCAAGAAATACTACATTTGTGCCAAATTTAACTTCTTAAGTGTTTTTGGAAAGGATAGGGTAGGGGTTTTCAGACTTGGTATTGGGTGTGGCCTGTAGTCATGAATGGTTAAGCAAGGTTATTAGTAAATCAAAACAAGCTCCAGTTAAAAACTCAGCTCCAGTAATGCGGCATGGCTGCTTACATTTTTTTTTTTTATTATCTTTTGAAATTATATTCTAAAGGGGCCCTAAAAAAATTGCTTAGTAATTATATTGTATGCTTCATATTTTGCCATTACTCCCACATTGTTATGATCATATGTAGTTCATGAGATATGAATTTTGAAATTTTATTATTTTTACAATTAAATTTTCTCAAATCACCATATTTCAGCCCCTTAAAATTTTTGAGCAGGCAGACCACTACACATTTGTGTAACTTGAGTTGCTCTGTTAATGGTTTGTGGGTGTTGCACCAAAAATAGAACACCCTGTATTACATATCAAAGGTAGTAAAAAAGGTCAAAGCGCCAATTGCATACTTCTAAAATTGAAGACGTGCAATTTATGTAACTCGAGTATTTTTTTGAAAAATGTCGAATCTGCAGCATTTTTAACATACTCGTAATAATGATGCTTCTTAATCTTACAATGAGTTCATGAAAAAAATTGAAATTCATTTCACATTAATTTTTTGATACTCCGAAAACGATGCAGAATATATCTAGAATTCCTGAAGCACCATACATATCGTCGAAATTCGAACAATTCGCCGATGTATGTAAAGATAATTAGGTACTGCTCATTCATAAAATCCAGACGAACTATACGAATCTTTTTGCGGTTCCGTGATTTCAACGATTCGAATTACGCGCTAATTCAGCGCAACCGCAGACTGAAAAACGCGCGTTGCAAATGAAAAAAAAACCAGCTTATCTCATCGCAGTGAAAATAACTCTATCGTATCAAATTTATAAATAACCGCGACTCGTTAAAAATGAAATTCAAGAACAACGAGTGATGAAAAAAATCCCAGCAACCAGTAAACCGTTATCAAGCGGATTTTCGTATCTCATTCCAATACTGTAAAAGAATATCCCAGCCCCGAGTACATTTCGCCGGCGGTAACAATAAATGTACGTTAACAAAGCGAGAGTAAATTAACTTACAGCGATTTCGCTTACTTAGCAGACTGCGCGATGCGATCGCGAGTTCTATTCAGAAGAGAAATTTCATTCGAAGAGGATGATCTAAGCCTCTAGTACTTTTCTCTTCTTATACCACGTAATACCATCCGCACTCTTATACGAGCACCAAACGAAGGTACTTTTATCGCGAAAAACTTTCGCAATTAAAATTACCCTCGTAGATGAAACCAAGCTGCGAGAGAAACGGGATTTGCCAAATATATAATTTCGTATGAACTTTCACATTTTAATCCTATATATACATATGCGGCGTAGTATATTAATAACTCGCGTGACACAGTAAAACTGTCTTGCCTTTTACCAAACGAACAACTTTTATAATAAATAACTAATCAACAACAATAATTACGTTATTCTCCATTGAGTTTTTTTTTTGCGTTTTCGATTCCGTTTCTATGGTTACTAATAGCGAAAAATTTTAATAAAACCATCGTCTATAGAAGTAATTGTGGAGGTCCGAGATTTTATAGTTGACGAATCGCTGTTGAATGAAAGACCGAAACGTATACTATTTATTAGCTGAGTTTCTAATAACAACGATAGCTATTTCAAGCTACCTGATTTGGGAAGGGGAATGGGCGGAGGTCGGGAAGGGGTGGAGGTTTCAAATTTTTGCGTTTCAGACTATCTGTAATCATCTGGTAAATTTCTAACTTTTTGGTATATATGCATGATTAAAATTTTGAAGGGGCTGGAGGGAAGAGCAAATGGCTCAAAATTTTCATTTTCGATCTCATATGAAAGAATGTGTAGAAAACAATGATATCTCAAAAATTCAAGCTCTTAAGTAGATTTGGAGGGGAGTTGAAGCAAAAAATACTTTTTGAGGAAGTTTTGAATCTTTTATGTATCCTCATAAAATCTATTATAGAAAGGTTAAACCTTGTGTGTGGGATTAGTTTGGGCCTCAAATATATCTCTTGAATTTGGGTCAAAATTGTTTCAAAATGGCGAATATGAAAATTTGAGAAGAGCTTGAGGAGCCCCAAATAACTAAAAATGTGATAAAGTATTATGAGTTCAAATGATCATTAATGATAAGAGGTATACTATATCTATCCCAAATTCACTTTCACACATGATGTTGGAGGGGAGGAGGAGGGGTTATCGTACTCAAAATGTGCTTGGAAGTGCACTAGATGTTGAATATTTTTTATTGCCAAATTCTGAATTGAAATTCAATGAGTCAAAACCACTTATTTTTTCAAATTATCAAATATGTTGGTTTTCGTTAAATATGACTAAAAACTCTTAGATCGAGGTACTCATTACCTATCTGCTATACCTGGGAAAGCACAAAAAAATGAAATTTTGATTACTCCTAGTCCTATTTTATTTTTTGGCAACACTGCACAGCATACACATGCTAAAGCATTCAGGTCAAAAATTTCAACCAATTTTTTCTCGAAACACCCCCTCAATTCCCTCCACTCAGGTTTAATCTACCGAAACGTCGTTTTCGATATCATTTTCGAACACGCCCCCGTTATTCGAAACGGGGACAAAGTTTTGTATTCAATCGACATAGACACCGCTCGTCGCATCCTCCATCTATCGCTTCGGGATAACTGACAAAATTGAAAAACATACGAGACCGGATTCTCGAACAACGCTCGTCCATACCACCGACGTAAAAAAAAACTCTTCATTCTCATCCACCATATCTCACCTTTCAACCTATTTATTCCAATTAATCTCTTCGTCGGCTCCACCAGAAATTTATTTCGCTAATCCATTTTCTACAACTCATTTTAAACCGTTTGCTCTTCAAAAAAAACCTTCCAATTAAAAATTATTCGGTACTTTTTTTTTTTGGCACTCACTCTAATTACTTTGACGATATTCAAATGAACGTCTGCAAGAAAAAAGTATGTCAGTGAATGAAGTACCGGGCGAACGAAGCGTAGAAATAAAAGAAAAAAAGCGAAAAAACTTTATTCCAATTCATTTTCTCTTTTAATTTTCTTTCCTTTTTATGATGCTATAAAAACGAAAACCAGGGAAAAATTAAATTAATGTTGGCGAAATGCAGCGAGAAAGGTTCTATCATTTGTGTTTGAATTTTATTACACCGGTCATTTTGACATTTCACTTTTACCCCTCCGTTAGTCTATAACCGTTCGACCCGGGGTCTCCCTCTTGCAAATAATAGCGGCGCATTTTCTTAATTAAAATATGTATTTATGTGCTATTGCTGGTGTGTTTTTTTTCTCTCTCTTGCTAAACGAATTTTTTCATTACTTTTAATTTATAGAGTACGTAGCGTGTACGACTAGAGCTACGATTCGCGTCGCCGCGTATATTGAAAAACAGCCGACAAATAATTTCTGTAATATACGCTTGATCGCGTTTTCGCGTTTTACCATTCTCCAGTAATTATTTTTACTCGTATGAGCTCGTAGAGTGATGCGGTACATAAAATTATGCCGATAAACCGGCGTACGTGAATAAAAGGAACATGGATTATATCTCGAGTAGCTTAATGAAATTATTACATCAGAGAGTTTCGTTGCGAGTAGCGACAACCGAGTGGTGAGCATTGAGTAACCTCGGCTAAGTACACGAATATTCAATGAGCGTATCGTAAGATGAAACGTTTGCGATGATTGGAATTTCGGTGAAGTATGATTGATACTATAGATGGTAGACTGCATCGTGCGATATCATCATATGCTGTACCTAATAAGAGTCTAGTCGCAGCTCAATTATCAATACCAGCTTACTGCAGTAACGAGTATAACGTACCAATCGTTGTTTGCTTCTGCTTCCAATAACTTTACGTTAATTCAACGAAATACCAGATGAATACCAAGTAAATTTGTATTACATGCTAATCATGCTCCTTTATGCGATAAAGTCTAGTACGTGTCCTCCTCGCATTTTCTCAACGGATACTCCCATCGCTTTACGTTTTCAATTCCTTCGGATTCGGTCTCATCTTTGTAATTCATTCATAGATATCCTTCCAATATAAGAGTTATGTTTGAAACAAAGATCATTTTTATTCTACCTGTTGAAGATTTTTTAATTTATAGACTCGCATTATCCCCTCTCAGCTCCCATTTCAGTTTTATTCATTGCTTAGTCGCAAAAAAAAGCAGCTCGTGTAAATTATCAAAAGCACGTTCATCAACGACACGCCACATGATTCAATTATCCAATGCATGCTCAAGTACGCATTTGCGTTGTTATAATTCATAAAGAAATAGAGAGAGAGAGAAAAAAAAATGCACGTTAAGCATTTGTCGAGTGTACTGGCATCTGAACACAGTATTTCACTCGTTACAACCGCTGATTCACATCGCTATAACGTAAATAAGTATTCTTTCACAATCATATTCATCCCCGCGTGAAAAACTTCATGATTGCGATTTACTTCTCTAAACCACGGCTGTAAGGAGAAAAAATTGACACAAAAATACTGGAATTTCGACAATGAATTTTTTAAATGTCATGAAAATTCCAAACGAAGAGAATCCTTTCACGATAGAAATTACTTACGCTCTTTAAGGAATATATAAATACCGAGTTAGTTATTCTGCACTGGCTTGTTATGAATAAAATAGACAGTATGAATAAACAAAAAGAAAATCCGCCAAGTATTATTAAAACATAAACATGGGTGAAAAAATGAAAACGTTAGATAGGTTAGTACCAAAACAAAAACAATCAAAGTTAAGTGAATAAAATGACCCTATTAGACACGTTCAAAAATCGCGCGGTGAAAACAAAATTATGAAAATTTCAAAATTAAATTTATTCTAGGAATTCGATAACAAAATCAAGATTCGTGTCGAGATGGAAAACAAAAATACAAATCTTAGAAAATAAAAAGTCAGTCTCAGCTTCTGCACGATGAGAACCAAAATATTTAGAAATGCTCCCAAAACATTTCGTGAAAAATTACCCGAAAAGATGATGGGAAAATTCAGAGGCGAACGAAACGATTTTTTTGTTTTGTTCTATTCCAAAATCTAAGAAGAATTATATTATTCTATCCCATTCGTTCCTCTTTATTCATTTCCTAATCGTTTTGTTTCGTTCTTTTAAATCTGTTTTATCGTTTCGTTCCTATCCGGTCCCATCTCTTTAAATTGTTATTCGTTTCGTTCAGTTTCTTTTTCCCACCTGGGGGTGGAGGTGGGGGTAAATAAATTCAATTATTCATTTCTTTTTTTTTTTCATGGAAATAAAAAAATATACCGGGTGACTACTTCACTAGAGCACCCAAAGCGCAAAAATCTTTCCCTCATAGAAGTAAATTATATCCATATTTGAATGATATTAACAAGAATAAATGGCATAAATAATATTTACTCAACTCACGTACGTAATCCAATCATTATTCCAACACTTTCACACGCATAACATAGAGTCTTATTGGCGACTTATTTAAGAGGGAATAATAGCCTGCATAGGGAATAATGAGATTATTATGAGTAACAACAACGTCTACAGTCTGCGAGAAGATGTTTATTGGTTCATTGCATCTGTTTGTGTGTTCTTTCGTATTTTTAAATTTATTCAGTTTCTTTAGGAGTTTTCGCATAACTGTGTGATGAGTTGAATAAAATAATATACTATTATTTAATGCTTAAAAACGTTTAATAAAATGCAAAATTTTAATTTATACTTTCATCGTCAAAAATACACACATGTGACCGTCCATAAGAAAGCCCGGAAACCCGTCAAATATCAATTTCCTAGGAAATGCGTTATCGCGATTCGTCTTCAGTGTTATCACATTTGAAAAAATTGATGATTTGTGATGGCTGATATAGAAAGGGCCCTTACGTGTAAATTTTTATTTTTATTCTTTTGTTCTAAAAACTTTCCTCTACAACATGATGTGGTCAATATGTCCTAAAATAGCGTATTTATGTCATATTTTTGAGTTTGAAGTTGACAGAGTATAGTGGTTATTTTCATGGCCAGAGAGAGGTACCTAACTTTAACATGAAAATTATAGTCTGTCTCAGTTGAGAATGGAACAACAAACCTGGTCTAAACCATTTAACTTTTTCCTTCGCTGCCGCATGTTTCTACTTTTCGATGTTGTAACACTGAAATGAAAAGGTACTTTACCACTAAAAGTAACAAGACGCATCATTTTTTTTATTGAAAATGAAATTGTTAAAATAAAAAATAAAGAAACACCACAAACAATGCCAGATTATTTGTGACTTAAAATTAGACAATCTGATCTAAAATCAAATTTGAAAAGAAAGATAAGTATACCTATTGAATTATGTCTGAAGGTATTAGTTATGGTAAAACTTACGTAAATTGGAAGAAAGTAAGTAAGAGAATATAGGTACATGAGTAAGATAAGGTAGGAAAATTAAAGGTAACTAGGAAAGGAAATGGTTAAAAAATTCTCATACAAAAAGATCGTCATCATTTTCTTTAGAATTCAATACTACAATCATCGGCTCCACAGTAATGGGATGATCTTCTCTCCAAATTTTATTTTCGATTTGAATGCAATGGTTGATACATGCTTTCCAATTTTGAGGAGTGACAGAATTAAGACTGTTAATTAGGTATTGTCGCGTATTGTTCAAATTGAAGGTATTATTTATGCTCCCAACTGAATTTTTTACCTGTTTTAATGTGAAAAAATTAGCTTTTTATTAATCTAATTTTAAATGTTTATAAAAAATGTGTAGATACCTGTGCCCAAATAAGTTCAATGGGATTGAACTGACAATGGTATGGGGGCAATCTTAATACAGTAATCCCCTTTTGAAGCGCCATGTCGTCAATTTTGTAATGATTGTATTGTGGTTTAATTTCATTTACCAGCTCTAATAATTTTTTTTTCAATAATGAAGGATCTGCGGGTACATCTTTACTCTCAAGCCACGCAACAATTTCTGCTTTATTGTTGCCAGTCCCAGGAATTTTTTCGAGTTTAATAGAATGATACGTGGCGTTATCCATCACCACCACATCATTTGGTTGTAATAATGCTAAAATATCTTGGAACCAAGCTTCATAGACTGCCCCATCCATATCATCGTGATAATCAGCAAAATTTTTTTTAGACTCAAAGCGAAGTAGACCCCCGTCAAGGAAGCCATTTTCATTTCCTATACACAAGGAATAAATTCATTAAGAACTTTGTTTGTTATCTTGTTTTTTAATCAGAACATAAGTGTAAAGGAAAACACAATTTCATTGCTTACCTATATGGGATATAATTGAACGTTTCCCTTTGCTAGAGGGATTTTTTAAACCGGTTGATAGGCCTTTGTTAAATGCTTCCCTAGACGTTTTTATTGTAGTGTCTTCCCACACCTTTCCTCTGGTGTGGTTGGCATTCAACCAGGTTTCGTCCATATAGTATATATTTCGCCCCTCAGTTCGGAATTTACGAATAGTTGAAATATATTCCTCTCTCCACTTAATTAAATCTGTTCGCTCTGTTTTAAGAATGTGTCTTCCTTTTTTATTGAATCGGAAACCTAATAGTAGAAGTAGGTAAGTATAAATTAAATAGGTAGCTATTCATCAAAAAATTCGCCATATTGTGCCATTGCTGAGGAAGGAACCAGCAGGTCTCTGGATTACTTACCTAATTTTTTTAGTACTCGACGTAAAGTGGCCCTACTGATTATCGGAAGGGTTTCATCTTGTTGATAAGCCTCAAAAATCGAATTAATGGTTGGAATTTGTTGATTTTTGAAAAAATCGTGGACAATTCGACGAATAGTATCCTTATCTGATTCACTTAGTGCTTTTTCAAAAACTGACTTTTGATCTTTTTTTCTCACCAGCTGATTCGATACAACATTTCCAAAAAGTTGAGATTCCTCCAAAGTTTTTCGAACGCTGTGTTTTCCGATTCCAATAATTTTTGAGACTTCCAGAAGTAATTGTGTTTTGTTTAAAGTTGGCATTTTCTCTCTAATTTTTTTAAACGAATTAATAATCAAAATTTTCTCTTCTTTACTTATAACTTTTCCACGTTTGTGGAGAATTATTTCTGAACTTTCAAAAGACTACGATGCCTCTTCGTTATCGCTCATTATTATGTGTACACTTGAATAAATATCAATGCATAAAAACACAAAACTAAGAAATAATAGCGTATTGGAACATTGGGTTGAAAAAATTTTTTTCCATTACCTACTTACCTACCTTATAAAATTCTATGAAGCCAATAATTTGCAATTAAAAAGGAGGGTATACCTATCTTTCTTTTCAAATTTAATTTTAGATCAGATTGTCTAATTTTAAGTCACAAATAATCTGGCATTGTTTGTTGTGTTTCTTTATTTTTTATTTTTACAATTTCATTTTCAATAAAAAAAATGATGCGTCTTGTTACTTTTAGTGGTAAAGTACCTTTTCATTTCAGTGTTACAACATCGAAAAGTAGAAACATGCGGCAGCGAAGGAAAAAGTTAAATGGTTTAGACCAGGTTTGTTGTTCCATTCTCAACTGAGACAGACTATAAGGCACTCTGAGGCAGGGATGGAAAGCCGTAAAATAAAGCTTGCGCTTTTGACTTTCAGCTAGGTTTTTGAGAAATAAAACTTTTAAATTTAGCTTTAAACTTCTCAGGTTTTATAGCTAGCTTTCAGCTGTTAAAACTTTTGGCTTTTGGCTTGAAACTTTTGAATTTTCTTAATGAACAACACAAGTTGGCAACACTGACATGGGTTTATTAAGATGTTACCATTGGCAACTTGTCAATAGTTCAAAACCAAAAAGCTGAAAAAAAGCTGTATTTGTAAAGGCTTTTGGCTAGCTTTTAGCTGAACATCTTAAACCTTTTGAACTTTTAGCTTTCCGCTATCTGCCTAAATTTGGCCAACTTTCGGCTTTCGGCTTTCAGCTTTCGGCTAGCTTTCCATCCCTGCTCTGAGGCACTTTTTGGGTAGTTTGGCACTTTCTGTGGAAAGAGCATATGGTCAATGGCCCGAAACAACAAAATTTCGAAAATCGATGTTTTGAAGGATTTCGGGGTTTTCTTATGGACAATCGCATATGTTTTGAATTTTACCATCTTTTAGCAAATTTTTTCCCTCGTGTGTTCGAATCAAGTAATCACCCGGTATACTGTGCGTCCAAGTGATTTGGGTACAATTAGCGAAAAAAATCTCTTTTGCAATTATTTAAAATTGTTTTTTTCAAATGCAAAGAAATTGTAATGCAGTTGAAATGAGTTTATCAGTTTTAGAATTCATTAAAGTAATTTTAAAAATAATTTTTGATTTAGAAATTGTTGTTTAACTCTTATTATGTTATCAACAAACTGAGATTTTTGCGCTTATTGTGCCTAAATCACTTGGACGCACGGTATACCTTTGACTATATACCCCTCGACCACTCGAACTCATTGTTTAGAAAAGCACAAATTTCTGTCGATATCAAGTGAACGCTTTTGGACCAAAATGCTTCTGCGCATGTGCGAGTTCAAAGTTATCAATATTATTTCAAGTTTCGAGCAAACAAGCTCAACTAGTATCATCTGTTCTTGTTGTTATTTTTAACTCGCGCATGCGCAGGCGCTTTTTGGTCTGAGAATGTTCAATTGATATCGACAGAATTTTTCTTTACGATTCGAGCGGTCCAGAGGTATATACTATGTCTAACTGATTCTAACATCCCCAAGCACCAAATTCCCTTCATCCACAGAGAAGTATTCATTATTTTATTTTATTTTTTTACGAGATTAAAAAATTAATACATAAATAAATGTTTCTCTATGAATTCAATGGTGCTTTTAAACTTTCAACATTTCATTCTAGTTAATTTTGCAACACTGATTTTGGAAGAAATGAATCGAAATCAATCAAGTAATCAGTAAAAAATTATTTAAATCATAGAATTTGAGTTACCGAACTCTTAAAAGAATTATTTTTTATTCCATTTTCTTATCAAATTGGTTTATAAAGTGAATAGAAACATGAATAAACCCACAGTTTCAAGTTTTAATGTTATTTTAGAATTATATAAATAAGACATAAGTTCTTAAAAGTTTTTGCGCTGGTGGGTAATAAATCAATTGCGCGCACGGTATAATCAACAACGGCACGGTAATCTTAGTCTAACAGCTAAATCAGCATTAGCGTAAAGATAAAAAAATCTGAAAAAAAAATCGTTTCGTTCCTATCTGTTTTTTTTTTTTTTAGATTCCAATCGTTTCTATTCGTTCTCCATTGAACTCATTCTTTATCATTTCTTTCCATTCCCTTCTCAGTTCTCGTTCATATAAATTATTTTCTTCCTTTCGTTTCCATCCTTTAGAAAAGGTTTCTCCCCATCCGTTGATTAATTCCACTTTCCAGAGTAACTCGAGTAAGGGAGCAATGGGGAAACTCAAATTGTCATTTTTTTGTGATTAAAATTATCCAAAAAAATTTAAATTTTGAAACCTTTCATTTTATATTATTTTCATTCAAATCATTGAATACATATTGAAGAGCACATGAAAATAAAATAACCGAATTCATTGGATTTAGATCAGAAAAGAATCGACTCCAAACTTAATTCCAACTCGTAAATTGAACACTAAGAACACTGCCAAAGTGCCCCAGTACCATATTCCCATCGAGGGAACATCGAGCATCGACCAAGTTTCCGTTAATTAGCGACGATTTAAATACGACGCCAGCAATTATCCCATAGTCGTCCGACTCGACGTACTAATTAATCTTCGCACGACGGCCGAACCGGAGGGAAAATTCCAGGTAATCTAATTCTTTTACTTTCGAGTCGCTCGAAAGTTTACAGGAAAAACTTTCGCTGGCTCGAGTACTTTTCACTTAACACCGTTTAAAATTTGAAAAGCCCGAGCCCAGGCAACGATCGAAGCGTAATTCCATTCAGATATGAAAGGAAATCCCTAATAAAAGTAAAAGTTTTTTTAATTCGAATTTAATTTATTAAAACTTTACGAATCGATTAATTCTGCGAATATTAATTAAATTTCGACTCCTAACCTTTTCAATCTTTTAGGGTGGAAGCAAACATTTTTCCCATAAAAAAAGGGCAAAAAAGAGGCATTTCAAGCTGTCTCCAGCGTTTTACGGTGATACATGTGTATTCGCCAGTAATAACCATACGTTTCCAACGTACTATACAACCAAATGTCCATCGAATCGTAATATTCATTCGCGTACATCGAAGAAGCATACGAGTGAGACTTGGTAAATGGTAGAGCAACCGCAAAAAAAATTAATTATGAAACTCTATCTCGATTTCGCATTAACGACGCTCGAACAGTTAATAGAACGTTTTCAATTCAGATTACGCGACCGACAATAGGCTGCGGGAAGGGCTTTATAGCGTGATTTTTTTCACAAAGTAGACATTTTTAGCTTTTTACAAAACCCTTATATTTAACCAGACCGACATTATGTTTTGGCATTTTGCGCTAAGCGCGCTCCTATTTATGACTGCGAGTTTCGTTTTGTTGTGTGGGGTAGTTTTCGCAGATAAATTACCGAATAACGCGGCCGTATGTTTTGGTTTCTTTACCTCAATAACGAAAACATTTTAAATGGAAAGTCGGCCGGAATAACGAGGCCGCAAATAGCCTCTTTCATACCATAACCAATGTCAAATCTTTTGAACGCCGTGCCGCATCATTTACGAATGAAACCCTCGCGTCTTCGATTCGGACGCTGAGTACGCTCGTAAAACCTCGCAGACCATTTATATCAAAATTTCATTTACTCTACAACGGCGCCGCGTTTTGAAATCTTTCCATCCTAGGAACGATTTTTCAACGCTTCGCCGCAACGTTTCGGCTCAAATTGTCCTTCTGTCATTAACCTCTTCCTGCATGAACGTTGAAAAAACTTCTAAATTCCGCTCTCGTTAAAATTCCTCGTCTACGCTCGTTCGCCCATTAACAAGCGGTTTCGAATCGTATTCGCGAATTCCCTCCGTTCTATCTCGAACGTGGCAAATGGAGACTGCTAAACTATACAAATGGACTATTCGTATCATCACGACATTCCCTACAACGGTGAACGTTATCTACGTACTCGTGTGAAAAAAAAAGGCGAAAAAACTCCACTCTTTAGCCCATTACCCTCTTTAAAAATGGGCATCGTTCCACAGACTCTCATTGTCGCGTTTAAAAATTGCGGCTTTTTAGTTTTTACGATCAACGCGAATGTACTAGCACCTATTATACGCCCTCTGTTGGCGGTTATTATGCAAACGAAAAACGTTTGTTAACACAACAAACTGTGAAATTAACTCTTTTCAAAAGTTAATTAAAAGTAATAAATTAAAACAGCGAAAAAGGCACTTTAAAAGTTTACACTGGCGACCGTAAATACCTATAGTACTTTCCGTATACCAGTTTTTCTTTTGTAAACTTTTGTTTTATAACTTCTGTTTTCAAATTACTCGTTCCGAAAGGTAATTCTATGGTAATTCCTTTTGGAAAGATTTTTTTAAATCCATTTTTCCCTCTCATTCAAAGGACAAAGATTAGGCTTGAGTATGTTAGTCGAGTAGTTGATAAACTCTACTCTAAGGCGTGAAAACATCTACACCCATTCATCCAAGTTGAAGTGATATTTTCCAGGAGTTTTCAGTAGCTACAAATGCGTCTCTTTTAACTGTGATGATAAAATGTTTCATTATATTTTCGAACGCGATATTACCTACAACAAATTATCCTTTAATCCCACCGCTACCACTCCATACTACCAATAAATGTGAATTTAAGTTAACAAACGTCATTTCAACAAAGTCCTTCAACATTTAATAAAATATTATATCGAAAACTACTGATTGGAGATGATATCGCTAAAATGACGCCTAAATAATTACTGGAAGCAGGTTACACCATTTCGCTAGTCACTAAAATACGCTTCACTTTTTGACGTCACAAAGTGAAAAGCACTTGCTATTTAAATTTGTTTGTTGCCTCTAGTATGACCAACCAATCATGACTGGTAACTATAATGGTGCAACCAGGCCGTGCACCACGCGGTAAGATTTTTGCACCATATGGGAAAACTTCTTGCATCACTTCAAAAAGATTAATGAATTAATTTTGATTTCATTAATTAGCTGCGAGAAAAATAATTTGATTAAAAATGACAGCGCATTTGAATTATTATGGCAAAGCATCGGAATCTGCCCTCGCCATCACCCCGTTCGTACCAGCTTTTAGTGTTGTACCACAATCCTTGAAACTTTTTAGTTGTGCATACGGTAAAATTAAAAGTTTTGAGCCATTTAGCAAGGCAGATGTAAGAAAAATGTGCCATTGAGGTAACCCAACAACGAGCACACAACCAGCAAAATGTCGTAAGTCCACGTACTTTTCACTAAGTTGTGTTGAAAGATGATGACATTTTTAGATTTGAGAATTTAGAGTCAGTATGAACTGATATAACCAGAGCTATAAAACTAGAACAGAAACTGGAACTACAATCTAAGGGAATTAAAAAAGATATAAAAATTAGAACCGGAATCACGATATAAAAAAAAATGTAAGCAGCCATGTCGCATTACTGGAGCTGAGTTTTTAACTGGAGCTTGTTTTGATTTACTAATAACCTTGATTAACCGTTCATGACTACAGGCCACACCCAATACCAAGTCTGAAAACCCCTACCCTATCCTTTCCAAAAACACTTAAGAAGCTGAATTTGGCACAAATGTAGTATTTCTTACCATAAAATAATCATGTGAACACATATTTCTCAAATTATAACTTCTTGAGGATCCTCAAATTATCTTCAAATCTTGATAATCCGCCATTTTGGATCCATTTTGATCCAAATTCAAGAGATCATATTCTGGTCACCAACTAACCTCACACACAAAATTTTACCACTTTAACTTGATTTGGTGAGGAGATATGGAAGATTCAAGAAATTTCATGACTCAAAATTTCCTCAAAAAGCCGTTTTTTGATCTAACTCCTCTCAATATGCACTTAGGAAGCTAAAATTGGGATATGTTAGTATCCGTGACTCACTTTTTCATATGAGATCAAAAACGAAAAATTTGAGCTATTTGCCTCTTCTCTAGCCCACCTCAAAATTTGAGTGATCCGCCATTTTGAAATTTATCGAAAAAACAAAAAAACTATTTTTGCGTATTTTTAAGAAGAGTTCCTCACCGAATTTTGAGCGAATTTTATCCACACCCGCCTGCGCAAGGCGAGTGACACAAAAAACGCAATTTCTTCAAAAAGAGGCTTTTGCTTTAACCCTCCTCAAATTGCACTTGGGAAGCTGAAATTCAGATATATTGGTGTCCGTGACTCACTCTTTCATATGAGATCAAAAACGAAAAATTTGAGCTATTTGCCCCTTCTCTAGCCTCCCTCAAAATTTGAGTGATCCGCCATTTTGAAATTTTTCTAAAAAACAAAAAAGCACTTCTGCGCATTTTCAAGAAGAGTTCCTCACCACATTTTGAGCGAATTTTATGAATACTCGCCTGCGCTACGCGTGGGGGAAAAGAAAATATATATACCAAAAAGTTGGTTATTTGCCAGATGATTACAAATGGTCTGAAACGCAAAGATTTGAAGACCCACCCTGCCCCGGCCTTCCCTTCCCAAATCAGGTAGGCTATAATAGCTGTCGTTTTTTAGTTAAAAACTCAGCTAATTACAACCAGACCCAACTCTAGAACAAAATGATACATTGGTGTTCTCAGTTTTTTCTTTTTTGCCATGTAGTTTTCATATTCTACTACAAAATGAATTCTCCAACTTATTTACAATTGCATAACTAGGATCAAAACTAAATCAGAACCAAAAAGAACTCAAAATTATTTAAAAACCAGAACCATAACCAGAAGTACAGAACTAGAACTAAAACAAAAATGAACCTGAATCAAACTCAAAACCGGAAACATAACGTAAAAAAACTGGAACCAAAACCAATCCTGGAACAAAATGATAAATTTCTGGATTCTCAATCATTTGTTTTTTGCTTTGCAGTTTTCACATTCCACAACAAAATGAACTCTCAAACTTATTTAGAGTAGCAAAACTGGGACCAAAACTGACACCAAAATGGGAAACCCCATAACTATTTAAAAACCTAAATCAGGACCGAGACTGAAACCAAAATAAAAATGAACCTAAAACCAAGTTCAAAACCAGAAACATGGCATAAAAAAATTGGAACCAGAGCCAACTCTAAAACAAAATAATACGTTTCTGGGTTCTCAATCATTTGTTTTTTGCTTTGCAGTTTTCACATTCCACAACAAAATGAACTCTCAAACTTATTTAGAGCAGCAAAACTGGGACCAAACTGACACCAAAACGGTAAAACCCTATAACTATTTAAAAACCTAAATCAGGACCGAGACTGGAACCAAAACTTAAAACCAAAATCAAAACTAGAAAACTAACGTGAAATAAAAGGAACCAGAACCAACTCAAGAACAAAATAATACGTTTCTGGGTTCTCAGTCATTTCCTTCTTGCTTTGAAGTTTTCACATTCTGCAACAAAATGAACTCACAAACTTATTCAGGGCTGTAAAACTGGGACAGAAACTGAAATCAAAATAGGAAAACCCCAAAACTATTCAAAAACCTGAATCAGAGCTGAGACTGGAACCAAAGTAAAAATAAATCCGGAACCAAAACTGTTCCAGTTTTTCAGCCTAGGATGTACCTTTCTTAACATATTAGCCACTTTGGATAAAAATGAAGAGATCAAAATAATTTTTCTCTCAAGTTCTTACCTTTTCCGTTATTTTTTTGACATTTTATGTGATATGTTGTATTTCGTTGATTATTTTCATATTTTATAAGGCATTCTACGCTAAGTGAAACAGGTTAGCAGAGCTTTTTTATTATTAGGTCTCAGTGTGATATCTTTGAATTCAGCAATGATTCAAATTTTTAATTTTTTATCTATTGCTCCAATATAATTTTTCGCTTTTTCATTACCATAATATTTAAATAATATTAATGTTCATTATCTTGATAACGAATGGATACTGGGACCAAAACTGACACCAAAATGGGAAAACCCCATAACTATTTAATAACCTAAATCAGGACCGAGACTGGAACCAAAATAAAAATGAACCTAAAACCAAATTCAAAACCAGAAACATGGCATAAAAAAATTGGAACCAGAACCAACTCTAGAACAAAATAATACGTTTCTGGGTTCTCAATCATTTGTTTTTTGCTTTGCAGTTTTCACATTCCATAACAAAATGAACTCTCAAACTTTTTTAGAGCAGCAAAACTGGGACCAAACTGACACCAAAACGGGAAACCCCTTCTTCGTCCAGGTTAATAAAGATGGGTTTTTTAATGTAAATTGTGAAATAAAAATAAAACTAGCACCTCAACACGTCTAAATACTAGCCGTTAAAAAATAGTAGCACGGCGCATGAGCAAAGCGATGATAAAATAGGGAAAACGGTAAACACTCGACATACTTTGCTCATTTCAAGCTTTGAAAATAAGGTTATTCGAAATGAATATTGTTCATCAAATTCCAATAATATTAGGTTTATTACATTTTATATTAAAATTATTTAATTGATTAGGAATACAATCGACTTTAATACTTATTGAAGGAATCTTATGTTTCTCACTTGGTCAACTAATCGCGCATGCGCAATAATGATTTTTATCACTCACTGCTTAGACATGTTGGGTTCATTTCTTTAGCACTGGTAAATTAGTTCATTTTTAGCTGCATACGATCAAAGATGAGAACTAAAAAAGATGAAATCGAATGAGATCAAAAAAACTGAAGATGATGGAAGATGATTGGATAGTAAATGAGAACGAAACAAAACAAATAAGATACAATACATTTTTATGTTTTCGATTCAGCATCAGATCGTATTCTGGTACCAACTATTGTCGTAAACTGGTTGAAATTTACAATGGAATTGAAAGAGGTTACATACTAAATGCGTGCTTGTTGAATTTGCCGAAAACGATAATTATTATTACCTACGTATTCTTGTCTCTTGGCTTTTAATTTTTTTTAAAATTTTGAATCAGTTAAAAGGTTTCGAATTTTTATCTCGCAACTTTGGGAGGTGAATGATGATGAAAAATATTTTTTCAAAGTTTTTAGGCGTTTTATAAATTTGTACTAATTTTATTAATCTCCGACTTCTTTTTTTGGGATATTATCCAAACATAGTATTAGACGCACTGACACCATGTTCACTCAAACTTCACTATGAAGCAACAAGTTACCTTGAATACTTAGTATCCGAAGTGGTCACATAAACCCCACTAATATAGGGTAGATCACCAAACTACACCCTTTCCGAATTTTGTTGCCATGGTAAAATAACTAGGAACGAAAATACAACTTTATAAATCAGTTAATATATTCCAAGAGATTTGGTGAAGTTTTTTCGCTTAACACTAAAATTTTATTTTTTGTTTGTAAACATCAGATAGTGTCTTATTTTGAGAACGTTACTGTAGCTATTTATTCAGTAGAGAAAATCTGCCTTAGTGTCCTTACTGTAATAACATCCTCAGTTTTTCACGGTTTCCTATCTTCTCATCACCTGTTTCAAAATTCACTTGATTTTCCAAACTCCCTTCTTCCAAGTGTTATAAAGTGGCCGCATTATGCCAGTTTAAAGGTAACGCTGGCCAAAAACTTAGCACAATAGATGCCATAAGTACTTATCCTATCATGAAGATACCGTTATTATTGTACTCTCGTCATTGATCGTCATGTTTCAATACTCACCTATAACAGAAAAAAAGACAAATATTTTTAAGTATAAATTGCATTCATATATCGATATATTTCATACGATCTGATGTGACATTTGATTTTTGCTTCCTATTGTTTCATCTACACTTAACGTATCCAGCTATCCACATCCACCATACAAGATCAACGACCAAATAGTGACTTTAAAGTCGTGTACAACACTCCAGTACTAAATTTCTTTCTTTCACCATGCTAACATCTTCGACAAAATGAAGAACTACTCATCATACAAATCGCTAAAGAAATTGGCGAATTTACCAAAAAAGAAAAATAATAGCTCGGAAAAGACTAAAAGGTATGTAATCGTCAATCTTCAATATTTCAACACGGAATCTCGTTCACAATTAAACAAAACCGGAATGAAAACTTTTTCATATAATCGAAACTTGTAATCAGTTCAGAGTTCACATAATTTACTCGGCTTATGATACATTCGATGGCCGACCTACAAGATAGGTTTAATCAAAAGCGCTCGTTTCATTTTCTACATGAGAGTGAAAAAAAAAAAGAAAGCGAGCTAATATTCGGTCCCATCGCAGGAATTATATGAGTAAATGAAAAATATCACAATGGCACGCGGAAAACTTTTCCTCGTTGATGCCGGTTACTTTGCATTTTATAGCAGTTAACTACGTTAACAGTTGCCTTTCGTTTCATTAAAACCCTTCCATTATGTTCATCTGGGCATTACCGTGTCCTTCTAACGACCGTTACATCTTGAACGAAAATCTCTCGGGGGCACCGGCGAATTGTTGTTTAAAAATTGATTTCATAAGTCCCCCGTAAGGCGATTAATCGCCGATATTCAGCCCTAATTTTCCCGCCTTTCCATGTACGATAATCCGCGTAAAATTCCATTCTTTTTCTACACCGTGCAAAACGAGCGAGCGAAAAAAAGATTTATATCGCGTTAAAAACGGACATCGCCTATACGTAAAAAGGTAAACTATACGTTGGGAACGTTGCCAGATTGCATTTCACATTCGTTTTAAATCCTTAATACACACCGAAGACCGAACAACGCCAGCCCAACGGTGTCCATGTGGTGTTACCTATACCTCGTGTATGGAAATGATTACATCGGATATATGAAACGAAAAATACACAGTCGTATGCGGATTACAACTTTCGGTAATTTATATCCGAGTTTAATTAGAAATTCTCGCCGGGTTTTGTTTCTTGAAAATAGGCCCGTCTGCTTTTTCAATTTATGTTCGTTTTTAAACCGGCACGCCGCCACGTCCGGCTTTTGTGCCGTTATCGCATTGTAACCGCGAATCGGCGCAAAAAATTCCCAGGAAGGGGAGAATATCTCCTCGCGTAAATAACAACCAGCCGATCGACGTTTTTTTTATTAATTTTTTCCCCCACGTTTTACTTAATCGTGAAAATGCCACTAGTTCGTAATTAACGCGTCGCTAATCCGAAAAACCTGACACGAGTTTAATTCTACATAAAAATGATTTATCCTATCCTATGTATTTGCGGGTGTTTCGATCGCGAAATAACATTCTGTAATTTTTCATTGTTATTATTAATTTTATTTTTTTTAATCCCTCTATAACAAATTATATCCAGCTATGAGCTTGAATATGATGTAAAATGAGGTACACCTCAAATCTAATAAATGCGAATGAAAAATAAATCTGAAGTAAAAAAAAAAAAGTAATAGGTGAAAATAAGAATTTAAATAAAGTATTGGTCAAAATCACGTTAGAAGTGAGATAAGAATCCATCACTAAATTCATAAGCACTACTTAACGGAACAAGAACAGGAGTTTAAGACATAACTAATAATACGTGAATTTCCATGATGATGAATAGATGGAAACACGAAGCCTATTTCTTTCCTTTATTTATTCAAGGACAAGAATGTGAATTCGCCTGAGAAGTTCAACTCGTTAACTGATGGCTGAAATTTACTTAATTTATTACTTTTTTAACCTTTACCTATCAGAGCCATCGAGAATTGTGATGGGCTTAGAACAGATAATGATTCGAGCCTTCTGTGAAATAGTTCTTGGAAAAACTTTTGATGAGAACTTTGAAAAATCTGTGAGAAAATTTTTTGGGTAGTTGAAGATTTTTATTTTTGATTTTCCTCGAATTTTTTAATATTTATTACTTGGTGAAATTTTTTTATTTTTAGTCATTTTTTTTTCATTTTCAAATCGCTTCGATTTTTAAAGTATTTTTATTTTTAATTAAAAACGATGGTTATTACAGCCTATCTGATTTGGGACAGGGATGCGGGGGTTGTTATATCTTTGCGTTTCAGGGTATTTGTACTCACACGAATATCAAACTTTTTGTTCATAAACAGCTATATTTTTCCCCTAGCTTTTAGCCCCACTAGGTATGAATGAAAATCGTTTACAATTTTGTGAGAGACTCTTCATGTGAAAATACAACTTTTCCTTTGGAATTATTGGTTCACTTCAAAATGGAGTTTCACTGAAATTTTCAAAGAAGCTGAAAGGACTTGAATTTTACTTCTTCGGTGTTTTTGGTAGGTAGGGGTTTTTCAGATTCGTTACTAGGTGTCGCCTATGGACATTGAATACTCAGCTCTAATAATGCTGCATGGTTGCTTACGTTTTTTTTTTCTAGTCTAAACAAATTCATCTTCAAGTCATAAGTGAAAAGGATAAGGATTTCCTAATGCTGTAGAATCACTCTTAAGATTCGCCAAAAGGTTCAAGAGAATCTCAAAGTAGTTATACGTATAGCGAAGGAATTATTATACATTTATAAAATTTGTTGACATTTGTTTCTTTCTTGTTACCTTGAAAAGCGTTTTGAATTCTTTGTCTTAGAAGAAATCGTGTCACTACTTTTATTATTATTTTTTAAAACGTAACTTTCACCCTAAACATGACCGATAAAGAGAAGAACAATAAAATATCTTCACACTTCATCGAAATTAAATAATTAAATACAACAGGAAAAATAATTTTTCATAATAATTAAGATATTAAATTAATACGGAATCGAATTATAAAACCTCAAATAAATAAAAAAATTAATGTGAAAAAAATTAAAATAAGGAAATTCAGAGCAAATTAAAAAAAAATAATAAAAGATTGTCATCTTAATGAATTACCATAGCATCTGTTGTTAATTGAGAAGCAGACTATGAGCCTTTGAATTTGAGTCAAGAAGGATCTAGAATGATGAATAATCAAAATTCAAAAAGTGTTTGAGAAGCCTAAGTGGGTAGTTCAACTTTCATTTTTCTGGAATTTAAACTTCATAATCTCAAACATTATTCTTTTTTATTAAAAACAATTGTATATCAAAATTTAAGGCAAAAAAAGCAAATTGGGGGTTGGTACATCGGGGTTGAAAAACCAGCATTTCATTTAATGTAAAAATTACGTTAAAAATCAAAAGATAGTCTAATTATTGAAAAATTAATTTATTACCGAAAAAGAAAGCAATTTCGGAATACATTTGATGGGAATAATTTGTAAGTTTGAAAAAAAAAATACTTATGCATAATTATATTTTTATTATAAGAAATTGCATTTTTAAACCTTAAGGTGCCGTTCCTTAAATTTACTTTTTTCGCATGGATTATGCAGTTTACTTTTAATGTAAATGTAACATTATATAAAAATGATGAGAGAGAGAGAGAGAGAGAGAGAGACAGACAGACAGACAGATTTTATTCATGCGAAACAATTTCATAAATACAAAATGAATAATATATACAGCCACCCAATACCCGACAACGGGTGAGCGGGTGACCGGCTAATCTCTCTTACAACAAATGCCTATGGACAAAAACAAAAAATAATAATAATAATATGTGTAAATAAATAAACAAAAAAAAAAACCAAAACAAAAGAAAAAGAAAGTGGGGATGAGCGGCAAGAGGAAGGGGGGCTCTACAACAAACTTACAAGTATACAATTTCTAATCAAGCACACCATCATGGACAACAACCAAGCAAATAACCAATTCAATCATCCATCCACGATGGTCAACACATATTCACCAACCATTCTACGAAAACCAAACATACTAGCATCCTTGAGTCCCTGTGGCAAAGAGTTATATAGATAAGCAGCCTGATATCTGAACTGGGCCCGCGACTTCAGCCTACGCCAGACTGGGAGCGGGAACACACCCGACGCAGCACGTCGAGTGCGCCCACCCTCAGAGCAGAAACCAAAGGCAGCCTTATACCTGTGCATAAAAGTAAGCACCGTTACTAAATAAAGCTGTTTAACCTTGAGGCAACCAAGAGAGCGAAAAATAGGTAAAGAAGGTGCATTCCATCTTTCACCAGCCACTAACCTAGCAGCACTCTTTTGAAGCATAAGCAGTGGATGGATCCAGCAAGAAGCAGCATTCCCCCAAATCGCTATACCGTACCTCAAGGTACCCTCAAAAACTGCCACATAGAACCTCCGAAGATGAGCTCGTGGAGAGAGAGAGAGAAAGAAAAAAGAAATTACTAGAATTGTTGAAGCTCTCCAATGAACTGATGAAAAAATAATTGATTATCGGAGATAAGATGTATACATGACACATATTATATGGGAGGAAAAGAGAAGAAGTCATTGCTTCCAAAATATGATGTAAGTGATGGGTTAAAAATGTTATATGTATTACAATATCAAATAATAACCTCGAAAGAAGGCACAAAAAATTTCAGCCTTTAAAGCTACTAAGAAAATTCCTTAAATTGGGACAAAAAAATTTTTTAAATAAATTTTGGGCTATTTAAATTTTTTTTAGCTCAGGAGTGGTATTTTGTTGTCAAAAGACTAAAAACATCTGACTGTAAAATATTTCAATTTTCAGCTGTTCTATAATTTTACGATCATCAAATCCCCTATTTCAATGTACCTAATTGTCATTTTTTATTTTAAATTTAAACATTTCAGTGTACGCCAAGTTTTCAGTTTTCCTTCCAAAAAAATTTATTCGAGCAGGTATGTCTTAAGAATAATATTAGCACTTTTCACTTTATTTGTATTAAAATTTAGAACGCTTAATACATATTAATCAAGTACTACTATCGTCAATTTTGCGCAGTTTCCTTCAACTAGTATTAAAGTATCCAATTTGTAATGTTTTGTAAGCGAAAGTGTGACACATAGGTAACCTCTTGAGAAGTAATAATTGGAAATTATTTCCGTTTGAGTTCCATAGAGATGAAACATTATGAGTAATTAATTACAAACTTCCTAAGAATTATATAACACCAATGTACGATAAAATGAGTATTTTTGGTTAAAATAAAAAAATTTCATAATTCCTGAAAATTGAAAAATTTTTCAAGTCCAAAACCGCCGTGAAAAAAGAAATACTTAAATTTCGAAATTTCCAACGCAGCATTCTTTTTAGACTATATCAGCAACTAAAATTAGAACGCCTCCAATGTCACCAGACAAATAAATTTTTTCCCATCGGCCATCACTACAATACCCACGTTGGAAACCGAACACGTAGAATGAAACCTCTTCAAATCCTCTACGTACGTTTCACATCCGAGTAAGTTTTCACAAAGAAACAGAATTTCATTACACCTACGTGTATAAATTCGCCGGCGGGGATTGGAATTTTAGCGTTTCTCTGTTTCCTCTATAAATCTACACATAGGTACATCTTGGTTGCTAAATTCTCGAGTAAATATTACGCAAAAAAATTCTCATCGCTATACATTTTTTCATCTTTAGCTAATCCTTCTACTATCAAAAATGAAAAATCACTTCATCATTCGCTCAAGAGGGAACTTACTTCGTTATAATTTACCAAACTAAAATGAAAAATGAAAAGCCATCTCACGCAATTCCACTGTACGAAATGTAACCGAGCTATCGTTGAGAAAATACTTCTTCGAAACTGAAAATTAATTTTTTCACGTCGCTTCGGGCTACCACTCGAAAACCTTAAGTTCGAAAAATACCGCCGACTCGACAATTAACGCGACTCTTATATAAAATTTATCTCGAAATATAACTCCGTTAACCAGTTCCCCGGACGCCGATAAACATCGCTTACGTATCCATTTATAAGAAACTTTTCTCAATTGGCTTTGTCATCGGCGAGAAGTTATTTTGGCGCGAAACTTCCTCGTCTCCGGTGTTAATTCTACGTAATCAAGCTTTTTACTTAAAAGCCTATCTCGAACAATTGAATTCCTATAACGTCTGCGGACAGTCCTGCCGAAAAATCACCTCGACGTTTTCGTTTAATAATCGTCGCCCCGTTTTCATAACCGTATTGCGATATATTTACGCGAAACTTTTGCTTTTATATTTGTGCGGCGCTTTCGTCGACCGGGCTAGAAAAAAATACAAATAAAAATTGCGTCTGAATTCGCGCGCTCCTTCGTTTTTCCAAATAACAATACGGTAAAGAAAGTTTTTTACAGAGGAAATCATAAGGTTCATTTCTTTGGGCGCTGTTTGAACGAGTAGAAAAAGCGGATAGCTTCTTTTATGGACTAAGGGCTTAGAAAATACACAAACCACTTAACTATTTTTCCATCTTAGCCGCGAGCTTTTATAGCCGCCAGAGTAAGCCGAGCGGGCCCGAAAAACCGATATTACGTACGCGGCCTTTTCCCTCGACCACGCGCTACAATTTTCGGCTTTTATATTTAATCGAGTTTACCCCTCCACCGCTCCTCATCTATCTTCTTTTCAACGGGAATTCGGTAAATTTCTTAAAATAATTTCCACCTTTGCATTCGTCGACGTGTGAATTTACAATTTCAGGCAATAAAGCGAAACCACCTTTGATGGGTGAGGGAAACTTCGTTCCCTTGTTCGGAATTTCACAAAGGAAATTCGACTTTTCTCAACTTGCCATTGTAATCATTTTCATTCGGAAATGTTTCCAACTACGAAAGGCGTGTAGTCGTCTAGTTTATACTTGGTATTGATGAATTAAAATTTTGCTCTTGCGCCGGCCTCGTGCTTTGATTGATTATAGTTGAACCTCGTAACGACCGTGAAACGCCTTCTGTCGAATTTTCTCCTAATTCGGGTTCGTATTAAATTTCTACGCGAACCAAAAAAATTTCATTTATTTCATTCTAGCGAAGAATCTGGATTCGGTACCTTGGGAGCGTACAACGATTTAGCTCGGACGTATTTCAGCCGAAGTTATTATTGCTGCCTATTCCTCCAGAGGAAAACTAATGAAAGGCTGATTTGCGGAATACTACTTTGCGAAAGAGTTTATGAAGTTTTTCTATATAGCTCAGCAAATGTAGACTTTCTTACGGGCAAAAATTCGCAACTAAGTTCTCTTCATAAATATGTACAGACTAGCTCCACCAAAAACATATTAAAAGTACTGATTCTTAGGTGGTGACCTACAGGGTAGAATCCACTCCCCCCCCCCCCTTAAAAACTCCGTAGAGCAAAACCTTGAATTTCTTGCAACTTTTTTATAAAAATTTTTGTTGCCAAGACCCTAACATAAACCTCAGCGTGTGGTGTGGACGATTCAGTCCGAACGAAGAACCTAAATAACTTGCTGGGTCGCGTTATGTCAAGGAGGAGATAAAAAAGTGACATCTCAAAGAAATTTGTAAAAGCTTGTAATACCTACCCATCAATTCATAATAGGAAACAAAATAAAATCAAGTGCTACGATTCATCATCAAAGTTTGATTTAATAGAGAAAAAATTATGCGAAGGAAAATTATGTAAAGGAATATTATATCAAATTTCCAATCGTAATATACTTCAAGAACTTATTCTGATTCCTTATGTTTTGGTTTCGTTTTACTCTCTTCATTCGAAATTTCGAAGACGAACCGATGCCTAAAAATAAAAGGGTTGTTAGTTCGTCGATTGACGAACTAGTGCGTAGGTCGTGCATATAAAATAATCTCATATGCACAACTGAAATTATAATTTTATTTGATGTGATGAAAATTGAAATAACGACAATATTTTCATTGATTGAATAGTATTTGGATACAAGCAATTCGATTTCTCGTTCATTAGTGTAAATTGTAATATAACACTAAGAGATCGCTAATGAATGGTAATAAATAATTTAATGATTTATGACAGATAACTCACCACTTGGTCTCCAACTTTATTTTTTCACCTTATTTTTGGTCTCTTATTTATTTTTTTTTTCTTATAATTTTTAATTAAGATTCAAAGAATAAAAATTTAATTCAATTTGTCAATTTAATTCTCAAGAAGCTTTCGCTTATATCTTTTCTAATTCTCGTCTGATTTAATTTAATCAGCCTCACTGGGTAACATTTTTAGCAGCTTTATAGTGTTTTAAATTGGTTGTTGTTAGATAACAAGTATACTTGTATAATACATATGGATAAGAGATCGTAAAATAACAGTAAATTATTCAAATGTAGTTATTAGGAAAGGCAGATTTGATTCCGTGAATCAAAGTCGAACAAATCTTCTAATGATAATCAAGAAGATTTTTGACAGACCTATAGATGCAGAGTTAGAAGTGTTTGAAATTTGGTACTTCGCGTGTTCTATTTTAATTCATTCAATTATACTATGTGACATTATAGTATATGGGAATGAAAATAATGCTTATACTACGAGTTGTGATTAGAAAAACCATTTTTTTTTCAAGTTTTCTTAATTAAGTCTGATGAGTTTGAAGTTTTTTTTTTTTTTCATGGTTATTTTTCATGATGATAATTCCACCATACTGGCGCAACAAAGTGCATTAAAATTACAACAAAAAAAATGTTGATTATATTTATGTTTTAATTCAGATGATTTTTTTTTAACCTTGGCTAATTTTTTTCATTGATTTATTTAAAATAAATAAATAATTACGAAAAAAAAAGAGAAAAAATTGGAGTATTTCTTATTTTAAATTTTCAACGAGTTGGGCAATATTTGATTTTTTGGCCTAGGAACTGCATAATTGCGCCTAAAAATAAGATACCTTCAAATACGCTTATGCGATTTTGTCAACATCATAATTCTCAAGTCAAACAAATTGCGTAACTATTACCGTAAAAACTTGATGCCTAGCGGTATACGCATATGCAATTTTATTAACATCCCATTTTCAAAGTCGAATAAATTGCATAACCACCGCCGTAAAAACTGTATGCCTTCAAGTATGCGGGGATGCAATTTTATTAACATCCAATTTCTGAGTTAAATAAATTGCATAACGAACGCCGCAAAAACTGTATGCCTTCAAGTATGTGGGGATGCAATTTTATTAACATCCAATTTTTGAGTTGAATAAATTGCATAACCAACGCCGCAAAAACTGAGTGCCTTGAAGCATACTTGTATGCAATTTTATTAACATTATAAAATTCTATTGGGACCCTTCAGAACAGTGGCGCGCTAGTGTTGTGTTTACTTGTAAATGGTATTATCAGTTCTGAAAACCCGGAATCTTTGCCGCCAGTTGCGGACTCGCATAGTGAAATGTTTCAATTATTTCATAATAAATCGAATAAATGAAATAAATGAATTGGGTTTGGCTGATTTAATACTTATTTATCATTTCGGTTTATAAATGAGATTCTTTCGCATGGTATTTATAATATTCGCGATATATTGTATCTGTATCACTCGTCGTTAGTGAAGTTCATAAAAAATAATCAATTTATTTCGTAATAATAACACTGCAAATTCAATTCATCTTTGCAATTGAACAGAAAACAATTAATTCTATTTAAAATATTTCAGTTCAGTGCCAGAATTATTAATTTGTTACCAATAATGATACGTTATCAATATTATTGAAATCCCCGTTTTCAGTAGTTCATCGTTTTACCACCAGGTACCCACTCTTTCGCTGAAGGATTCCAATAAAATCATCATTTGAATAGTTGATAAATGTCTTTGAAGTGACCTTGGATATGAGCAGGGTTTTAAAAATGCACTTTTCAACATTCTCAAAAAATGTTTTTCGTTCTCAACAATCTTCAACATATACTTGTTATGAACGTTCTTTCCATTTTGGCCAACGTTTTCGTTCGTGCTCCCGTTCGTGGACGTGAAGTAAATTTCAGTTTTTTTTTTCTTTTTTTTCACTTATAAGCCGTTGCTATAATGGATAAAACAGTCAAGAACGAAAAACGTGGAAAATTTGAGCGTTCTCGTTCTCTATAAAGTCGTTCTTTAATGCGTTCGGTTGAAAATTTTGTTATAATATTATAATATTTTTGTTCTCATTCTTAGCAACATTTCTGAAAATAATTGTAGTGTTTTCGCCGTTCTCTGTTTCCCTTTTTACAATACAGCTTAATAGAGCATCCATTTATTCCCTTCAGATTCACTGGTTTCTAAGAAGGGTTAATTTTTTTCAGCATATTTACTTATACTGAGTTTTTTCAACTACATTAAAATTCTTGTTGCATTACAAGTTGTGTTCCAAATCAGGGAAAATAAGGGAATGAGATATCAACTGAATGGATCGATTTTCAAGGTTTCGCTCAAAAATGAAGCTATTTTTTTCTGTTTCATTTACATATAACTGTTTTAAAAACAGCTCAAAGGAAAAGCTTGGAGAAATGAGTCAATAATTGTAATTTTTGACTTGAAAATAGTGCCATTCGTATGCGCTTCATTTGTGCTCGCACTTCTTATGAGAGGCTGAAATAATGCTTATCCTTAAAAATAAGTTGGTTTGACACAATTTGAAGGTCTAAAATAACACTTAACATATCGGAGAAGTCTACTCCCTATAACTTTAAATCTGGAATGTTCATCTTGGCTTGAAAGGGACAGAGGAGTATTAAGAATTTTTTACGCCCTAGGCGATTTGAAAGCTGACTCTATATTTCTATAAGCCCCTAAAATGTTGCCTAAATCGTCTCTTGGTTAATATGTCGTTACTTTCAACCTCTTTAAGGCTATTCTTCACTACGTTCATTAGGTACGGAATTTTCACATATTAAACGAATCGTCCATCTTATAAAAAATATGTCTTCCGATAAAATATTTCAAAATTTATCAGATATTTAACCTTATCATAAAATAAATGAAAGAAAAAAAAAATTCAATGTAATAAATTCCAAAACTAAAAATTTAAAGACGAAAAGAGAAGAAGTGGAAAATTTTATTTGAACTTTCATCTTTTACAACCAAGAAAAGTCCAACCCACAACAATCTCTCCATCATCTTACCCAGTATACATAACATAATACCTCCACTAAGTAAACAATTCGAACGAAACACTCCTCTTCAAGCAAAGGGAATGAACTTTTAAAAATATTGAAATTTACTTCAAACTTTTACAAAGAACACCAAGCCTCAATTAGCCCGCGAAGACGCCAGAATTCGTTAAAATCATAAAAGGTTCGCAATTCAACTTCATTTTTAGAATTCCATCTCCCAGTTCTCTTCGCTATAACAAAAAACCCTCGCGATTACACTCCATTAGATTTCAATTGCTAGGTGCGGCGTCGTTATCGCGTTTATTTTACTCGTCGACGAAAAATAGCGAAAAACCACTTTCGCAAAGAATTTCTTTACCGACATTTTAGTTTTATTAGCGACACCAACAACTAGTGAACGTCCATCGTTTACCTTCTGTACGTACATGTGATAATGAGAAAGAAAAAAAGAAAGAAAAAACGCACAGCAATTTCATAACAAATTGCAAATGGGCCAGTGAAGACGTTAAAAGGTGATCACTATCTGCGAAAATAGTTGACCTCGTTTCGTCTCGTTTTTTACAGCCTCTTTACGCAACGTATAATTTATTTGGACGCGAGCTATTCTCTTCCAAATCGTTTATCTCGTTTCGCTTTACCTTTTCTTTTTTAATAATGGGTATTTCGCATATCTCGAGTTTGCGACGTCTACATATTTCGTCAGTTCGCTTAGCCATTAGAAAACATTGAATGGTAAACTCAAACATATATGTGTTCAACATTCGGGGCATTTTGCGACGAAAACATTCGGAAAGTGGATAAATGTATTCAAATAACAAAAGTATACCTACTAATTCCACTCAATACATAATACAGTATACCAGCTCATTACATTAAACGAATTTCGTAGTAATCAACGAGCAAGTTGAAAGACGATTATACAGAAGGGTACCGAAAATATGCTTTTATTTACGCTCAATTGTTTGAAAACCTAATATGACGAAGAACGTTTCTAAAAATACTGTACTCGGAAATTCTACGAACTCGGATTTCAAACCTCTTCATTTTTCAGCTAAATTTTCGAGAGATTCGTTTGAGGATTCAGTTCGGCGCAAATCATCATTAGACGTCACAAAGTGGCTTTTAATCTTCTCCAGTCGAAATTCCGAATTATCAAACCAACTCGAAAAAATTTCTCTCCAAGCAAAATGTGCTTCTCGACTGACTCTCAATTCAGCATAAAATACTCGAAACGCTTTAGCTCATTTCTAAATGACCACTTATCGATGCCTACGTTGGTTTTTATCTCGATACAATAGCGCACTCGATAAATTCGCCAAGGCCAGAAATACAGCTGGTGAAAGCGAATAGCTTTATTTCCACCTTTGTACCGTTTCCAATTCGGATGTAATTCGTTCACGTATTTAGTTAACAGTTGTAGCGAGCTTTCAGGCGTATTTGTGGTTAAGGTTAAAACACACTGTGGCAGAATGCATAAAGTATACCTTCGTATACTTTATGGGCTTACCTAATACGATTAAAAATTTTCAGTAAATACTAACTTCGTATAGGTATTTGCTCAAACAAAGGAATCCGCTGTATTAATGTTCTTGCAAAAATTTTAATTTATGATGCGCTGCGCTGAATGTATTTCATTGAGCTGCATATATTTCATACACCTTGTATTTCTATTTACCTAACTAGTTATTATGTTAGAATCCGACAATTTTTACTCCTTTTATCACCCGAGTAAACATCAAATAACTCGCCGGCGACGTACTTACACAAATATTACCTTTAAAACGATGCTTCGTCGTACTGTAAACGCGAACGTTATATTTCAACGAATAGGAAAATATTAGCTAAACTTTCCCAATATCAAAATATAAAGACCTCCAGAAGGCAAACATCTCTGTTCTTTAAATACGCTTTTTTTTGATCGATAAAAACCGAATCGACTTACCGTGAAATTAAAGTAGCTCTATGTATCTGAAAAATAGTTATATTAAATGTTGCCCTGTTTCAGGAGTAATGCGTGTAATGGGTGTTAATAGAGCAAATATTGTTCGAGTGAAGTGTCCAGCAATTTTCAGTTGTCGAAACTCATTATTACCAAAAGTGAAGTGTTTTTTTTTTCTCGAACAAGTATGCCATCTTGAAGTCTCCACTCTCCAATTCTTCAGTTTTGGGAATGTTTGAAAACATTTTAAGGGTAAAAGACTTTATATTAAAATACGCATTTGTCTCAACTTCTTTCGCAAAGAATTTCTTTACCGACATTTTAGTTTTATTAGCGACACCAACAACTAGTGAACGTCCATCGTTTACCTTCTCGTACGTACATGTGATAATGAGAAAGAAAAAAAAGAAAGAAAAACGCACAGCAATTTCATAACAAATTGCAAATGGGCCAGTGAAGACGTTAAAAGGTGATCACTATCTGCGAAAATAGTTGACCTCGTTTCGTCTCGTTTTTTACAGCCTCTTTACGCAACGTATAATTTATTTCGACGCGAGCTATTCTCTTCCAAATCGTTTATCTCGTTTCGCTTACCTTTTCTTTTTTAATAATGGGTGTTTCGCATATCTCGAGTTTGCGACGTCTACATATTTCGTCAGTTCGCTTAGCCATTAGAAAACATTGAATGGTAAACTCAAACATATATGTGTTCAACATTCTCGGGCATTTTGCGACGAAAACATTCGGAAAGTGGATAAATGTATTCAAATAACAAAAGTATACCTACTAATTCCACTCAATACATAATACAGTATACCAGCTCATTACATTAAACGAATTTCGTAGTAATCAACGAGCAAGTTGAAAGACGATTATACAGAAGGGTACCGAAAATATGCTTTTATTTACGCTCAATTGTTTGAAAAACCTAATATGACGAAGAACGTTTCTAAAAATACTGTACTCGGAAATTCTACGAACTCGGATTTCAATACCTCTTCATTTTTCAGCTAAATTTTCGAGAGATTCGTTTGAGGATTCAGTTCGGCGCAAATCATCATTAGACGTCACAAAGTGGCTTTTAATCTTCTCCAGTCGAAATTCCGAATTATCAAACTCGAAAAAATTTCCTCTCCAAGCAAAATGTGCTTCTCGACTGACTCTCAATTCAGCATAAAATACTCGAAACGCTTTAGCTCATTTCTAAATGACCACTTATCGATGCCTACGTTGGTTTTTATCTCGATACAATAGCGCACTCGAAAAATTCGCCAAGGCCAGAAATACAGCTGGTGAAAGCGAATAGCTTTATTTCCACCTTTGTACCGTTTCCAATTCGGATGTAATTCGTTCACGTATTTAGTTAACAGTTGTAGCGAGCTTTCAGGCGTATTTGTGGTTAAGGTTAAAACACACTGTGGCAGAATGCATAAAGTATACCTTCGTATACTTTATGGGCTTACCTAATACGATTAAAAATTTTCAGTAAATACTAACTTCGTATAGGTATTTGCTCAAACAAAGGAACCCGCTGTATTAATGTTCTTGCAAAAAATTTTAATTTATTGATGCGCTGCGCTGAATGTATTTCATTGAGCTGCATATATTTTCATACACCTTGTATTTTCTATTTACCTAACTAGTTACTTATGTTAGAATCCGACAATTTTTACTCCTTTTATCACCCGAGTAAACATCAAATAACTCGCCGGCGACGTACTTACACAAATATTACCTTTAAAACGATGCTTCGTCGTACTGTAAACGCGAACGTTATATTTCAACGAATAGGAAAAATATTAGCTAAACTTTCCCAATATCAAAATATAAAGACCTCCAGAAGGCAAACATCTCTGTTCTTTAATACGCTTTTTTGATCGATAAAAACCGAATCGACTTACCGTGAAATTAAAGTAGCTCTATGTATCTGGAAAATAGTTATATTAAATGTTGCCCTGTTTCAGGAGTAATGCGTGTAATGGGTGTTAATAGAGCAAATATTGTTCGAGTGAAGTGTCCAGCAATTTTCAGTTGTCGAAACTCATTATTACCAAAAGTGAGTGTTTTTTTTTTCTCGAACAAGTATGCCATCTTGAAGTCTCCACTCTCCAATTCTTCAGTTTTGGGAATGTTTGAAAACATTTTAAGGGTAAAAGACTTTATATTAAAATACGCATTTGTCTCAACTTTTATATTGAACTGAGAATTTTTTCGTTGAGTTTTTAATTTACAAAATAGCCATTACAGCTTATCTCATTAGGGAGGGAGAGGTCGGGGAGGGGAAGCAGGTCATTTTGTAATCATAGGTATGGCAAATATACAACTTTTTAGCATATATACTTTTTTCTGGCTGAAAATTATTTTTTGATTCGTCTCAAAATGGCGGTTCACTTAAATTTTGAGGTGAGGTGAAGAGGAGGCAAACACTTCAAAATTTTTGTTATTGATCTCATACAAAAGAATAATTCGCGAATATCAACATATCCAAATTTCAAGCTCTCGAGTGCATTTGAAGAAGAGTTAGAGCTTTTTGAGAAAGTTTTAAACTTTGTATGTAGAGTTAGTTGAAGATCAGAATATGGCTTCTCAAGTTTGGGTTCCAATGGATCGAAAATAGGGAATGGCCAAAACTTGAGTAAAGCTTGAGGAACCTCAAATAAATCATATTGATAAATATGGACTCGTATCATTATCAATAACGAGAAGTATGCTGTATGCCAATTTTCGCTTCACACGTGATTTTGCAAAAGTAGATGGCTTATTGTCCTCAGAATACGATGAGGGTGAACAAAAAGTCTAAATTTTGATTACAGTTTCAGGTGATAAACTGAGCCCAACTGACTGAGATATTTCACTTTTCGTCTCTTAAGTTATTACAGAGGGGGATTAGAGCAAAACATAGTTTTTGGAGGAGAAATAAAGGCAAGAAATTTCAGAAATTTCGCATATCTCCTCACCTAATTAAATTAAAAAGGTAAAACTTTGCACGAGGGGTTTGCTGGCGGCCAAAGTATGCCCATATCAGTTAAGTTAAAATCGATCAAAAATTAATACTAAATGGTCGATAGCCAAAATCAGAAGAAAGCTTGAGGAAGTTCAAATTTAATCATGTGAGATCATAATGAAATTTTTTTTGCATGTTTGTACGTCGATATTAACCAGTTTTGGTTTTACGCGACGGTACAGAATTTACCAGTGTTGTAGGAAAGAACATAGGTCTGTTCTTGTTCCTAGAAAGACCCAGTTATTTGATCCTGTTCCTGACTCATTCGTATTCTTAATGCTTCAATATACGGATTCATTTCATTATTAGTGATGAGTATGCTATATGTTAATTGCAGCTCTACACTGTTTTTGGAGGGGAGAGGGAAAGGTTCCTGTGCTCAAAATGACTTATTTTGGTAAGGCGCTATAAGAACAGGTATAATGGAGCCGCCATCTTGGCTCGTACTTAATGTAAACAACATGGTTTTGAATGGAGAAATTCTTCGTCTTTCTCCACTGATTCCTGGAGAACAGTGACTCTGAAGAAATTTTTGATAATGACAATTTTTGTGGAGAATGTGAAGAGCTTTCCAATAGTATATTAATATTTGATATGTGATGAAAATTTTCATATGAAAAAATTTCAATTTTTTCTACACTCTATTACAGATTATTAGTAAATTAAATTTCAATGATCAATATGTCAATGGAAAGCTCTTTACATCCTCTACAAAAAATGTTATTTATCAACATTTCCCTGGAGCCACCGTTTTCGCGTTTTTGTAGTGTTTTAGAAGCGGTAAAAAACGAGCCAAGATGGCGGCTCCATCATACCTGTTCTTATAGCGCCTTAATTTTAGGAGTGATTTCCTCAACATTGAGGGATAGTTACTTTTTTTCAGTAATTAATTCCAAAATATGAGAATGGTTTTATTGAAAAAAGGAACGATTCCTCAATATTGAAGAAATCGCTATAAAAGTAAGTTACTGCCACTTCTTTCCTTCAATTATGGTGATTGCTACTATAAATCGCGAATAATTTTTCTCGGTGTCTGATTACTGGAGCTGAAAATTATAGTGACGTGTTGAAAATCATTACTTTTGAAAAAACGTATTATTGAAGATGTTGTTTTCAAATACAACTTTATTAATTATAATTATTACTTATAAAACAATGTACAAAAAATTAGCATAGAGAACAAATGCCACTCATGAGACCGCAAGCATGAGACAGAGATAAAAAGAACGAGAATTGTTAACATTAAAATGTAACACCAGTGCGCAAGTGGCGCATCTGGACATATCATACAGTATATCTCAGTTCCAACTATCATACATGATTTTAGAGGAAAGAAAAGGGCGTCACTGCTTAAAATGCGATTAAATAAACGAAAGTTCAAAATTTTTTCAAATTACTATTTGAATATGTTCATACATTTTGTTCTGTGTTGGTGTTACCATTACTCCCCAGGTTCATGAAATTCTTCGATTGCCAATTCTACTATACTGCAAATCTAATTCTTCTATAAATTAAGATGTAAATCCCTGTATTATGGGAACAAACCCGAGAACGAGAACGAAGAACAACAAGAACGAAGAATTTTTATTGTTCCTAAGGAACAGGACCGAGAACAAAAACATGAAACTGATATGTCTGAAGAACAAGGAACAGAAGGAGAACCGAATATTTTCAAACTGAAAGACTGAAGAACGAAACGAGAACCAAGTAATATACAATGTTGAAGTACGAGAACAAGAACAAGAACGATGTAATTTTTGGTTGTTGTTGTTCGTTCATTCATTGCTCACCATAAAATTAATAGAAATTATGAAGAGAAAGAGAAAATTAAAAAATTAAAAAGCGCGCAAATGCTACTTATACCCATATAAGCCTTTTTTTATTAATTAGCTCCAGTTAATTAATTTTTAATTTCAACAAAAACATAAACAGTAAAAAAAAATTTAACAGAACGAAGAACGAACAAGAATGAGACCATAAAGGATTGGAAGAACGAAGACCGGAACAAGAACGAAGAACGGAACGAGAACAGTTGAAGCATTAAGAATACGAACGAGTCAGGAACAGCCTCAAATGAATGGGTCTTCCCAAAAACGAGAACAGGAACAAGAACAGACTTATGTTGGTTTCTACAACACTGGCAAATTCTGTACCGTCGCGTAAAACCAAAACTGGTTAATAGCGATATACAAATATACAAAAAAAAATTTCATTATGATCTTACATGATAAAGTGAGCTCAAGTGCATAATATATTCCAATTTTAGACTCTCAAATGTACTTGAAAGAAGCTCAATATCGCCAGCCTCGCCACTAAAGGTGAGGTGGGGTAAAATGAGTGATCGTTGGTGCATCGTTAGTGAACGTTAGTGCACTAATGGATTTAATTGGTGCAGCCCCCTTCCCCTACTATTTTAAAAAACTTTGGGTAGGGCTGGCGGCACATAGCACCAACACGGAGGGGTAAAAATAAATGAGATTGTTAGTGCATCGTTGTGCACTAATGCATTTCGTTAGTGTAGCTCCCCTTCACCCTCTATTTAAAAAAGACACATAAAGGTAAATTAGCAAAAAAAAAAAAAAAATGGTTTGGAACATAACTACTCCCATCAAAGGTTTCTCCTTCACATCTCTTTACCAAATCGACCTAAAAAGGTCAAAATTTATGCATAGGGTTTTTTGGTGACCTTTAGGAGGAGTCATATTTTTGTAGTGTCCACTTACTCTGCATTTTACTGATTTGGTGGAACGATATGGAACATTTAAGAAATCTCAGAAAGCTGTTTTTTCGCTTCAACTTGCTAACAAACGCAGGTTCGTGGACATTTTCCAGAATACATACCTCTAGAAAGCCAAGTCCACGAATATAATTATTTTGAAGCTCGAAATCATGAAGCGAGTTTTCCAAATACTATTTTCCTAAATAGATGTGATTCCTATGAAGTTTGCACTAGGAAGGGAATTTACTAAATCTTAATTTCTTTGGATGAAACAAATTAAATATTCTTAGAAATATATTACTATTCTTAGTATTGTTATTGCAGAATAACGAATAATTTGGTATCTTTTCCTAGGAAAGAGTTGATACACAATCCCTCGAAAGGGAAAAATAACAAAACATTTCAGGGGGTATGAATCTATACGTCCCTACCCTGCGCTACAGATTTATGTGATGAGTCAATTATAAATAATTAGTTTCTGTTGATCGTTGGTAAATTTGTCAATAATTCCAATGTTTTCCGGGAGCCTTATTTTTGAAATGAAAATATAAATTCGTATGCCATGTATGCAATAAGGATATATCATCTGAAGGAAAATAAAATGGCCAAATGTGACTAACACATCATCTCAAAAGAACCCAGCTGGAGTTGAAAATTGCCTATTCCTGTGCTCTCCTTATCACGACACTTGAGAAAAATTCCTAAATTATTTACATCATTTTGCCTCTCGTTTTGACGGCACCGAGTGTTGAAGAAATATCGTTGCGTAAACGGTGTCGTTGAAATATCGACTTCTCTCATTTACCACTCTCACCTTCCAACATCGCCATCAAATTCCGGTACCTTCGCGCGAAAATGTTTTCCTGTCGAGAAAAAAAAAACCGAAAACAATTTCTTACGTACGAATAAGCAATTTCACGCCATTATAAAAATGATATCAGCAAAAAAAATCCTCACTTCGCCCACCACCATCGAACATATAATACAAAAAACCTTACACTAACGATATCCGTACAAGTAGGTACCCGAACATAAATCAAACGAAATCGGAAACTAATAATTTACGATATTTTTCGCCGTGTATAAGTATACTCGGGTGTTCGGGCTTCGTATACCTACGCTTTATTATACACGGCACGGGCGAAACTAGCTTTTTATACGCTGGTTGCGAGTCGAAAAAAATACCTTTAGCAGGACAAGCGTGAGCTTCGCGCCTCATGAAAAACACTACCTAACACGAACACCGGTCGCGTCAAATTTTCAATGATATATTGCCGAAAAATAACGATACGGCTGATGTAAATATGACGAGCATCGTTCCACATCCGTGTAAGAATAAAGATACCAGTCTGCAAAAGTAATCAAACGACATTTCCGTCTCGGTCTCGTACATCGGCACGAGGAAAACGTACGCGCAATCAATCGTGTCTTTCTCAACAGATCAGCGTACTATAACAAAGCCGTATTTTTTTCCTCGCCATTACACGATAATAGAAATCGGACGTTTCCAAGCTCTTAAGTAGCTTCGTGTAATTTACTCAGGTCGCATACCGATAACGGTCATCGCCGGGTATTCGTTTACCATTATCAATACATAATGGTTGCCCAATACCAACGACGGAATCAACTCCATAACCAATTAATAATTCTACGCTTCGAAAGGTCCAGAAATTCGTATTCGCGCTTCGCCCACCCAGCTCTTCCTAATAGAAAAGTATTTCGGTCGATCATGGCGTTTTCTATTCACTGGACGTAATTTAATTACGAAATATATTAGCATAACCCTTGCCCATATTTTATTATCGTACGTAACCATCTTCGTATTTATACGATGCGAAATTAATGTTAATTACTTGGGCGCCCGAACCGATTTCTACTTCGTCCACGTCCGTTCTATAATCCGAGGTGCTTTTGCGGCTTCGCCGCATCGTTCCGAGCACCCGTCGCGACACCTCAGTTGCGGTCAATTTCATAACCGTCATAGATACCTCGGTACTTCTAATACAACGTTAATGACAGTGAGATACATGTTTTCCACCATCATCGCTAGTCCATTAATGTCATTTCATTCATATAGTAGTTAAGCGTAGGATGTGCAACACCTATGTGAGCCTACTTATTCCATTTCTCGAATGAATCGTTGATTCGCGCCTGCCGATGAATTTAATTAGGTACCTCGACAGATGTGAAATGAGCCCGCATATATTCTATTATAATCACCGAGTAGGCGAAATCACGCGATGTTCAGTAATTTTCGAATTTTGAGCTTTATACGCGTACTTATTTTTAGAACAGCTTATTTATTTGAGTAAATAAGTCAACAGCTTCAAGATCTACACGTACAGTAGAATTAAAAATTGTAGAATAACTTAGTATTTCATTTTACTTGAATAATAGTTTATTTATTTGTCCGCTATGGGGTGAATCAAATATTCTTAGTTCTACGTAACGTTCGATTTTCATCCTAAATACATAATAACGATGTTTACCATAGGTTCATTGTCCTTTGCGCCATGAAAATGATTTTAAAAATTAAGACATTATAGTATGATACTTTATTCGGGTAGTTGATCGATTTAGTAGGTATCAAATTTTCAGAGATGTTAACCGTAACCAAAACCATAACCCATAACCTGAAAAAACCCGATCATTTCAGTAGTAACCATCATTAACCACCTCTTTTCTGAAATATATGTAACCCTCATCCAAACCCATAACCCGAACCACAACATTCCTCATTCATAACCAGAACCCATAACCTGAAATTTTTAGCTGAGTTTTTCACAAAACGATAGCTATTACAGCCTACCTGATTTGGGAAGGGAAGGTCGGGGGAGGGTGGGGTCTTCAAATCTTTGCGTTTCAGACCATTTGTAATCATCTGGCAAATGTCCAACTTTTTGGTATATATATATATATATATTTTTTTTCCCCACGCGTAGCGCCGGCGAGTATTCATAAAATTCGCTCAAAATTTGGTGAGAGACTCTTCTTGAAAATGCGCAAAAAAGTTTTTTTGTTTTTTCGATAAATTTCAAAATGGCGGATCACTCAAATTTTGAGGGGGGCTGGAGAAGGGGCAAATAGCTCAAATTTTTCGTTTTTGATTTCATATGAAAGAGTGAGTCACGGATACTAACATATCCAAATTTCAGCTTCTTGAGTGCATATTGAGAGGAGTTAGATCAAAAAACGGCTTTTTGAGGAAGTTTTGAGTCATGAAATTTCTTGAATCTTCCATATCTCCCCACCAAATCAAGTTAAAGAGGTCAAATTTTGTGTGTGAGGTTAGTTGGTGACCACAATATGACCTCTTGAATTTGGATCAAAATGGATTCAAAATGGCGGATTATCAAAATTTTGAGTAGAGCTTGAGGAGCCTCAAGTTGGTAAAAATGTAATTAATATGAATTCATATGGTTATTGGGGATAAGTTGTATACTATATCCCGAATTCACTTCCATACATGATGTTGGAGGGGGAAGGCGGGGTTATCAACCTAAAATAGTGGTGGGGGTACAGGAGGGGTCGAAAATTTTTTATTGCTGTGTCATATGATAAAATGAGCCCAAGTGACAAACGTATTTTGATTTTAGCTTCCTCAGTGATTTTGGAGGGGAGTTGGAGCAAAAAACGGCTTTTGGAGGGGAAATTGCTGCAGGAAATTTCATGAATCTTCCATATCTCATCACCAAATCGGCCTAGAATGGTCAAACTTTGTGTGTAGGATTAGTTTGTGACCAGAACATAACCACTTAAATTTGAGTCAAAATGGATCCAAAATGGCGGATTTACAAAATTTGAAGATCCTCAAATGGTTATAATTTGAGAAATATGTGTTTGCATGATTATTTCATGGCAAGAAATACTACATTTGTACCAAATTGAATTCCTTAAGTGTTTTTGGAAAGGATAGGGTAGGGGTTTTCAGACTTGGTATTGGGTGTGGCCTGTAGTGATGAACGGTTAAGCAAGGTTATTACTAAATCAAAACAAGCCCCAGTTAAAAACTCAGCTCCAGTAATGCGGCATGGTTGCTTACGTTTTTTTTTCATTTTTTCGGGTTTTTAAAAGTTTTCTCAACTTTTTCCATTTTTACATGTTTAGTATTTTTTTGGTCATTATAAGCCCTTCTGCGTGTAAATTACCCTGAATAACTAATACTACCCAGTATCCATTTCAAATTCAAAATTTCAAAATGAAAAACTTGTGAGAAATTGAAAAGAACCATAGTATTGATAAGTATATTGAATTGAGGATCAATGATTTATAATTTCTTTTTTTTTTAATTACAAATTTATAAAATATTTAAATCTTAAAATTCAATTTTCCCTTTTCAGTACCTATTTTTCATTTCTACCAATTGTAAGCTGCATAAAGATACAGCATATAGGCATACAGATCTCTTTATTGAGGCAAATTGGTACAATAGTCAATAATTTTCTGAATTTTCTTGCGATGCTAGCTATAGTTACAGTAACTTTGACATGTGGCTTCCCTAAACATGGCCTGAAGGCTGAAAAAATAAAAAAATCGGGAGGGGGACGTGTTGAAAATTGAAAAGAAAAGAAAACCCGAAACCATAACCCGTAACCCGAAAAATAATTTCCATTTAATCATAACCCATAACTACCCGATCCGTGATAAAATAGTAACCGTAACCCGTAACCATAACCCGAAAAGAAAAAAAACCTGTTCGGGTTAACATCTCTGCAAATTTTCAAATTTCAATAGGTTGCTACTACTCAGTGAAAATGTAGTAGGCCTATGTTCAAAAATAACGATTTTTAGTTAAAGGTTGATGTCATTAGAAAGAGATTTTCATGCTCTTTCGCTGGTATTATTCAAAATTATTAAAAAATACCCTTCCAGCATTGAATATTGGTCGATAAATTCAAATTTTCGAGAATACAATCATATAGCGCTCCTAGTATTTCTTTAAAAAACTATACCCGGTTTTATCCGAATACTCGGATTCAAAAATATGCGAAACAAGTACCCGGTTTATATCCGGATACACAAGTACTCGGGCAACTCTAGTGATATTGTATAGCAAGGATAGATGAAGTAGGTTTTCTTTAACGCTCGTTGTAGTTATCAAAAATGTTGGGCTGGGTACTGTAGAGAGTGGATAGAAGAATTATATTTTTGTTCCCATATGTTAGGAGCCTCCAACATTTGATAGCATAACGTATATCGATTTTTCGTTTTATACTTTACGATCGAAGAAGTGGCTTTATTATGATCTCTCTATATAGAGTAGAAGGACATGAAGGACGAGGCTTCCAACGTATCAATTCCTTATATGTGGAGATATAAGGGCATAATCCTTAGCAATCATGATCTGTTTATACAGAAATATGAGCCACTATTGCATGATCTCTTTCCACCAAGGTATTCACAATGAAGGCATTTGAAGTATATCTCTTTACATGGAGATTTCTCCTTACATGTATGCATATAATTACTTCATCATATAAGGAAAAATGAAGTATTTTCATAGCAAGATCAGCTTCATTTACACAAGATTACCACTTACACTCACAACATTTATCAAGCTGTCTTCATAAGAAAGACCTGAGGATACATTCATAGGTTTGTGCACTGCGCTTTATTTTTGGAATATAAGTGTTGATAGACAGCTGATGACGCACTTTTCATTATAGAATTTCTATTCTGTTACCAAATCATTACACTTTTAAGACGAGGAAAACCCTAAAAGGAGTTTCCAGCTAATGCTACAACTGGAGAATGGGCACTGCATGAGTTGCCTAGGCGCTAACTACAGTTTTGGTGGCTATAACATAGACTATAAAGTGAAGCTTCGATTAATAATTATCGACTGTATATTTATATCGTTTGCCAAAATAATACAATTATATTGTGTTAACATACCATAATTATCGAGCCAACTTCCAGCGTAATTAATCGAGAAATTTGCATATTTATTGAATTGCGATGCGATCGGCCCTATTTATACCATACGTACCACGTATAGTATACAGCAAACGGGAAACCAAATACCATCTCTGGTTTAAAAAAAATGAATACCAGCCGGGCTAAAAAACCCTACTAGCCGCACAATGATATATTATCCGACAACTATCAGCTTTGCTAACTTTTAGCGCAAGAACGTGCAGAATGTTCAAATAGAATCGCGTCGAGGCCGGGCGAATATTTCATCGGCAAACTTTTCCATTACCTAAATGGAAGTTATTATTTGTTTCACAATTAATACACAGTAATTTGGAAATTTCGTTTGTTATGGTATGAAATTACGCGCTACGTACGGCGGATTTGTCATTTACATAAAAGGTTTATCGTTTCGCTATAATTCAGCTCTCGTTGTTTCGCCGGCAAACAATCGCTTCAACTTTTACAACTTTAATTACCGGCTATATACATAGTATACGATTTCCGTGCGCGGAAAGGAATACCTAATGAGAAAAAAACCCGCACCTTAGTTCTGGTTTTAAGTGCCGAAGCGCGCGTATTGTGTTCAAAGTGACAACACTCGTAATTCATTCGCCGCGTATACTTTAGCTCTCTAAATGGACCGAGTAAACAACGGTGCTTTTTATTAAAACCTCATACCTGTATAGAGTTTAATAAGTTACATCAAACTTAACTCGGCCAACTTTCGTCATTGAAAATTAACCTCTCTCTATTCGCCTCTTTCAACACTCCAGTATCAAGGAGACGCTAAGTGCATTCGCAACATAATAAACTAGGCGAAAATATAAATCACCTTTTCGCACTAAATTCAACCTTTAATCGCGGAACTCGCTGAAGAGTTTTATGCTTGAAATTAAAATGGTATAAAAAAAAATTTACATATTTTTATACCCTATGCAAATGCGTGTATGTCCATGGGCCTTTGTAAAATTCGCTTTATTTACCACCTTTGAAAGTAATACGAACCCTTCTTCAGTCGCCCATCTATTTTGTATGTAAAGTCGACCTATCGAGGTCTTCTAATGAATATAATTTCAGTTCAAAGGCGGACTTTTAGTTCTATTTGAAAGTTAGCCATTATTATCTAAAGTTTCGTCGATTTCTTTTTAATTCGACATTTCCGCGTATCTGGGCTGCCGAAGCAAAAATAAAAACCATCACGACCATATTTCAATATGTTAGGTCGACCGGTCGAAGAGAAGGGCCGAATTCAATGGGAGCATAAAAATTAATACGAAAAAAGGGATTTTTTATCTCGCAAATACGTATGGTAACAAAAGAAAAACTCGACGTGTGAAACGAAAAAAAAAGGATCAGCGTATATTTTGACCTGCTGAGAGGAACCGTATTATCTTTATATTCTGCCCATACGTTGGTATACCAGTAATCTATATCAAATACCCGCACAAAAGACGGGAGGTTGGGGGGACACGAGGTACCGCTGAAAATACCATACCATAATGACTGAAAGGTTCGCTCGGCATTCCCGAATCTCGTCTAAAGATGAAAGATGCTCGAGGAGGTACCGACATCCGCGTCCCAACGCTTTATGCTTTCCTTGGCGACAAAGCTTGTAAAATTTTCCGCCTTTCATACCGCAAACTACAACCGTGTCAAGTGCATACGACGAGTTCATTTGCAATATGCTCCATACCTATAACTTAGTATTTGGTGTTTTCGTCGAATACGTAGACGAGGCCGCATCCTGTGTCGCGGTAAGCTGACAAGTCCAAATACTTCGGTTAGGGTGCACACAAAAGACGATAATGGAATCGTATTCAAGATTCAATTACATTTCTACAATCAACCGAGTCGCAAAATTAAACCGTGACGCTATTCTATAAACGTTCGCGGATTAACTGAATTGTTTTATTTATTCGCCTCAGATACCGTACTCGGCAACAATTTCCTTAAACCTGCAATACCCGCGAGGACGACTTTTACGACACCGTTGCGTATTCGCTTACTCACGTCGATGACCGCGAGAATTTGCCATTCATTAGTTTTTCATCGTCGCGCGATGCCTCCAAGGCTAATACGTACCGCTACCACCTTTCTGCGTACAATAATTCGTATTTCCTCTTCGTGAAAATATTATCCTTACCTTTGATTAGCTTTGTAAACGTTGAAATCTTTGAAAGTTATTTCCACTATTTGGTTGGAATCCGCGATAAATGTATAAAGCAAACAATCGATAGAAGCCGGATAAGGATGCGGATAATCTGGACTATTGAAAGTTCCAAAATCTTTACCAAATGTTTTCGTATACGTTAAACATTCGCAACCTGAAATATTAAATACATATACAACCATGAGCGTCTTTTATTAGTCAATAAAATATACCAATAAAAAACAACAGTCGCCGATAAATCCGCGCATATGTACGAATAAACAACCGAATCTACATCTCCGCCTTTCTACAAATTACCTACCGCAATAAATTCGAGTATCGAAAAACGAAAAAATTGAATAAAGAAAAAAAAAGTAAGCCCTATTTACGTCGACGCGCCACCACTCCTCAAACAGTATACAGGTATACGCCGATGAAACAAATACTCCTCCTTTTATTACGTATAAACCTTCGAATAAAGTATTCTCCCTTAGGAGCATGTTTATTTAGAATAAAAAATTACAACATGCCGCCATTTACCTTATCCTCGTCTCCGAGGGATTCAATTTTATTCGTCAAAAATCATCCAAACGCTAGTTTCGTTCCACGAATCACGATAAAAAAAAATCCAAGGCTATTTCATTCTCAAGAAAAAGAATATTTTTTACTTTGCAGTAAGAATTTCATCGTTTGAACTTCGCAACGACATATTCTAGATATTATAATTCTGGGTATTTAATTAGGAACGATAGCTATTATATACAACCAACCTGATTGAGGAAGAAGTTCCAGGAGAAAAAAGGAACGATCTCCAAAGGGCATGATGGGATAAGATAGTCGAAAATGCCCCGAGAGCTTTCCGAATGGTTCATAGGGCAAAGGTGGGGCACATCAAAAAAAATTTTTGACCAAAATTTCAGGCTCCAGTTACGCCTATTTTCGGAGATATAGGCAAAAACAAGTGGGAGGTTTGAAATTCTAAAAATTGCATAACTCTTTTAAAATTGATCGAAAAAAATTGAAAAAATTACTGAAAAAGCCTTTTATTGTCAAGCAGTGTTGCCAGGTTCTTTGGGAATAAGATCGCCGATCTAATATGCCAGTGTAGCCCAGAATCGACGATAGTTCGACTTTTTTTTTCCGCTATATAGAGTATTTATAATGACTGGTCTAGGTTCTAATTGGTCATATGTTACGTCCGTAATGACCAATCATAACGCCAGAATGTGATAAAATGTAGGTAGTTTCATTTCTACCTTCCTAAATATCGTTCAGTTCTCAGGGAACGACTAAAATTCGTTTATGATTTGAATCGTCAGCTGATTTGTGTTTTTATTTTATGAGTTAGTCGAGGTGAATTTATAACATTCCAACTTGCTGATTGGTTGTTACAGGCGTGAGGTATGACCAATTACAACCTATACCAGTCATTATAAATACTATATACTGTTTGTCAAATATAACTTGACACTTTTTGACAGCGCAAGATTAGGCAACAATTCGTGCATGGTTACTTAAAATGTGGATTGTGTTACAAAGTAGGTTAATGTTTTATTACCTATCGGTTCATCGAATTTAACTGGAAACGTATTCACCGTGCTTGTTTGTGCTTTACTATTTCGACTATTTGGCCAGCATTTTCAATTTGAAAACATTTTGGGAAGTAATGAAATCGTGAAAATTGTCGCGCTTTTTGCCTATCCTTGTCCTGCCTAAAAGTGTCAAGTTATTTTTGACAGACAGTAATCGTGTAATTTACCATAAAATAAAAATTTTTTTAATTAATATGAATTCATATGGTTATTGGGAATAAGTTGTATATTATATCCCCAATTCACTTCCATACATGATGTTGGAGGGGGAAGGCCGGGTTATCAACCTAAAATAGTGGTGGGGGTACAGGAGGGGCCAAAAATTTTTTATTGCTGCGTCATACGATAAAATGAGCCCAAGTGACAAACCTATTTTGATTTTAGCTTCCTCAGTGATTTTGGAGGGGAGCTAGAGCAAAAAACAGCTTTTGGGGAAAATTGCTGCAGGAAATTTCATGAATCTTCCATATTTCATCACCAAATCGGCCAAGAATGGTCAAACTTTGTGTGTAGGATTAGGTAGTGACCAGAATATGACCTCTTAAATTTGAGTCAAAATGAATCCAAAATGGCGGATTATCAAGATTAGAAGATAATTTGAGGACCCTCAAATATAGTTATAATTTGAGAAATATGTGTTCACATGATTATTTCATGGCAAGAAATACTACATTTGTGCCAAATTGAACTTCTTAAGTGTTTTTGGAAAGGATAGGGTAGGGGTTTTCAGACTTGGTATTGGGTGTGGCTTATAGTCATGAACGGATCAAAACAAGCTCCAGTTAAAAACTCAGCTCCAGTAATGCGGCTTGGCTGTTTACGTTTTTTTAACGATTATTGGCATCGCGCGTTTAATCGATGGTATTTTAACGTTTATTGGTAGGTAACACGTGTTTTACAGACGAATGATAAGGCGACAAAACGACGGTTATTTATTTTGGGCAATAAAAATAGATGAAATTAAAAAAAAAAGAGAGAATCTGAAATCGCCCAATTTGCGATCAATCGTCGATGCCAATTTTTAGTAGCCAAACGAGTACCTCGAACAGCCCAATTGGCGATAAATCGCCCAATCTGGTAACACTGTTGTCAAGTCACTATAAATAAAATTTCAACTTTCCACCTTTGTAATAAGATGAAAAAAAAAAAATGTTAATGGAAAAACTTGTTTTTGCCTATATCTACGAAAATGGGCGTAACTGGAGCCTGAAATTTTGGTCAAAAATAAAATTTCACCATTGGTAGACATTATATAAGTACATTTTTGGAAATTTTTTCAAATTTTTCGATTCATATTTTCTCGAATTTTTTATTTTCAAAATTTTTCATCCATCCCATACAGAGTTAAAAAATATTGAATTTTCGACATATGGGAGTCGATTTCTCATGAAGGGGTGGGGGTGGGGGTCAACAATTTTTTTGGGAAGTTTTTCATCGAGGGCAACATTTAGGACCACTTGTGACCGAATTTGGGTCAAGGGCCGTTTTCACTATCTTATCAGGAGAGACCCTTTGTTTTTATTAACCCTTGTACGATTTTTTCATCTAGAAAAATTATTACACCCCCCTCTCAAAAAAAACACACATATTTTTAATACGAAAGACTAGAAAAATCTTAAATTCTTGGCCCCTTTTTTGTCCCCCAATTTTTAATCCTGGCGACGCCATTGAGTATGATTTAATGGATATTATGATATGTTGTAAAAGAAAAAAGAAAAATGTGACTACTGACTGATTCACGTTATTTAAGAAGAAAAGTTAGCAATACCTACTAGAGAAATAAATGAAAAAATATCGAATTTATGGAGTGGATTTTATATACCAGGTACATTATGTACGTCATATTTAATATCTTTTTTATAAGACTTCTGAACACATATTTAATCTCATTCATGAAATCCAATTCTGGCTTTAAATTGATCGGAGCGAATCAATATGCATGAGTAAAGATTCTATAAACTATAATTTTGAGAGCATAATAAAACCACAAATGACTCAAAAACGAAATTATCGAGATAACCAAATACGCCGGAAATACAGCTGGGCAAAGTGAGGGGGGCCAGTTCATTACGAATATTTTATACGAGCTAAAAATTAATCTCCATCGTGTGCTCAGTCCAATGGATATTCAATTTTAAAACACCATATAACGAAGTAATTACTTTCTATTCCGTATAGTCGTTCAAATATCAGAACTTCATGTTCCCCGCATTCTCCAACATGTCCAACCAAAAACTTCTAATAAAGAATATTGAAAAACTTCGACAAAAAATTTTCCCCTTCGAATTCCGTCGTCGATTATGTTAGTATAAACTTTACTCGACGACAGATTAAACACGACGTATTGATTAATTTGTTTCGAATACCGAAGCTCGACGACAGCGGTGGCTGTCACCGAGATGAGACATTATACCAGGCAATTAACTGAAGACTCCTCGCAAAAATCCTGGATGTTGAAGATCGTGCGCGTTTTTTTTTACAGAATGCGGGGTCGTCACGAGGCTCGTATAAATATTGTCTCGCATCGATTAATATGCTTCGGCGACGTTTACGACTTGATTTAGTTCCTGCTAACGAATTACGAGGGTTCGCGTGAGCGAAATTTATAGTCTAGTTACTTTCTTTTGCTACTCCCCTTCTCCTAACCATCACCAAGTGCTATGTCATAAGCGTGCGAATGTTAGGCCGAGCATTTTTCAACACTTATTTGCGGTATTAAAGAGGGTAATTTTTTTCTTTCGGATGAATTATAATTATGCGCAGAACCAGCGCAATAAAATTAGTAATCGTTGCGGTAGTTTTTTATCGAGCCTTTTCACCGCATTTACCGAGTAGTTAAAGGTTACACTCGGCGAATCACTGGTTTTGGGGTTGTATTCAGTTGAGACTTGGGAATCACGGATAGTGGTTTTTCGTGTGTAGATAATGTTGGAAAGGAAGGTTTCAATGAGAATCGTCCTTCGTCGAAACAACGCTTAACTACCTAAAAAGCGTAGGTATGAAAAATTGCCTATCACTGCAGTTTTCTTATTTGCGGTGGGGCGTAATGACAGGTAGTTTTATCAGCAGTGTCCTCGTTCATGTTAAGACAGTTTGTGTCGTTATTTTAGGAGAGGCGGTAGATCTACAAAATGAGTAGCCATTTCCCACTACTGGGGCTGAATTTCAACCTCAAAAGGCCGTTTTCCGCTCTAACCCCTCTAAATTTATTTAGTACATCAAAATTTGGATATATAAGTATTTCTCCTTCACTCTTATGGAATTTGAGTGATTGAGTAGGTAAAATAGAAAACGATAAAAGAATGATGAAACGAAGTTTTAATTCATTTGAGCAGTACACAATTAATTTTTATTTTTAAAAAAGATGCGCACACGACATTTTGGTGCATAATAGGACATATCAACAACAGCCAATCAAAGCCTTCCAATCTATCAAGCGATAACATAAATTTTGTCATTTTCACTTAACGTGCTTTCGAAAAAAAAGTTTCTGTATTATTGGGCCATAAAAAATGTCGCTTTTTCGAAAACACTGTTGGCGTTCGTTTCATCTTGATACCAAGCTTCTCACAAAAAGTTGAACATTTGCCATAATTATGTTCACGAATGATCTGGAAGGAAACAATTTGAACACCACTCCCTCTACTTCTCCTTCCCAAATCAGTTAAGATGTAAATAGTAATAGTTATAGTTTTCAAATAAAAATTCATCTAACAATAATTAAGAACGAAGAATAACCGAATGTCGAGTTCAGAAGAAAATGAACAATCTTTATTTTCAGAAATTAAAGTAGGTATTGAATAAATTAAATAAAATTTTTAGCTAGTAAGAGCAAAATGTTTCTCTTATTATTCAAGGGAGATTTTGTCCATTTTACGTATCACCTGAAATTATAATATAGAAGTCGGCAAAAACTGAAAAGAATTTAATTACAGTCAGGCTTAACGAGGGTTATGAACCAGCTAAATTTTTCAAAAGACAAAGATACACATTCCCATGGAAAGCTGATAATTGATAGGTTCGAAGATTTCAAATTGTATTTGGTACAAAATGAAGAGAATGTTACAAAAATTAATTGCGTTTGAAATGGCTGATATGGCTGCTGAAGTTTCTAATTAGTCATAACGGTTTTGGTTTCAGTTTCAGTTTTCGGTTTTTGATATTTTCAGTTTTTCCAGGTTTTTAGTAACCGGTAAATTTTTTTTTAAGATTCGGCTTTAGGTTTTCGGTTTTTTGTTTTTTCGGTTACTAGTTTTTAGTTTTCGATTCTCTTATTCTATTTAGGTAAAACTTATAATTGTAAAATGTATTTAAAATTCAAAATTACAAATAGGCAAATAATGTAGTTAAACCAGGGCTGGAAAACCCAAAAACCGAAACAGTAAATCGATTTCGGTTTCGGTTTTTTGCTCCAGTTTTGCAATTTTCTGGTTACAGTTGCCGGTTAATATCTTTTTTTTTTTAGCTGAGTTTTTAACTAAAAAACGACAGCTATTACAGCCTACCTGATTTGGGAAGGGAAAGTCGGGAGAGGGTGGGGTCTTCAAATCTTTGCGTTTCAGAACATATGTAATCATCTGGCAAATGTCCAACTTTTTGGTGTACATATATTTTTTTTCCCCCACGCGTAGCGCCGGCGAGTATTCATAAAATTCACTTAAAATTTGGTGAGAGACTCTTCTTGAAAATGCGCAGAACAGGCTTTTTTGTTTTTTCGATAAATTTCAAAATGGCGGATCACTCAAATTTTGAGGGGGCTGGAGAAAGGCAAATAGCTCAAATTTTTCGTTTTTGATCTCATATGAAAGAGTGAGTCACGGACACCAACATATTAAATTTCAGCTTCCTAAGTGCATTTTGAGGAGAGTTAAAGCAAAAACCTGTTTTTGAGGAAATTTCGTTTTTTGTGTCACTCGCCTTGCGCAGGCGGGTGTGGATAAAATTCGCTCAAAATTCGGTGAGGAACTCTTCTTAAAATACGCAAAAATAGTTTTTTTGTTTTTTCGATAAATTTCAAAATGGCGGATCACTCAAATTTTGAGGGGGCTGGAGAAGGGGCAAATAGCTCAAATTTTTCGTTTTTGATTTCATATGAAAGAGTGAGTCACGGATACTAACATATCCAAATTTCAGCTTCCTAAGTGCATATTGAGAGGAGTTAGATCAAAAAACGGCTTTTTGAGGAAGTTTTGAGTCATGAAATTTCTTGAATCTTCCATATCTCCCCACCAAATCAAGTTAAAGAGGTCAAATTTTGTGTGTGAGGTTAGTTGGTGACCACAATATGACCTCTTGAATTTGGATCAAAATGGATCAAAATGGCGGATTATCAAAATTTTGAGTAGAGCTTGAGGAGCCTCAAGTTGGTAAAAATGTAATTAATATGAATTCATATGGTTATTGGGGATAAGTTGTATACTATATCCCGAATTCACTTCCATACATGATGTTGGAGGGGGAAGGCGGGGTTATCAACCTAAAATAGTGGTGGGGGTACAGGAGGTCGAAAATTTTTTATTGCTGTGTCATATGATAAAATGAGCCCAAGTGACAAACGTATTTTGATTTTAGCTTCCTCAGTGATTTTGGAGGGGAGTTAGAGCAAAAAACGGCTTTTGGAGGGGAAATTGCTGCAGGAAATTTCATGAATCTTCCATATCTCATCACCAAATCGGCCTAGAATGGTCAAACTTTGTGTGTAGGATTAGTTTGTGACCAGAATATAACCTCTTAAATTTGAGTCAAAATGGATCCAAAATGGCGGATTATCAAGATTTGAAGATAGTTTGTGGACCCTCAAATAGTTATAATTTGAGAAATATATGTTCACATGATTATTTCATGGCAAGAAATCCTACATTTGTGCCAAATTCAACTTCGTAAGTGTTTTTGGAAAGGATAGGGTAGTGATTTTCAGACTTGGTATTGGGTGCTGCCTGTAGTCATGAACGGTTAAGCAAGGTTATTAGTAAATCAAAACAAGCTTCAGTTAAAAACTCAGCTCCAGTAATGCAGCATGGCCGCTTACTTTTTTTTTTTTAAATTCCGGTTCTCGGTTTCGGTTACGGTTTTCCCAGCTTTACCCACTGGATACCAATAGGGTATTTACGTTTCAAATATCGATAATCAAAATAATCACATCGATAGTCGAAGTAGAAAAGGTCGATAAATTTGAAACCTTACGTCAGCTGGCGATTCACTATTAAATATCATCTATTCAGAATCGATGCTTACTTGCCCAAAGTTTAACAATGTAGCAACGACCAAATCATTCGCCGCATTTCCAGCCTGATTCTATTCCTTCCCGAAACGATAAAATTATACGATCGTCCGATGTTTAATTAGCAACCTTTTTTCCACCACGGTCTTTAATTATCAACCATAACATTCGTATAACTGATAACAATTTTCGAATAAGATATTCGCGCATTTAAACAGAACGCGTACGCGACTCGTAGCATTTATTTCTTCACGCAGGATTCAGCTTTAAAATAATTTTTATTACTTTTTTTACGCCGCACGCCCGACGTGTATCGTTTATTTTGAAATTCGCGCGACACGCCGCGAAATTATCTTTCTATTTGTTTTACGAGCCGTATTTTACGCCTTTTAATAATCATAAAACCCCTCACACCGCGCCCAAAAAATCATAACGCGAGCTGACGATCGTTAAAACATTTACGTTTAATTCAACAAGCTCGCCGGATTCCAGTCGTGAATTCATCGTCCTGCACTTCACAACACATCTTCCGGGCCGGTAATTAAAGTCGGTTTTACACCTATTGTCCACCCTTCATCCCTTTCATTAAGTTTGGATTACAGCTACTATAGTGAAAATCTTTTAAAAAGCTGCATCCTTGGCTTTTAGCTCATCTTGTTGTAAACTGTAGCGAGCAAGGCGGTAGCTAAGATATATCGATGGGAAGGATTTGAAAATTATTTTCAGAACATACATGATTGCAGAACTACAGCCAGGGTAATTGAGGGTGGGGACTGGGGAGATTCTTCGAAAGGTATTTACCTTTTTAATGCGCAAGAAATTTATGAATATATTTCATAATTGAATCGGTTAAAACTCGACGGGGTCAAGTCCATTTTGGGCATTTTTGAGTCAGCGATGGAAATTGAGGCATTGAAGTATAGCGTATTGACTGATGTGGCTGAAATTTCACTCACGTGCCGGTAAAGCCGTGAATCCCGATTTTTTCGAGGTCGCGCAACCGGGTTGAGGACTAAAAGGAGGTTAAGTGTAGCGAATTTCCACTGACGTTCATTTGTATCTGCACTCTTTGTTGATACAGCTGCTTACATTTTGTACACCTATTTAGCATATTTTCTTTTGACTGTCTATTGTGATAAATTTTTTCATAATTTCATGTTTTTGTACGAATATTGAAGAAATATTTTAAAAGTATTATTTTTCCACTTAATAACGCAGTTTTGACTCAAAAATAGGCAATTTCAAAAAATAAAATGCGATTTTTTTCAATTTTTTTTTCTATAGCTTGGGCGAATTTCGGTCTATCGAAATGAGATCAACGCTAAAATGATGTACTTGAGTTTAAGAAGAGATTCTATATGATTTCGAGCCTTAAATATAAATTTCGGTCAGAAATGAGAGCTAAAAGGGGTCAAGTCCGCCATCTTTGAGCAAGCAATGCTCAAAAACATGTTTCTTACCAGTTTTTAGTTTTCGAATAAAACAGTTTTTTGCTTCCCCCATCTAGTTTTAGATAAAAGAAATGTTAAAAATATACAGTACTTGTCAAAAATTAAAAATTGATGGAAAGTCATTTTTTTCGATTGTGGAAGACAAATATGGCCTTGAAAATGAAAAAAAATTCAAATCGCACAAAAAACATATTTTTTCGAATTCTTCGAATAATTGAAAAATTTTTGAACTTCGACCAAGGGATGTTTTTTTTTAAATACTACTTGGATCATTTTGTAACGTTCAAATAAAATGCTACATTGATTAAAATAAAAAATAAAAAATCTCTCCTCCCTGGACAACACTTTCTTCACAACGGATGAGCGAGGAGAGCTAGCTCGTAGGTGGTTTGAGCTCTGTTTTGATAGGTTGATCGGACCATTACTGAGCAAATATGACAGAAAGTGAAGCTTTGACTGCCTTCTAAAAAGCTAACGTTGGTTTGTGGACACGTGAAGCTGAAAACACTGAGGCCGTTTATTAGTTAAATCATTACTGTTGAGTCCTTTGAGGCAGAGATATACTCAAGCACAATTTTTGAGGTCAAACGATTGGTCAATATTGGTTATAATGGTGATGAAGACTTGTTATTCGGAGCCAGGATTTTCCGAAAATGCCTAAAACAGCCTCGCAAATTAGATTTTCATTGAGAAAATGATAATAATAAAATAAGAAGATATGTCTAAAATGAGAAAACTTAAAAAAAAAATCAAAAAAAAAAATTTTTTTTTGTAAATGACATACATAAACGAGAAAACTGTTTTAAAAAAATTATGCTTCAAAGGGTCTCCACTGATAAGAAAGTGAAAACGGCCCTTGACCCAAATTCGGTCACAAGCGGTCCCAAGTGTTTCCCTCGATGAAAAAACTCCCCAAAAAAATTTTTGACCCCCCACCCACACCCCTTCCTGAGAAATCGACTCCCATATGTCGAAAATTCAATATTTTTTATCTCTGGATGGGATGGATGAAAAATTTTGAAAATTTCACTATTGATAGGCATTATATAAGTACATTTGTGGAAATTTTTTCAAATTTTTCGATTCATATTTTCTTGAATTTTTTAGGCTTTGAAATTTTCAAAAAATTGTAAAAATTTTTTTTGAGGGGGGTACTTGGCTGAATTTTTTCCATAATTACCCGTACTCTAAGGTACAACATGATGAGACCCTTCGATTAGATTTTTTATTTGAAATTGTGATTTTAAAAAATCGATTAATAAAAAAAAATCAATTCCAAAAACCCAAAAAATCATTCCTGCATCCGGCAGATCGGCGACTCGTAATCCCTGGCTGTCATTTAGAAAACCATATTAAACACGAGGAAAACTTCCAGCTGACTACAACTGGATTTAAATTGAAATTAAGAAAATCCTGCAGTTTTCGAAAATTCGCTGACGATACCTCCTATTTTCGCATTGATTCGTAATTCCTATGCAACGACGGAGCCATATAGCGTCGAACATGCTCGCAATACCATAAAACACGGTCGCGTCGGAAAAAACAACCGCTTATAGCTCGGACCACAGAGCGAGAGGTCGACGAGGAGGAAATATACGACGAGGTCGGGCGAATTACGAGATTATTTTTGGCATCCTTTATTGCCAGCAATCACATACGTTTTAATAACACTTTCTTTTGGCTTTTCGAATCATAAGGGCGACCGGAGTGGGTACGATACTGGAAAAAGGGTAACTCATTCGTCTTTTCTTTTAGCCCGAAAAACGATACATTAAACGCGACAAATGTTCCAAAGTAACAGGAAGCGACAGTTGCCATTTTCATTTTTTCTTCGTCGACGTTTTTAAACCGCGTTCGTTCCATTGTTATATTTCTTCGTTCGACCGCAATTTACCGTTGTTTCTCATTTTCGACTCTTTTAAATCGTCGCATTATACGAACCGGCAACGAGAGCGCAATAGCGGAAAATAGCGGTAGCCGTACTACGGAAGACCTTTTCCGCGGTCGCGTCGAATTTACATTTTTATGTGTCGCGCGTCCGCCTCATTAAAACAGGTGTCGGAATTTATCACCGCTTATTCAATTGCCACAGTGGCGCGACGCCGTCGAGACTTAAACGACGCCTTCGAGCTCGAAACGTTTTTTAATTGTCGCCGCCAGCGTCGATAAAACCGTTTCAATTAATTGGCTCGATTTTTAGTAGCAAAAGCGAAAAAAGAAGCCCAGCCAATTTACGTCCTAGAAACGCAAATATTTGGAAAATTAGATTTCCCGTCTACTCGAAGCGAAAAAAAAAAACCATAGAATCCCCAAAAGAATCGGTTAAGTATGCAAAACGACCCTTCGGGAAGTACCCCTTACAAAAGAATTAAGCTTGTTCGCCGCTCTCCTACGAATTAGCAAGCGAACCGAACAAGAAAAATGTTCGCTCGAACTTCCACGCACCATAAAACTTTACAACTTTTCACCCGCCAAAAGGGCAACTTTATCGAACTTAAAAACAAAAAGTGTATTCTTCCGCGTTGTAAACCTCGAATACCACTCTTCTTTCATTCGCCCATCCTCTCCTCCCGCTTCTCTAGCCAGTTTCACATTTCGACTTCGAGACGAAAAATAACTGCAATGCGTTTGTATTAAGTAGTATACAGCGATACTGCTCTACTTTGTCTACCCGCTTCACCTACATCTATAACGAGTCCATTAAAAGTATATAAATACATAAATATCGAGTTTAATGAAAGCACAATCTACACAGCATAGTCTACTTTTTTTTTTTCTGCGCCACAGTTTTCCTCCTTCATCTAGCAGCTGGAAAGTACAAACTAAAATAGCTGACGATACCAGATTATCGCTACGAAACATCGCGTGATTTCTTTTACTTCAAGACCATTTCATGAATTTGAAAGAAGCAAACAGGGAATGTTGGTTGAAAGAAAAAACAAAACCAAAAAAAAAGAATAAAAAAACAAAACGTCGGTACGAAATTGTAAGAAAACAGCAGCTTTATAGCAGTCTCTACACGAGTTTCGAATCTAACGAGTGTTAAAAAAAGCATTATTTTGTTTCGCGAGTTTGCAAGTGTTTTAGTACTCGTATACAAGTACTCAAGCATTAATAAAAAAGAAAAAAAAGAGAAAAAGAAATTTATAATGTGAAGGAAATTGTCATCACGTCTGTAGTCATGTTACCATTACGTTTAAATGCCTATAATGGAACACTTGACCTATATGACACTGTCTTATAATGGCGAATTATTGAATTCTACCCCTACAAAGCAGTAACTTTTCTTTCATGATCTAAGTTATCTTGCTAGTGGCCACAATTAGTCAAGATTTTAGAAAAAACTGAAGCAATTCAAAAACTGGAACCAGAACTGGAACCAAAACACAAATGATCCCGGAACTGGGACCATAATATGAAAAAAAAATGGGAGTAGGAACCAAACCTACAACAAAATGACATGATTCCGGGTTCTCAATCTTCACATGAATTGATTATGAATATATTTAGGCTTCGATATAAAGATTTTAAAGATTTGAAGACTCTAAGCATTCGAAATTCGTAAATAACACCAATTGAAATTATTTTCAATTTATAATTCATATTCGAAATTCTTAGAGTTCATAATTTTCTGAGAATTACAATTTTACACATAAAATTATCAATAAGTAACAAGAAAAAACATCCATCAGTCGAGCTTTACATTAGATCTCATAAGAAAGGTGTTGACGAGGGTTGCAGAACCAGAACCCAGAAAAACCCAAAAAGATTCAAAAACTAGAATTGGAACTGGAACTAAAACAAAAATAATCCCAGAGCCAGAACCATAATGTAAACACTAAATTGAACTTGAACCAAACCCGGAACAAAATGATGCATTTCTGAAATTCTCAGTTTTCACATTCCACAAAGAAAGAATTGATTGTAAATATTAGTGTGGCTTTGATATAAAAGTTATAAAAATTTAACAGAAACCAAAATTAGAAGAACCAGAACCAAACTTTTTCGAAACCAAAGCCAAAAGCGAAACCAGAATCAGTACATACCGTAACCACTTACTTGTTCCTAGAATTGGAACCAAAACTGTTCTGATTTTACAGCTCTAATGCTGGTTCCTCAATTTTGTCAAAACGAAGCGATTAAAAGTTGCTCTGTTCTAATCATCATTCACCATATCCTCATTGACTGTCCAGAATACTATTAAGTATCAACGATCCACACATAATCTTCTCTCACCACTAATCATTCTTCTCGGCAATAGTGCTACTACCATAACTGAGGAGGTGGAAAGCAAAATGCAGTAATTCCATTTTTCACTTTTTCGAGTTACCATCTCTGTCTTTAGTAAAATTCAACGAGGAATTCAGTGGTGCCATCACCAGAATGCTATCATGATTTTAAACGCCTTAAAATTGTAGAGTCATTCGTTAGCAAAATTCAATAGAGTATTTATAATGACTGGTCTAGGTTCTAATTGGTCATACATCACGCCTGTAACAACCAATCAGCAAGTTGGAATGTGATAAATTTACCTCGACTAACTCATAAAATAAAAACACAAATCAGCTGATGATTCAAATCACAAACGAATTTTAGTCGTTCCCTGAAAACTGAACGATATTATTTAGGAAGGTAGAAATGAAACTACCTACATTTTATCACATTCTAGCGTTATGATTGGTCAATACGCAATACGCACGTAACATATGACCAATTAGAACCTAGACCAGTCATTATAAATACTCTATAAGTCCACTTTCTTCGCCGTTTTTTGTGTTTATTTTGGTCTAACTTGTAAAAGAATGTCTCGACTTTCACAGAATCAAAATCTACGAGAAAAATTAGATTGGGACACGAACGCAAAGTGGCTGACATCTAGTGGTGAAAAGTGTAACTGCTCAAATAAGACTGTACGGGGCATGAATAATGTAAACAACGAAAAGTTTTATCATAAATTGTGTTCGTTTTCTTTGTGTATTTAATTTGTATTTAGAAAAATTTGCTGACTACGTGTTTAAAGCTTTGACTATATACTATATGGACCAAGCTAGGTAATGAGAAATACGACCACAGAACGGTTGAACATAAATTTTCGACGCGCAATTCTGCGCATGCGTCAATTGGTGAAAGATTGTGTATGTTTGTAAAAGGGATAATGTACAAGCACGCATGTATACGCAAGTAGCGAAATAATTCCGATAACAAGACTTCGTACATGCGCAGAATTGGGCGTTGGAAATTTATGTTCAACCGCGATGTTTGTACATGTAGCGCGGTCCATATAGTATACCGGGTGACTACTTGATTCGAGCACCCCAAGCGCAAAAATCTTTCTCTCATAGAAATAAATCACATATTTGAATGATATTAAGAACAATAAATCGCATAAATAATATTTATTTAATGCTTAAAAGTGTTTATCAATGAAATACACAATTTTAATACATATTTTCATTGTCAAAAATACATATATGTTTTGAATTTATTCACCTTTTAGCTAATTTTTTCGCTGGGGTGCTCGAATCAAGTGGTCACCCGGTATAGTCGAAGGTTTAAAGTGATTTATAAACCTTGGTCTGATAGGTGGAAACTATTGATGAATTCATATTTTCCCCATAGAGCCTCACTAGAACACTAGCGCGCAAGCGGTTATTCGGGTCCCAATAGGAAAACGTCTTGGTATTCTGAATAATGTTGTATACTGGTCTAAAATAAGACAGGGCTGCAAAACCGATTGGAACTGGAACCGAACCGGAACCAAGAACCGGTAGAACCGATAAAATTTTGGAACCAGAACCGAAACCAGAACCAATATTTTGAAATTTGTACTAAAGCTGGAACCGGAACCGGAACCGAAAATTTTCACTGAGAACCGGAACCAGAACCGGAACCGATATGAAAATATATTGGTTCCGGTTCTAGAAAAGTTTAATCTCTATTAATAAGATTAGAGTGCGCTAATAGCTGTATACTCTCTACCTATCGATAGTCAAAGGTTGTAGGTAACTGTTGTAGTGTTTCATTCTATAAATTACAATCTGTGATATCGTACATCTTCGTAAAATACTCTCTAAAATTGATAAAATTCGGGATCTTGGGGTTGTTTACAATTTACAGGACCATTTTGCAATAATATTATTTTTCAAATTTTGGTTTCAATACTCCCTCCTGATTATGTTTGTAAAATGGAGTATTTTGATAGGTCACACATGTTTTTTTTTTTGGAACCGATAAGAACCGGAACCGGAACCAGAACCGATATCATAGAACCAGAACCGGAACCAGAACCAATATTTTTTCGGTTTTGCAGCCCTGATAACAAGAAGCCAAAAAATAGCTCCAAGAGTAAAAAGAAAAATTATTTTGTAAGAACTGCGCTTCTGTGATCGTGGTTTGGTAACTTCTCTTTGAAAGCAAAACGCAGTAAGTGAAAACTTATTTTCCCCTGTACACCCCCCTTCCATTTCAAAATTGGACAAAACATGTTTTTTTGGTAATGGGTGACGCCCCCCCCCTCCAAATGAAACCAGTTTCCACAAATTTGGTGTCCCCAATGTTGTGTTGGACATTTTTGTGTTTTCCCAAAAAAATGAAAAATGAAGTTACTGCGTTTTGCTTTCCACCTCCTCAACTAACTTATTCAAATTCCTTCATAACACCGTTGTTCTCCCTCAACTTTAGTTCTTTGTTCCCTCCGTGCCTCTAGCCTATACCGAGCGTCCAAGTGATTCGGGTACAATCAGCGCAAAAATCTTAGTTTGTTGATATCGTAATAGAAGTGAACCTAATATTTCTAAATTAGAAATCATTTTTGAAATTACTTTAATGAATTTTAAGGCTGATAAATTCATTTCAAGGGCATTACAATTTCTTTGCATTTGAAAAAACCAATTTCAAATAATTGGTAAAGAGATTTTTTTTGCTGATTGTACCCAAATCACTTGGACTCATGGTATTGCAGTTAACGGCACGTTAATCGAGTAAAAAAAATTATAATTACTGAATTTGAAAAGGTTAAAATTTTTTATTTAATGATCCACTAAAATTTCAATTTCATTTATCGAAGTTTACTGTGGAACTGATGGTTAATTCATAACCATCAGTAAACTACGCTTTGTACAATTGGCCCAAAGTGTCATTCCATAAATATAAAGTACTTATGCAGTTATCACAGGATTTTGTCTGTAATTTAACTCTACATATGAGCGCACGCTGTGTAAAATTCATATTTGCTCCTTTTTAGTGTATTATAGGCAATATGTAAGGAACAACATGTATTAACGTTATTGTATGCGAACATGTTTGATTCGAGGAATAAAACTCATCTCTTTTTGGGAGAGGAGGTGGATTTAGAAAACATGTTTTTTGTTTCATTTTCCCACCATCATTGAAAATGGTAATATTTTTGAATATATTAATTTTTAGATTTTTAGCAGAATTCCGAATGGTATGAAGGCTATTATAGCATATCCAATTTCGAAAGTAGAGTTGGGGGAAGGGGAGTCCTCATATATTTAACATTCAACGAGTTTCTTACTCAACTGCTTAAGTAAAAGTAATAATAACAATAAGCATAGATTTTATAAATATTTCAATTTATTTTTACTTCTCAGACATCTCATTAAGCGATGTTCAGGGCCGAGACCTTTACCACATTTATTAAAATTTTCCACTTTCTTCCGCATTCAATTTTCCTCCGCACAATTATAACGAACAGTGTCTTATGGGAGTAGCCTTTGTATGATAAATCAGTAAGCTCGTCTTCTTGAATATTCAATAATTATTTTTTCCACTGTTTCTCATCATTGTTCTTATTGCAGGATTTTCAAGAAGTTCTAATAAAAATGATTTGACGAGATCCATTGCAAGCGCTTTTAGAAATTTTTTTCGTGGAAGAACTTGCAAAAGCTATACGAATCATAGAATTTAGACCAGCCTGATCCAATATCGCGCCTACATGATTCTCATCATCCGTCGATTATTTTTTCTCGCTGAAGTATAGTTATTGCAAAACTAATTAAAGGTATCAGTGCCACTCTTGGCGCTGTTATAATGCAAAACTATATTTAGTTTTTGGACTGAAGGTTAATTTTTTCGTTCCATAATACGCCCAAATTCCATAATAGAGTACAATTTTAATCTCTTTTTTCAGAACACTTTAGAATCATCGAAACCAAATAAACAAGTTTTCGCCTCTTTCATACTCACTGTTTAACATTTAATTATTGCAGGTAATGGAGCGGTTAGTGTTATGTATCAGCTCAGCTAGTTTTTTTGCGTATTCAGATCTTATAAACATGCTTCTCTCATCTTTAGTCTCCATTCGGTGAGGCAAAATACATTTCAATTATGTAGCTTAGAAGTAATGGACTAAAAAATAAACTCACAGGGACGTACCGAAAGGGGGGAGGGGGGAGCTTCCGCTCCCTTGGCTTTTGAAAAGTTGGTAAATTTGGAGTTTTAGCGTAAAGTTGGTAAATTTGACCACTTGTGCAGTATTATTACAGCTATTTTTACATCATTTTTTGAAGAATAACAAGAACACTGTGACATCTTATTTAACATCTTATTCGCGGAGCAAAAAAAAAAAAAAAAAGGTCAACAGTTGGTAAAATTTCATGGTATAAGTTGGCAATTTTTAGTTTTCTCCCCCCCCTTGAAGAATGTCCTCGGTACGCCCCTGTAAACTCACAGAAGCCTTAAAATTAAATATGCCATGTTTCCAGCTCCAAGTGTAGTCGATAACAGGAAATCTCCCTTGTTTAATAGTTAATATATGGGAGGGAGTTTTGATTTTATAGTGTAATTTATTGGAAAAACTAATTTAACTTTTCTCATAGGAAATTAAAAATCAATTAATTTATGCATAAGACAGTCTCTCTTGTAAATTCCATATTTACCAACGAATTTATCGACTAAGCAATGACATTTTAGTGAAACTATATCCCCCCTCTCCAGCCATTAATTTAATAAGGGAACTTGAACCTGAGTTGCACGGTAACTTCTAGTAGTTCTTTTGTCAATAGGTTCACATGATAGGGTAAATATGAGTCTTCAAATTGAGTTTGCTTGAAATAAATTCCAAATATCTTAAGCTACACTTAATATCATTTACTAGTCTTTCCAACTATCATACCTTTATACTGTGAAAATTCTACACTTAATACGTTCATATCTAATAAAAATTTCATCACATTAGAATCACTCATTGAATCATTCTGTGAAAATTATTAATTTAATATTTCCATATCTAATAATTCATCACATTAGCACCACCCATTTAGTCATACTGTGTGCGAATTCGAGAGCACTGATGGAAGCAAGTTTGATGAGAAGGGAGTACAAATAAAACGGGCATATGAAACCAATTTCTTCGAATATGAATCAATCATTTTGAAAATTTCCAGCGAAATATAAATGTCGAAAATAAACGACCGCGTATTTCGTATTTACATTATTGCGATCATTTATAATAAAATCCTACAGTATTTTGATTGCGTTCACAATAAATATGAAAATAAGGTTTATATCGTCGATGGAAAATCATTTCGTATTTTTTATAACAGTTCTGATTGATACTGCTCGTATCGTTGCATATAATTTCGTTATTAATCAATCCGTGCTGATGAAAAGGATCCTTCATTGTCTCACCGATAACTCTGCCTTCTGTGGCGCACGCGAATATTATACACATTTGAACCTCGTTCATCTTCTCGCTCCAGTCTTGCGTAACATTTACGATAATAGTACTAACGCGTTGAAAATATTATTATCAAAAACACGCTAGGAGAAAATGATCGCTATCTAAAAAAATTCAATTCCGCCGGGAAATTTCCATTTAGCCGAAGAATTCTATCATCATGTGAAATTGCCTACACGCCAACTTATCACACTTCACCATTTTAGATTTTTTATTTTTTAATTCCACAAAAGAGGAAAAGATAGATATAGCTTATATTGAACCGTATTGAATTTTCAATGCAAAAATTTCCATATTTTTCTATAGGTAAATATCGAAATTGAGGATAGATTGAAATAAAATTTTATATGCGCATAAAACGTATTTGATTAAAATATTAAATTATTTCTCCTCCTCCCACATAGTGCATCTGAAAGAGAATAACGCGAAATTGGAAAACACAATAAGGAAATCGCGAGGAAACAGAGAAAGAACGCCTCTAATGCATCACACTCTCGACATCGAAGAATAAACTAATATTTTCAAACAACTTATCACAAAATATAACGAAGAAATTACATCGCCGACTAAAGATCCCTTTTAATTACTCCCACGCGAATTTCGCACGCCTCCAGGTAATATATTCGACTCGCTAAGCCGTCGGGAATTCCGCACCGTTCAAATTTTCCACTTAGGAACACCCTATGCTTAAACCCAATATTTATGAACAACAGGCCCATTTTTATGAACTGATACATACGAAAGCGAGAATATTTTTCGTTGCCCTTTTTTTTTGCGCTCCCAAACTTTCCGACCTACGGAATGATAAAAGGTTTCTTCGACAACGAGCTCGCTCTTGCACGAATGAAACATCTGAAGCATCTCGTGGGGAATGTTTGGATCGCTTTCGCGTAAAAATATGACGATAATGTTATATCGGAAATTTCGACTTTTTTACCACCCTAGCTGAATTGAAATTCGCCTACAGTTTCGTCGTTGGTGTTAGAATTTCGTCGTCGAATTTTTTATCTGGCTAAAAGTTGAATCTCCGACATCGCCTATTTCCTTTTCGTGATTCTTTTTAAGCAGCCGCCAATTTCAAACATTCGGGATTTACCTTTTTATTCAATGAGAATGGGCCAATTTATGAAACAGTTTCTCATTTCAAAGTTGCACGCTAAGGGTATTCCAGTAAGTCGATTCTTTGTGGAAATGAAGTCGGCGAATTTGCTCTCATTCAAAAAATAGTATTTCCTTATAAAGACGCTGTGAAGAGAAACGAGCTCAATCTTGCTCGAAAATATCTTCTTTTGAAGTGCATATCGATAGAAAATAAAGTCGCGATGAATTAGCTATCCCTTCGGATTTTTAGCTGAATTCTTGATTTAAAATGATAGCTATTACAGCTTTTTTTTGCGGGAATTTCGTTTACCGCGCACGACATTACTTACCTGGGAACCGCTTGTGACATTACTTCCAAGCAAGTAGGGGCACCTTGGCGACTGACCTAGGTCTCCCCCGGTTTTCCTCAGGTGGGTGTGCGCCCCCACACAGTTCCGCTACATCGGAAGTTCAGCCGTTGCTTCATCCTTTTTTTCTGGCACCATACTTCCTGCTGGTGGGTTTCAGTACCAATTGCTGTCTTCAGCTTTATGTGAACTATGCGCTCTTCTTGAGTGTATGATGATCCCTAACCATAATCCCGCGCCGCATCCCCCCCCCTTCGGAGGATCCCTGCCAGACACTTTTCGGTCCCTTACAGCCTACTAAGCCTGCTGGCGAGTTGGAGGTCATATGTACACTCTCAAGGCTTTATTTCTGTTTGCATCATCCCGCCTTACTCCAAGCTGTGAAGCAAGACGGGGGCGTCGGTGCCTCGACCATGGGGTTTGCTGAGTGTAGTCCTACCCATACAGCTGTTCGATCCATCGTATGAGAATTGGGACCATGATACATGCCCAGTTTTCCAGTTAAAGTCGTTCACTATCTAGCCAGCCATGCGCTACCCATGTCACATTAATAACCTACCGCGTCAAGTCTAAACGTGCACAGTAGGGGTGGCACACGCCGTCTTGCTCCTGGTCCCAATCTCCAGGGTTCGGACCCTTGGACTTAGGTGCCACTGATGACCCACTTCTCCAGTTACCTCTTCGTAACTCGAATTTCCCTCCTCGACGGCGTCGGCGTCGTGTCCTTGACTTCTTGGAGGGCTCTTTTCAATCGGGCAACAAGGTTGAGAGGTGGTGCGAGCTATTACAGCCTACCTGATTACCGACAGGAGGAGTTGAGGAGGGTGAGGTCTTCAAATATATGCATTCCAGGTTATTTGTAATGATAATAAATGGTAAATGCCCAACTTTTTTTATATTATATTTTTTTCCTCAGCGTGTAGCTTCTGCGGGCATAGATGAAAATCGCTGAAAATTCAATACGGTATTGTTTGTAGAATTACGCAAAAGAACTTTTACTTTGTTTCTGATTCATCTAAAAATGGAGATTCACTAAAACTTTGAGAGGGGATGGAGAGGAGCGAACAGCTCGAAATTTTCGTTTTTGGTCTCATCTGGAAAAATGAGTCTTGGACATTACCATACTCGAATCTTGCCCTCTCAAGTGCATTTGAAGGGGAGTGTTGAAGCAAAAAAAATGGCTTTACGAGGAAGTTTTGAGTCATGGAATTTCTTGGATCTCGTACATCCCCTCAACAAATCTACTTAGGAGTCAAACTGCGCATATAGAGTTAGATGGGGACCAAAATATATGATCCTTCAAATTTTGGACAGACCTAGAAAGATCAAATTTAGCACATGAATAAGCGAGTTGGAGACCGACAAATTATCCCTTTAATTTAGGTCAAACCTGTTCAAAAGTGACCAATGGCCAAAATATGAGGTGGGATTGATAAGCCTCAAACAATTAAATTTTGAAAAAGGGCTTTTGCGATTCTTGTGGACAAAAAGTACTATATATTTGAAATTAAACGTTATTTTACACTCTATAACAGACGTGACCTCTGAAGTTAAGAAGTTCACTTCGTAATACATATTACTCTCAAGTTTAATGCAAACAAGCCCCAATGAAAAACTCAGCTCCAGTAATGTGGCATGGTTGCTTACGTTTTTTCTCTCATTTAGTTCATACATCTTTGAATAGTATATCGCGCATTAGAAATTCGAGTTTGATCGGCATAGCGTACGACTTAAAAAAAGTTTCCTTACGATAAGTCGAACTCAGCTGGCAAGAAGTCGAAAAATTCCAATATGTTATCGCTTCATATCCATAAATTCCTAATGCTCCGGTAAAATTAATTTTTCAAGAACGCAGCCAAAACTATAGCCGACTTCTCAGCGTGAAACATCGAATAAAAAATGGAATTTGATGGTTAAATATTTCTCAGTGTAGAATCTGTAACGCATCTCAACTACTACAAAGAAACTATGAGAAAATTTCATTTGTTTGACGAGCGCCTTTCTTTTTCTTGTACCGTTATATCAAATATTTTCGTGATGATTTTCCAACCACCGAGTTACCCAGTTATTTTCTCCGAGTGACCGACGCGTGGTAGTTTAGTCAACTGAAAACTACACCGAGATTTTCGATGAAAAAATAATCACTTCGGTGGATACAGCTGAAAATTTTTCACCGAGTTTAAACTTCGCCCGCATAAAATGTTTGAGGAAGGAAAGAAAAATTCCGCAATGTTATCATAAGTTTGGGGAAAACGGTCGTTTTTATTTTTTATTTATTTTTTTTTTTGTACCTGAAACCATTCGATTTTTTTCCGCTAAGTCGATTCGCAATATTGATGATATAACTAGATAATGTTCTGTACCTTTTATATTTCACTTTAACAAAGCCAATTTAAACTTATCGATAACGGTGTATGAATATCGAATACAAAGAAGGCGAATTATATAATATCGCAAGTCATCGAGTTTTTATTCAAAATAACGCCCATATTTAATCTCGTACACGGAGTAACAGTCTGACTAAATTCAGAGATTTCTTTGTAAAATTTAAAATTTTTGGTAACTTGTTCAAACTTTTTTCCTTCTCGAATAAGAAATCGGAAACGAAACATAATTTAAAACTATGACGCAAAGTATAACCCACAATTTTTCGGCACAAGGGAATTTCCACAATACGTTTTGCATTTTTTTCTTTCAATCATGAATAACAAATTTCAGTGGAAAGAATTTAAGAGAAGAAAATTCTCGCAACATTCTCCCTTCTCTTTGATCTGCCTTGAAGTTAGTTTTCGCGTAGGCTCGAGTTGGTAAAATCTTTCTTTCTTCTCCGCAATGAAAATATTATCGCTACCACATAAATATCCTTTTCAACGGTTAATCCAATTATTTTGGTATTTGGAAACTCGGCGAACGAAGCTGAAATAAAAATTCCCAGCTCGAATTCCATACCTCACCCGCGATCAAACTTCGCTCCGATGTAAAGATGGAAACAAAAAAGATCAAAATAAATCGAACCTTTCAAATTGGTCGTACATTCTAAGCGGCGTTGAAAATTCACTTTCGAGTGAAAAAAACCACTGATGAAATGTAATTTTAAAGGCTTGACTGACAGCGACAGCTTCCGGGTTTTCCATTACAGGACATGATTAATCCATAAACGATGCGTACACTATAGGAGACAGAAATGGGGACGAGGATGTCGCGGGAGGAGGAAAAAACGAAAAATATACCGACTATCTTACCAATCCGAATTCACAATAGGCTATTGTGTCGCGAGATAAATTGAAGTTTTCCAAATGCACCGAGCACGCGCTTTAGAACGCGATAAAAACGACAACAAAAAAATTATCCTCGTCGAAAAAATAAAAACAACCGCGATTTCGAGAAGAAAATCGTTGTAAAGAGTACAAAACGATATTAAGCTTTTTAATGCGCGACAAATAACCAACGTTATAGAAGCGAAAACCCCGCTCAGGCTGAGCGAAAACGGCGTCGAGTTTTCAACAACGCATTAATATTCTATTACGCCATTAAAGCGCTATGGCAGAACAAAATGGCCAATTTAAAATGACAACGAGAAGGATTTTTCTCCATGTCTGCCGAGTGCCGACACGAAATTCGTGCCTACCTAAGTAACGTCCAACTATCCTAAATAGTCTCGCATTAACTAATAGGTAAATGGGAAAAGAAATACCACCACGTCCAACGTTTGCAAAACGTTCGGGAATACGAGGTAATTTGAAATTAAATTATAGCTCGAACGTTTCCCAAAAATTTCACCTTTTCAGACCTTATTGCGCGTCGATTCTTCAAGATTTAGGTGTCCGGCGCGCGACGCTTTTTAAATCGTAAAAAAATCGTTTCGACGGCAAACCCCGGACCGTCCTCAGAATACGTGAGATATATTCGGCAGGCCCGAGCACCCGCACCTAATGCAAATGTAAACAGATTTATGTACATCCGATCCCAATTTTCTGAAGACTTATTGTAGATGCAACCAACGTTATTTCGGGGGCCTGTCGAACAAGCCATGGGATTTATAGACACTATAGTATCTCATCCCTTCGTTGATATTCGAATAGTTTCCAGTCGAAATCCCAAAAGGGTTAAAATACTTTCTCGAAAACTGCCTTTGTTCTGTCGACTTAGCTTTTGCATATAATATGCCACTCGCCTCCAACCTTACAACTTTCTTCTCGTCCGTATTTTCGACACGAATAAAACTTTGAACAACTTTTAACCAAGAATCAGTTTGCAAAGCGACGAAATAAATAACAACCGCATTATCATACATTACCATAAAGAACCGTCGCGAAAAAAAAGTTTCATTTATGAGGTTAATAACGAGCAAGTATAAAAAATTCTCCGTCGAAGGGTTAATAATATGTTGCACTAGGTCCCTGAAACACCTTATGTTTCATACCTACCGAGTACTTTTTGTTATTCCTAATGTTACACGATAACCGGTATAACCTATTATGCATGAACGAGTTCTCGTTTCGAAAACGATTGACGATGATTAGTTATTATAACTGATTACTAAGAAATATTTGATAATATGAAGTACTATATAAAATCTGTTAGGAGCGCTAGTTGAAGATTGTCTTTTCTACCATTTTTCTTAAGCGGTGCTTAAATAGGTAAATGCGAAAAATTTGATATTAAAAGAAAGAAATGAAAAAATTGGAAGAATAAATACAAAGCGCTCTCAAAGAAATTTTCTAAAACAACATATTATAATTTCAAATCATTATTTTCATTGCGTTGTGTTTGAGAATAACATAGTTCAACCAAGTAACCAACTATAGATAAGCTCATAATCGGTTGGCATAACCAATAACCGGTTATGAGTGGACGAAACCTAACCGATTAAGGCGGTGCTTCGGAAAATAAGTAGGTAAATGTGATAAAATTGATTTTAAAATAAAGAAATGGAAAAATTGGAAAAATAAATGCTTAATCTGTTGAAACGAAGTCTCTAAAATAATATATTATAATTTTAAATCATTTAGTTGCGTTACTTTTGAGAAAAATACTGCAAATGAAAATTATATCCTATTTTCAATTGCAGTATTTTTCTCAAAAGTAACGCAACTAAATGATTTAAAATTATAATATATTATTTTAGAGACTTCGTTTCAACAGATTAAGCATTTATTTTTCCAATTTTTTCATTTTTTTATTAAAAAAACAACTTTTTCGCATTTACCAACTTATTTTCCGAAGCACCGCCTTAAGATGATCGGTTATTGTGCAACACTCGTTATTCCCCTGTCCGACTCAATGTTAAATTTAGTTGCGTGGTTTATAGTAAAAAAAAAAAAAAAGCACGGGATATTTCACAAATTTAGCAGCTAACCAGATATCTCGTTTACCAGGATTGACTTTAATACAGGCCGAATTGCATAGAGCAATTCAGGTAACTGCTCCGCTTTCTGATTGGTTATACGTCATGCCTGTAACAACCAATCAGCAAGTTGGAAAGTGGTAAATTACCTTCACTTACTCGTGAAATGAAAACGTGAATCAGCCGATCAGATTCAAATCACAAATGAGTTTCAGTCGTTCAGTTCATCTTTAATGAAAACTGAACGATATTATTTAGAAAGGTACAAATAAATAATATCCTAGATTTTATAACATTCTAGCCTTAGGATTGGTCATTACACGCATGACGTACGACCAATTAGAAAGCAAGCCAGTTACATGCATTACTCTATAACACTATTATCTAATTTTGGGGTCGTACATGTTCATATTTGCAAGTGCAAATAATGCACACCAAATTGCGACGTTGCCAGATGCGCTTATTGACGCATCATTTTTACTATCACTGCCGGCTATTTCATGCTGAAAGGCACGAATGAGGTCAAGTAGTATGGGGGGAACAAAACGCCCCCTTCCACATGCGTCACAACCTTTTTTTTTTGTGGGAATTTCTTCTACCGCACACGACACTACTTGATTGGGAACCGCTTGTAGCATTACTTCCAACCAAGTAGGGGCACCTTGGCGACTAGCCTACGTCTCCCCCGGGAGTTTCCCCCTGATGTGCTGGCTTGCACACCAAGAGCCCTCCTCATCGGAAGTTCAGCTGTCGCTTCCTCCTTTCCCTGGTATACCGTACTTCCCTCTGGTGGGTTTCCGTACCAGTATTTGCTCCTCGGCCATGTCTGCGCAATGCGCTTTTCTCGAGTGTACGGTGGCCTCCAGCCCTCACCCCGCGCCGCGACTCCCCTCCTTTCGGAGGTTCCCCGCCGGTTGCCGTTCTGCCTCTTATGGCCTACTAAGCCCGCAGGCGAGCCAGAGGTCGTACACTCTATGGGCCCTACTTCTGTCTGCGTCGTTCCACCCTACTCCAAGCCGTGAAGCAAGGTAGGGGCGGTCCGCAATCAGTTCGGTGCCTCGGCCATGGGATCTGGTCGACGTGACCCCACTCATGCAGCTACTCGATCCACCGCATGAGCATTGGGGCCATGACACACACTCAGACAGTCAGCTAGAGTTGTTCACTCACTGTCCAAGTGCGCGCTACCAACATCACATTAATAACCTACCGCCTCATGTCGTAACGTGTGCGGCAGGGGTGACGCAGGCCGTCTCCCTCGTCCCTCAAACCCTCACTACTACCTGGTCCCGATCTCCGGGGTTCGGATCCTTGGGTTTAGGTGCCACTTGTGTGGCTAACCTCCTCCTCTCCTGCGGTGGCAGCAGCAGCTCCTCTGCGACGCCCCTGCGCTTGGCGTTCCCGTTCAGCATCCTCCTTCCGCAGCATGACGTCATTGACAAATTCCTGAATTGCCTTCCATGACGTCAGCGACAACAGCATTGTTGGGACGAGTGTCTCCGGGGTAAACTCGTCCCTGTCCAATGCCAGGGATACCAACAGCCTGTCGACATGCGTCACAACCTAACCTAACCCAACTTTGAGGTAAGGAATGTAAGTCTGAAAATTCTAAGTCTGAAGGTTCGAAGGGTGGAATAAATAATATTGTAAAAGTTGTAGGAATAAAATAACATTAAATAAATAAAATTAAAAAAAAATTGAAGAAAAACTTGAAAACAAATTTGGCTAAAAACAGTACATTTCGAACCGACGACCAACGGCACTACGCACCATCATCTACACCATAGACCATACAGCCACGGGTTGGTTCGCAGACTTATCCCGAAATTCCATACCGTGCGTTCAAGTGATTCGGGTACAATCAGCGAAAAACTCTCTTTACCAATTATTTGAAATTGGTTTTTTCAAATGCAAAGAAATTGTAATGCTGTTGAAATGAATTTATCAGCCTTAAAATTCATTAGAGTAATTTTAAAAATGATTTCTAATTCAGAAATATTAGTTTAACTTTTATTATGTAATCAACAAATTGAGATTTTTGCGCTGATTGTACCCAAATCACTTGGACGCTCAGTATACATGTGTAGCATGCAAATGTAGACAGCATAATTATACGTTCATTTTAATGATTGGCAACGTTGCAGTTTGACATGCATTATTCGGACTTGCCCTGCGCCTACTTCTATGATGAACTCTACTTGTTTACCACCGGACTTCAATAAGGGATGAAAAGATTATTAGAATTTATTAAAAATGAGACTGTTTAATACAATTATGTTATTCTTATCGCGAAGTTCAATATTTATGTTTTCCATCATCATTTTCTCAGAAAAACGTTTAATGAAATATTTCCATTAAAAAAAACTCCTACCACATATAGTGGTTGTATAATTCCTCTTGTAAATTTCTGATGATTACCTCTTTTCCCTCAATCTTGAAAATTTTCTTATCTTTTTGACCAGACCATGCATCCTTAACTATTCACGTTTTTCAATCAACTAGTTTTTTTGAGCACCTTTTTCACAGAACCTTTCATCACAGCTTACTCATTTTACCACTCTTGGAAGCTGTTATAAATAAATTAACAGGCATCAGAATTCTAGTAGGTACAATCGAACCAAAAGTACCTGAAGACTCCTGCACACATAAACATATAGGAGAAAGAATTTTTCCATTCAAACTTACAACGGAAATAATTGTGTAAGGGAGCGTGAGACTATTCATATTTCTCGCAATGACACTGACATCTTTCAGGCCTCTGAAAATCAACTTAGAATGGTCAAACTTTATGTGCAGAGTTAGCGACCTCTTGAATTTAGGTAAAAATGGATCCAAAATGACGAATTATCAAAATATGAGTAAAGTTTGAGGAGTCTCAAACTAGTAACAATGTGACTCATATGAACTCATGTGTGGCGCACTCCTTTTTTAGTCCGGGGGATCTTTTTTTCCATAAGTAATCACTACGACCTTTCATTAAGGATATTTTCCATCTTTACGACGAGATTGATCGTTATTTGTTATCGAGCTCATCCTCCTATTCCTTACATGTGAAGCCTAGTTCTGGCAACGAATCGTTGTTGTCTACAAGATAAAATTTTAAAAATATCTAGGCATTATAATTCCGTTTATCGAGTTTTCATTTAAAACAAAAGTCTACTACTGCCCACCACTTAGTTGAGAAGTCCAATCAGTTGAATGTGAACGAAACATCTTACAATTTTCGACTTCTCACAAGAAATACTTTCTTCGAGTCATTTAGAAATATCATTATTCATATTAGGGCAAATGAAACATTCAGTAATTTAGTCATGCGATGTACGTATCGAACCGTTGATACAAGTTGACAAAGCATCGGACGTTACTTATAATATCTGGACATTTGGCTGATCGCAAAATGTTACGCTGGAAATGGCTTGTATTTCTATTTCAAACCCGTTTCATTTACACGTAGTCAAATATCTTGATATTATAGTTTACGTCCGTGCAACAAAGTCTTTGGTTGTGCTGAGGACGTATTACTGAAATCCTTCAATACTGTATACTCTTAATTCTTGCATTTCAAAAAAAAATATACCAATTGCAGGAAATAAAATCCATTGACCATTATGATTAGAAATATATGAAATAAAAATTCAACTTACGTGGGCTAATTTCATTGTTCACTTTATCAATGATAACTTGAACCAAAACCAATGTTATCATAACCTGTAAAAAAACACTAGGATTATTCATTTCTGCATAATCTTCTCTGTTCAAGCAATGTTGGTCAATTTCTTCTTTAAATGTAAATTACATATGTTCATATAATATTAAATTATTCATAGTTATTCATTACAATAGTTTTCTTCTAAAACCCTAATCGTTTGGAATGAGAAAAAGTATTGCGATGATCTTCACTCACTGCCGTCGCCATTAGGCGCTATTCAGCCTTTAAAGCAAAGTCCACTGCCTTACTGCCTATTATGTCTCTTTCACTTATAGCTTACACTTTCCGTATTTTCACAGCATAAATATTTTAGAAATTAAAAAAATATGGCGGAACGTTTAACCAATAGCGTAGTATTAAGGAAATTGCCACCACTGGGAATTCAAAATCTTGCCACCCCCTTTGAAAAAAAAAATTAAAAATGCTATGATGACATATCGCGAATGAAAATAAAAATATCTGTACCTTGAGTATAATTTTTTATTGACGATATTATAAAGTTACAACTACCTACAACTTAATTTTTCTAGATTTTTTCCCGTGAATTGATCAATTATGTCATCAAAATCGATACTTTTCACCAAATCTTTTTCATCGGGAAGTATCAAAAAAAGATATAACGATCTTGGCCCGTGGTATTTCTAAAATAAGTTTTAATCAACTTCAGCTTGCTATCATAGCTTCTTTCACCTCATCACCTGACACTGATGTTGGCGGTAAGATAAAAAAGAGCCTGAATAGAACATTAATATTAGGACAGGCAACTCCTAAAGTTAAATTTGTAAAATGCTTAAAAATCAAGTAAATAGAAACAGATTTTCGGATTTTAAATTCTTGAAAATTTTTTTTAATGAATTTGAAAATTTTTAGATGCCAAAATTAAAGTTTGATATTTCAAATAAGTAATAATAATGATAAATTTGTAATAATGAAGTGTAAAAATTGAAACATTTGGATGACAAATTTAAAAAAAATACATACTACATGAACAAATTTTTCTAACAACTATACACATTTCACAAATTAATAATACAATAATTTCCAAATATTGTGATGTTATTTTTTTTTTTAATCAAGAATTTTTGTTTAATCAAGACTAATTTCAACTTGAACTTCTGAAAATTGTTTCATTTATTTTCAAAGTCATTTTAAAATTTTTTCACTGAAATCATTTAATCGATAAATGAATGAATATATTCGCATGAACATAGAATATTTTATTATCAAATTATATTTTTCAATTTCAACATACCCTGACAATGTTTTCCTAATACTGAAATTTTTGAATGAATATCATCAAAGAAGAAACCGTGTAAATAAGTCGAGATGAAATCATACTCTGCAATATTGGAGATTTTTTATGCAACGATGCGACGCGATGTGGCGTAAAATTATATTCATAAACAAATGAGTGAAATTGCCGCCCCTGAAAATATGCCGTCCGGGGAATCTTCACCCTATCCTCCCTAGCTACGCCACTGGGTTTAACCTAACCAAACATTGTAAAACGCTCCTCTGTTAAGCTTTGGCTCAAATGTTAACTATGGTTTGGCTAAACTCGAGTTAGACCTGTGATTGTAAAAATGGCTTTCAGTCTCCATTTTATTAATGTAACTCTCGATGCTTTATCCCATGTCACGAACGCGGTCCATCCCACTTCACCGCCGCCATCATGCGCACCATCAAACCAGTCGCTCTCTCCTACTCTTAACAACAGTGTAAATCAGCCTTCGAAAATGGCGCGGATAGCAAATCTATCGAACTACTGTAGTTCAGTTTCATCACGAATAAATGATACGGCTCGAGTCATCGCTCTATTTTATTGACACGCACCCACAGTATGTTATTATAATTCGTCTTTTTGAAAACTCAAATGATGTATATATATTTATATAGGTAGCGAACAAGGATATTTTAAGCATACTTAACAAAAAAAAATGTCACCGTGTGTATAAAAAAAAGGTACTTCGGAGCCACTTTCAGGTTAGAGATGAGTAAAACAAAAAATTAATAATTTTATTCATTTTTTTTTTCATGTGACCGAGACCAGTGACAGATATTTGAAAAAAATGCCAACGATGTAAATATATACAGGTGCGTGTATTCTACCTATGTATTAATAAGGTGTCATGGCGCCGGACTCGCATTGCGATGGGCTCGTATAGTAACTAAAAAAACAAAATAATATGTACATCATTCGTCCAATAGATTGCTAAATCAATTAAAATGTTATTGATCTTATTAAAAAAAAAAACTTTGAATTCAGAACCTTAAATACGATCAAAATGATCAGCATACAATTACATTAATTTATTATAACATTAGAGTAAAGATTCCCTCAACCCCACATAACCCGAAAGTTCAGAAGTAGGGATTTTAAATATAAAGACTGAAAAATCCTTCGTAAGGATGTCGTTTCAACTTTCGTTTAATATTCGAGCTTTCAAGTCATAATTTCGCTCCATTCGCTAATCCTATTAAAATGTTAGGGTGCATATTCGTTTGTACAATTGAATTCGCGAAAATAATAACTAATCCTCGTTTATTTACCGCTTCCACGAGCTAGTTTTGAATACTAATTATTAAACGTTAAAACAGTCCGGAGTTCGTTTAAATTCAACCCCGAACACGTGTACGACAACAAAAAAATCAACCTACGCGAATCAACGAGTTAGCTGCGGTACTCGCGTATTTAATAAACGATCGAGCGAAGATTACACCGCCGTATTAAAAAGCTTCTCACAAATTACACCATCGAGCTCGTATAATTTGCGTTAAATTTCCCAACTATGCCAACTTTTCCATCGTTTTGTTTATCCTTTAAATAAACGAGTTAAGTTTTTTAAAAGAATGTAATACTTTAAGATATTGCTGTAAGCTTAGTCTCCTACAAGCGGATAAAACTTTCCGACAAAATGTTTTTTCCCATCATTTTTCCCATACAACAATTCAATTATCGCGACTCGACGAAAACTCGCAGCGGTTTTTTTCGCTCTACTCGACATTAGCAAATATCGCGTCATTGGTACGAAGTAATTTTTTAAAGCGTCGTCGTTACATGTCGTACTCTTCGTCTTTTTCTCACCTCCCGTCGTCTCCTATTTACGGCGTAAAAACTGATTCGAAGATATTTTTCAACATAACTGTCACTATAAAACGCTACAAGTACCTACAATACAGTCGTCTACCGAGAGGAAAAAATGAAAAGCTTCCTTATATCGGGGTGATATTAATAGAACCTGTAATGGAGAATAAACACAAAATTCATTCTATAAGGCGTTTGGAGAAGGGCCCATTGCTCTCCTTTTCCTCTACCCTGTACACGCGTCAAGTTAACTCTCCACTCTTAACGTATATACCCACGTAACATTCAACAATGATAAATGATAAATCTAAAAGCGTCGAGACCGTTGGGAAAAAAGAGCCGACTTTTCTGTTCTCAATTGTGTCATATATACAGGGACTGCTGCTAACTGGCCAACTTTTTATTTCCTCTTCGTTCTCCACTCCTTTCCCTCTCCACTGGAAAAGAAAACAATGCGTGAAATTTACCGAGCAGTTTGGCGCAACAATTTTTCTTCTTTTATGAATTTCATTCCGTTCAAATATTTCTATTTTCAATCAACGATTTCTCCTTCCCCTCCAAGAAAAATTATCTTCTGTAGGGAGGGCATACACAGGATGTTCAATTTCGTAAACACCATCTGTAAGCTATTAGCAGAGTAACTCCAGTTACATGTTCATATGGTGGTCTACCTGCTCAAAAATTTGAAGGGGCTGAGATATGCTACGTCCAAATAAAAATTATTTATTCATTTATTATTGGTTAACATATTTAGTGTAGCTTCAGAATGGAGTTATCCTCGATGGTGAGGGATGTCGATAACTTACGTTAGATGTCATTGTATTTTCATCTTTTTAATTTTTCTTCGATATTAAAGCTATGTAGGAAATGCCTAGCTACCTACCCAACAAAATTTTTGGAGAACACATTCACAATAAATGAATAACAAAAAACCTGTAAAAAGGCGGATAAAAAAACAATAATGATATCATATTATGATTATTGATGATCTTTCGGGTATCAACTTGTTATGTTGATATCACAAACGCAATTTACACCATTCCACAATAATACGTTTTTATTTGAGAAATGAAACACTGTCATGGAAAAAACAAACAACTCCATCGACGCCGGGGCCCCCATCTCCCGGCGGAGAGGCACACGGAATGCGTTCAGCCGCTCATGGCGATTTTTTATATTTTAACAATAAATAAAAACATCGATATCATACTAGGAAATTCGAAAGTTATTCAGTTATACGTGTGCGCCTGTTGAAAGTGAACTAAAAGGGAACGAGATATGAAAACCTAATACACAGGCAACCACCACCTCCACATATCCTATCTATAGCGACGTATCAGGTAAGATAAATGCAGGGAAATACCCATCAGGACACAGCCTGTTAATGCTACAAACTACAACTGAAAAGCGCCCTCTAACGCTATACCCACTGAACTAGCATTTCTATCACTCCAGGAGATATATACTCAAATTAACAATTTATGTTTTCCAGTCAAAAAACTAACAAATACCGATTTTTTACGATGTCTCCTTATATGTTCCCTTCTCCACTATTACCCCTCCAGTTTAGACCGTTCTTTTTATCAGTGAAACTATGTTGTTTTCATCATATTTGGACACAAATCTTCGGCTTATATAAGTATGAAAAACAAAATTTTGATTTAGTAAGTAAATGGCGTAATGTGTTTGAAACCATTGGTTTATGTTCAAAATAGAATACGCACATTGAAGTTTCTCCTTTTTGAGGTTATTAACAGCTGAGTTATAGTTTATGCAATTTGGTTTCATTAACCAAGGAAAACATATAGAATATATTTTGGTGGCCAGCGGGAAATGATGTAACATGTCTTTGTACTTATGAACTTGGCACAAACCCCAAAATCTCACCATTCATTATTTTTACAATTAATTTTTTTTCAAATCAGCATATCTGAACTCCTTCAAAACTTTAAGCGAGCAACCTATCATACATGTACGCAATTTCAGTTGGCCTGGTTGTGATTTGCAAGTATGCATCCGAAATGGGATACTCTGTATATACACCTTTTTTTTTTTTTTCTAATGAATATGTACATTCAATCAAAATTCTTTCATGGAATTACATACAATTTTCTCAAAGAACTATCTTGGAAATAAGATTTTTTTTACCAACTTAAAATAAAATTCGAACATTCTTTTTAATTGAAAATTCAACTTCACTCTAAGCGTATCATTTGATTATAAAAGCGAACGAATTTTATCGCGAAACCCCATCCGGGTGAGAATTCGACACAAAGCGAGAATCATTCGTAAAAGTGATGAAGTGTAAACGCGAATGAAAAAACAATCGGAATTTATTTCCACTGTATCGTTTTTTACCAGCTCGTTTCATCTTGAAGCGAGAAAGAGAATTCACTCTCAAGTTGCTTCAAATACTTCGTCGATGATTAGTCGCTCTGACACGCTGAAAGGGCTGAGAATTTAACAACCATTTCGATTCGGCATTCGGTTGCTTTTTGAGAATTTAAAAATAGCGAGAAGCGACACTGAGAATCGAAACGAGAAATTATATACGAAGAATTCACGCCGCCGTGCCTTTCTACTCTTTCGACACCTTTGAAACGACAGAACCTAAAAAAGGAAAATATTTACCCAAACGGCAGCCGACCGCGTTTCCTTCGTACTCGAGATAATTAAAACCATCTCGTATAATTTTTGCCTCTTACCAAATTCGTAATTAATTTTCAATGAAATTTCATTATTACCATAAAACCGAGCCTTTAAAAATATAAAAGAACATTTGTACAAAAAAAATCGTGTATTTGAATTACAATATCGTATTAATTTGGTCGTTCAACTCTTTCAAAAATAAATGAACTTCGAAACCCGGCCGATGGATGATATTTCACCAGTTTCGGTTTAATAAACCATAACTTTTTTTTTTCAACTTCGTATTCGGGAATTATTTGTTTTTCCTCGTGAACAAACTTACCGTTATGTTGAAATCGACGAATTACAAACCTCTTCGCATCACTATGTACTTACGTATACTTAGGCTATACGCCATAAATTCTAACATAAATATTTACGAGAACGAGATGATCTGTAAATAGATTTAAAGCAGCTTATTTTTTTCATTGTGTACACTCTTAGGTACATTTTTGCGTTACAGTTCGTACTTCGTACAGTATACTCGCTACTCTGCGGCAAATTCGTTCAGTTATATCCATTTTGATATTTTTTTAGCGTTAAGGTAGCATATTCAAAGAGCAAAAAAAAACATGATTATGCTATTGTCTGACAATTGTCAAACTTCATCTTGAATTTGACAGCAACAATACGATAAATATTTCAATCAAGATGAAAATTTTCATTAATCTTAGTACTTCAGGCTGAAAGTACATATTACGCATGTATTGCAGATCTTCAATAGAGCAATACAAATCATTCATCTCAAGATTAAAAATACAAACGTTAGGTGATATACCATAACTCTTGCGTATTCGCTAATAATAATGTAGATTCGGAATGGGTTTTGAGCGTGTTTCTGTAACACATGTGACATTAAAGGCATGTGTAAGCGTATATGGAAGAACAGTGCTAGTTTGTATCGGTGCTTCTGAATACATACCACAGAAGTTCTGGGTGAGAATTTTCAAAATATTTTAAGTATTTTATGTTTCGTACATTATTTCTAGTTATAGTACAATCGATAGCTCCATTAACAGAAGTAGGAATTCGACTGGTTTGTTAATCAAGGTAGCATTTCCCAACCTTTGCATTGGTATGAACAGAAGGTACAAGTAATTCATTGATAGTGTAGTACTGTAGGCGACAGGTGAAACGATTCTTTCGTTCGTTGTTCAAAGAAGTTCGATATAACTAGTTTTTTAGTCTTTAACTAATGCCAAACTGTATGGTGGGGACAGCCGCACAGTAGTAATCATGTAAAGTTTATTCACAATTCATACGTTGTTTTCTTTGCTAATATCATAGATTAACCATACATAGATAGCCCACCGGTATATCGAACTTATCACTCATAAATGTTGAAAAAGGAGCCAGAAAGTTTTTTATTAATATCTAGGCAAAAAATTGAGTTAGAGTGTTTGGAAATGGCTTATTCGAAAGAGCTTAACATTTTATACATGATTCAATACTAAAATATTATTGCCATCGATGTGAGTCTCGAGTTATTTTAATAAAACTAATTCATTTTTTAGAGCGCTCTCTGTGAATGAGCTCCAGTACTAAGAATAAATTAGACTTATTGCTTGGTTTTTTGCAAATATCTCAAGAAAGAATATAGATAGAAACTTTACAAGTAGCTCATTCAAAAGAGCATAAAATTCTGAATGTGTTTCACTATTAAAAAACAATCGTTATTGATTTACTTTTTGAGATAATTCATAGTAAAGTGAAAAAATCGTTTTTCGAAATTAATTGCAAAAGTAAAGGGACAGGAGTAACTTTAGAAAAATTAAATGATTCTCTATTCCAATCTCTTTAAAATGAGTCATTTGCAAGCCCTATATCTTGAATTGTTTCCAAGATATTAGCAAAAAACGATTCCAACTCAGTTTTTGAGTGATAAAAATTTAACGTACGGTGGGCTATCTATGTATGTTTCATCTATGCTAATATACACTTCTCTCGCGTTTACTCTTGTGTTATTAATTTCGACTGCTCCGCAGACTACTGCAACAAACACAGCGGACATAACCAAGTAAACGCGTCAGCAGATTAAATGAATACGCACGCAGCGGGCACGTGTTTGCAGATTCAAACTGATAAGCACGCAGCAGGCATAAACGCGCTAACACGCTTATATAAGACTACAAGCACGCAGTGAGCGTATTGCACTAGAGATGTAAATGATTACTGATCGATGTAATCGATTATAATTTTGAAAATAATCGTGAATAATAGATTAATCGGCTCTTAGTGCAACGAGTGCAATATTCAAGAAAGCCAAAAAACATAACTTTCATTGTTTTATTTTTTGGATTGCTAACAGCAGTGTTGTAGGAACAAACCCAAGAACAAGAACGGAGAATTTTCATTGTTTCTGAGGAACAGGACCAAGAACGATAACATAAAACTGATATGTTTGAAGAATAAAGAACAGAACGTGAACGGAATATTTTCAAACTGAAAAATCGAAGAATGAAACGAGAACAAACTAATGTACAATGTTGAGGTACGAGAACAAAAACAAGAACGATATAAGTTTTGATTGTTCTTCGTTCTTTTGAAAGCTCATAGTTCAATGTAAAATTAATAAAAATCATGAGAGGAAAAAAAATAAAAAATTTATAAAAGTGTGCAAGTGCTACGTATGTATATTTAAATTAGACAATTTTTTTTTATTTATTAATTAGCTTCAATTAATTAATTTTAAATTTCAACAACAACATAAACAGTAAGCACATTATCAAAAAAAAAAAAAATGAAGAAGAGAACAGAACAAAGAATGAACGAAAGAATGAACGAGACCATAAAGGATTGAAAGAACGAATAACATAACGAGAACGAGATTGTAAAGAATCGAAAGAACGAAGAACAGAATGAGAACAGTTGAAGCATTGAGAATAAGAACGAGTCAGGAACATCATCAAATGACTGGATCTTTCTAGGAACGAGAACAGGAATAAGAACGGACATATGTTCGTTCCTACAACACTGATTGCTAACCTATGAGTGTTTTAAAAAAAGTGACGTAACATTGACTTCGTGCAATAGTTTTTCCGCATTTTCCGGGTTTCGTTACAAAGCCAAAAAACAAAATAATCGGCTGATTCATCGATGTACTGCCGATTATTGACGATTATTGGCATCGCGCAATTAATCGTCGATTAATCGAGAATCGTGACACCTCTGTATTGCACGCTACCGGGCATAAACTCATAAATGCACCCGCAAATAAAATAGCACGCAGCGGGCACATTGCACGCTAGCAGGCATAAATAATCAACGCGTTATTCTCTGCTCTCCCAAAGCATACTTCGCAACCAAACCGAGCTACTCTGACAATAGATAAGTCTTCAGTATTTTTGATTATATCACTGTACCTAGGAGCAGTTGAGGAAAAACTGAATAGATCAAATTCAATCAAAATTCATCAAATATGATACAATTTGATGAATTTATATCAACAAATTAACCAAATATTATTTTACATAATCTGATCAGATTTGATCCAAAAGGTATTGAATTTCATTTGATCTAACATTACCAAATTTCATCTTCACATGTCAATAGTATGATTTAATCAAATAAGATGGAATTTTATCATATCCGGCTATTTTTTTGACGATCAGTTCCTTTTTTCCTGAGAGGTTGGATTACAGAGAGTATATGACTTATGAGTAAGTTTATTAAATCTTAGGAATAATGTAGGTAGGAATTTTTTATAGTTTTGGAACTTCGCGCAGCTGCTATGGAAGTTTAGCTGTGGTATTATTCACAACGATCAGAGACGATGAGAGGAGGGTTGCAAAGAGTGCATTTGCAACGGGCCCGGATTTTTTTGAGGTTCCGTAGAATTTGGCAGGGGTCGAATTTTTCAATGGGACACATTGAAAAACGCGTGAGAACAAGAAAAAGAATAATAGCAGTTGAAAAATTCAAAAAACTTCCATAAAAGTTGGTGAAAATTGATTTGAAGGTTTGAGATAAGAATACGTTGTTTATTATCATAATTAGGTATTTTCTAAAGTAATAAAAATGGATTATAAAATATAGGTACAATTTTGTTATTTTTGTAATATGAAGTAAGGTGTAAAAATGCATCGGGAAAACGGGATCGAGAAATTTTTGTACTAGCACCCGATTTGGCTCTCGCCATCTCTGACAACGATTCTTCACTTCATCCAAATAATTTTTGAAACCGATAAAATTGGAGTGTATACGTATACTGCAAATTTGAAGGAAAAATTGTCCATTAAATTGCGAAAAAATGTGCCTTAAAAATCAGTCATTTGAGAGGTGAACACACATGCGCAATTGTGTATGTGCAATATACCATGCAACCAACGGATCTTTTGCAACCTTCAGCCCCAAAATTTGTTATGAAAAAAGAAGAACTTCAAATAATTCAATTTCTCTTCGTGTCTTTTATTGAATTGAGAAATAAAAACTCAGTTATTAAGTATGTTTTCGAATTATTCAAAGCAATATTTATAAAAATTATGTATTTTATTTAACTTTTAATTAATTACTCTAGTAAAGATATGAAAAAAATTTATGCTCTATTTGAGGGTAGGGAATTTCGTGTTGAAGGATGTAGAGATCACTAATAGGTTGCGCGGTACACTCTTAAATCTAGTTTCCATTCAATGAAAATTTGAAACAGGATATCTTTAATTATAAATGAAATTCATTTGCAGTAATCATTCAATTTATAGTTTAATTTGCTTTTTTATCAGTTGCTAATAAAATAAATCACAAAAAAAAAAGTAAATGAATGAATAATAGTTACAGAACATCTTTTCTCTTACAGAAGGGCATTTCTTATCAAAACGCAATCGAATCGCCAGTACTATAACCATTATTTCCGATTTTCGCATTAACGAAACGAAACGCGCCCCATCGTCGGCGCGAAGTTTTTCAATTTGTGAAGTTAATTTTCAATATTTTTCATCCGGTCCATAGCGAGACACATAGTTGAGAAAAACACAGTAAGAAAAAATCCCAGCACTGTTTTCTCTTACAACTAGTAAAAAAAAATATATATATATATATATAAAAACTCCCATAAACTAAAGCATTTTTTTCAACGTCGGTGCGAGATTTAAGACGTTGAATGGGCGATACTATGCTAGAAAAATTGTTCCTACGGGTATTACACTTTCGCGAAACTTTCCTGTTTTCAACGTGAATGGGGTTCTAATGTTCTTTTTCTTTAAAAATATAAGGTTTCCGCATGAGTCGTCTTTAAAAGCGATTCCTACGATGTCAAATAGGAGAGCGAGACGGTGCGCCGCGAAACCACCAATACGTGTAATCTCCCATCCCACCTTAATTCACCCATTAACAAGCTGCGCGGTTAATGTCCCTTCATAAAAATTCGTCTTCTTTGAAAATTGTAAAAAGCTTCACGCTCTAGTAACCATGCCACTCATCAAAGAAGCGAAAAAATCCACCAAAATACCAAGCACCTATTTTTTTTCGCTTCTTATCGCGCGCTCGGATATAACAATTATAAATCTTAATGGTATCCAATTACAGTCAAAATCATTTCTCGTTTAATTTCGGTTAACGAGGATAAACGTTTACATTATTTTAGGGTAAACGGCGAACAACTCGGGCGAATCTACAACACCATGGTTATGATATGTGTACGTTATGAATACATTACAACGTAAACTTATTACGGCGAATATGCGAGGGGAAATATTTATGTCTTCTACGGCATACACGATACGCAGCGCATACGCGTTGTTTAGATACGGCGTTTTCTAAAAACCACTTATACAGTTGTCATCCCTTCGGTGTTAAATGCGGCAGTCGAGTTGTTACACTAGACTCGTCGTTGATAATTTCATCGTCGAGATATATACGAGTACACAGCAGAGATTGAATGCTTGTATACGTTCCGCATAGTTAATATGTATCTCCGGGCTATGATTTACCCACATTGTATATGTACTGCGTGTAATGTACATACAACCGTACGATAATGCGCCCTGGTTGAACTCCATATTCGTAAAGCACTCCAGTAACCAAATACGCTCCTTATTCCACTTACATAATTATTCGTGCCGAAGGTACACCGGCAATGGGAAAGGAAAATAGCGGTTCATCGTTAGACCCTATTTCACGTGTACGAGAATTACGCCGATGGACTTCGTCCTATCTACGTTCCGACGAATAAAAGTAAATCGACCAAAAATCTCCACAATTATAAAATTATATGGTTCAATTAAGGCATTGTTCGACGCGTATGGTCGCGTAAATTTAACCGAGCATGTTCAATAGGTACGGAACAAAAGAGCTCTAAAACAACGCGTATTCAATAGATGGGTACAAAAATGACTAGCGCTACTGCTTTTATTGTTTTATCGCGTTGCTTCATTTTCATTCGTATAGTAATACAACGTGACCATAAACAAGATAATCAACGTCGTTAATTTCATAATACGTTTGGTAGTGGGGATAGAATTTGGCAGCTTCGGTTTGTTCTACCAGAATGCCTGATTTCTCTACACTGGTGTTTACTACATCAGAACTTCAAACAGTGGCGTAAATAAGGAAGGAGAGAGTATGACTTAATGGCTCAGCATTTACATTAATTCATCGAAATTCATAAAGCAAAATATTAAAAACAAAAGTTGAAAAATGTAATTCCAAATCTTCCCCTTAACCTTCACTGTAGAGGTCTAGTGAGGTTACAGGGAGCGCGGAGATGGAGGCCTCGAGATACCTTCATTTTCCCTCAAATGGAGGTACCTCCAGGAGGTAGATGCTTAAAAAGCTGTTAAGGGCCTCCGAAGTGTAGGTAGTCGTAGGAGCGACCTCTAGCTTTTTTCAGGGATTTTTATATTTCATTTTTTATAACAACCATAGAATTTTTTTTAGATAGCGACCCTCTCTGAAGGGGACTTCTTGGGAATCCCTCAGAAGGCTCAGAAGTGGACTCTTTCAAGGGCATTTCTACAGGGAAACTCTGAAGGTGGCTAAGTTTCCTGCATGGTTAAAAAGGATAAGTACGACGATAGATTCACTGATTCATCATAACTGATTATACCCAGTTACTTGTGCAAATTCATTTTTAAATTAACACTGCAATAGTCTCTTTGTTACAAAAAGACGAAGTTATAAGAACTCTAGAAATCCCGGTGTTACGAAATATGTCTGTTTCAGCCTTCGTCGATCGTTAAAGATTGTGATCATAATTTTTTGCCAGATAATCATTCTGGAGATCGCGAAAAATTGAATGATACCCCACTGCCCCTCCCTCCTCTCTGTGAAGTATGGAAATCAGTTTCGAAAAAACATTAGTGTTGAAGAAAATTAGGAAAAAAATCAGCCTATGATTTACCATCATCCATCCCAGAGGGTCGAATAGAAAGTTTTTCATTACTGAAGTTTAGTTTTTAATTGAGACTCGTTCAAATTTGCAGATAACATTGCTAACACCTCAGCCTACAGGCCACACCCAGAAACAAGTCTGAAAGCTCCCACTGTATCACTTCAAAAGCTGCCCAAGAAGTTGAATTCAAGATATATCGCTTTTTCTTCACAACAGTCATGTGAGTGCATATCTTTCAAATTTCAGCTATTTGAGGCTCCTTAAGTTTTTCTCAAATGTCGTATCCATAAAAAAATTTTTTTGATAAAATATAACTTTTACAATAAAACGCCATAAATTATAAAAATTATAAAAATTATAAAAATACGCTGACGCGTTTCGGCGCACTGCCATCTTCGGAGCTTAATGTTAAACTGCCGAAAACCTGCGAACAACTCTAGTATACAGTGGCGCGTAATTACATTTATTTATTTAAAAACGCAATTATATTAGAAACATAATCAAAAGTACTGCGTTCCGGAGTGTTTTCATTTAACATTACTTCCCCAGCACTAACATGACTGCAAATTTCGAAATTTTCCAGCCAGTCTAAACGCCTTCCCTTATTTTGGACATGCAAAATCACAAAATCCTTATTTACATCGAAATCATGACTATGGTTAATTAAATGATCAGCAAACGTAGATATACCTATTTTTTTATTTATAAATTCCCGATAATGTTCTTTAAATCTAACAGTAAAGGATCTGCCTGTTCGAACAATATAAACAGCTTTGCATGTGTTACATATTAATTTATAGACTCCGCTTCTTTTTATTTTAGGAATGCGATCCTTATTATTACAGAATAATTTCCTGATAGTGTTTGTGGGGGTAAATGCAAATTTAGTGTTGTCACTATTAAATTTTTTGATTTCATCCACAAAAGTTTGAGTAATGTTACCAAAATAACTGAATTTTTTCCATTTTATTTTTTGAGGAAAAGGATTAATGTGTAGAGTGGTGAGATTTTTATGCAGCGATTTTTAATGCGTCTTTGATAAATTTTTGTGACAATATGTTTTTCAAATCCATTATTTTCAGCTAGCTTGTAGATAGTGTTAAGTTCTTTTTCGAAATTTTCTTTATTAAGAGGAGTTCTCAATAGCCGATCGAATGAATAAATAAGACCAGAATTTTTATGTCGTATCCATCTTAATTAGAATATAAGGAGTCTCGATTCATGAAGTTTCATGTTGATGTTCCTCCTCCAAAATCCATTTTTTGCTTGACTCCCATCCAAATTCATTTGAGAAACTAGAATTAAAATAGATATGTTAGTCACTTGTGCTCATTTCATCGTATGACATCATAATCCAAAATTTTCAGCCTTTCATTTAACTCAACCACTTTTTTGGAACATAGATTTGGCATATAATACAAGTATTTTTATTCTTCAGATTTCATAATGCATAAAGTTCCTTATCAATGACTGCAAAGCATCTTAATCCATAATGGCTTCTCTTCATAAATTGCTAGAAAAAGCACAGTACTTTAAATTTGACCAACATTTCGTCACAGCAGATTAAATAACTACTTCGATAATTATTCACTGAGCAAAAACTGAAATTGATAAAGTTCAGGAAGTCGTGTAATGCTGTTAAATCCATTTCTCTTCTTTGTTCTCTAGTACTCGAATCAAAGATCTGAAGAACTAAAGAAGTAAGCTCTGGCATACTGAGTTTGAATTTATAGTGTTGCATCTAACAAATTTTCATCACAACTCACAGGGAATAATATACGTAGATATGACATGACTTAATCCTTTACAATATCTACGACTTATCAGTAGAAATAGATGATTTTGTTTTAGGTCTCATATGAAAGAGTACCTAGGTCAACCACATTAACATATTCAAATTTCAGCATTTCATATACACTTAGTTCAGATTTGGCAAATGTGGACTCATATGAATATTATGATGAGACTTTGATCAAATAGATAAAACTCAAAAGCGCATTCTACCACTCGAACAAAACTATAATTATTCTATTAATACAATACAATAAGATGCTTAGTAAATACTGAACTATGACCTTACGACCGCAGTTGGTTATATGGTGAAATACGAAGTAAAACGTGAGAGTGTCTGTGATAATAGTAACAGGTAGAGTTGCCTGCTTGTGTTGGTAAAATGTTTGCGTTAGGGTGTTTGTGGTAAATGTTAGCGTGAGACCACGCCTTTGTGTTAGTTTGTTGTGGTGAAGTTAGGTTAGTAAGACATCTGGTTATTACTGAAGGCCACCTGGTTATTTAGGCGCCAGTCTGTCGGTTAGGTTATATGATACAATTTTAAGGCGATCTTTCCTAATATCACAATATTAATAAAAAGAAGTATACTATATATACTGATTTCACTCTCAGAAAATTTTTCATCATGATGTTAGATGACAAAGTGAGTTCTAGTGACTAAGATATTTTAATTTTAACCACGCAAGTGAATATGAGAGGGAGTTGGAACAAAAAAAAAGTTTTTTAAGGGAAAATTATGATGAAACATTTCATTAATCTCACATATTTCCTCAAAAAATTCACCTAGAAAGGTCAAAATTCACGTGTGGAGTTGGTTAAGCACCAGAATATGATCGCTTGAATTCATGATAGAATAGACAAAAAATGAATTCGAAATGGCGGATGTTTAAAATTTGAGATAGGCTTGAGATGTCTCAAACTGGAAAAATTTTAAAAATACTGGATTTTGTGATTTTTGTGAACAAAAAGTGCTACATACTTCGTATGTAACTTTTTTGGTGTTTCTGAGAGGAATAAGGTGGAGGTTTTGGACTCGGTAATGGATGTTTCTTGTCAGCTTGTAAAGTTTATTTGACTACAAATATATTATCCACAAAGGCAAACAAGTTTCAATTAACAACTCAGATCCAGTAATGCACATGACTGCTTACGTTTTATTTCACTTTTACGTTTTATTTTGATTTTTCCGTTCAGGTTCAGGTACGGGTCTAATTGGGTGGTGCAGGCGCCGTGCACTTTGGCCATTCATAGCCCATTATGACTCACAGCTTATCATCACCTAGGTATCAGGGACCTATAGGAGTCTCAACTGATAATAAAAGAACTGTTGTGCAGTTATATGAGTGGAATGGTGACAATAAATGATTGAAGAAGGATTTGTTTTAAGAAGGATAGATACCAGCAACAGTGTGCTTTGGGACCAATGGAATAAATTACGCTCATTGGAGCTGGGATTTTCCGGGGTTGCAAAGCCCGCTCCCACAACTACAGTTGCTCTGACACATAACTGCAGACCGGAGTCCCTGGAGAATTGAAAAAGGAATAATTCTGGCACGGAGAAATAAGAAATGACACTAGAGCTAGCTACGGTGCCTCAGAGATGTAAACGATTACTGATCGATATAATCGATTATAATTTTGAAAATAATCGCCAATAATTTATTAATCGACTCTTAGTGCAACGAAATTTCAAATTCAATTTCATAGAGTAACTTGAATGGAGCGAGCTATCCCCTCAAGAGAAATGAGTGCTAACCTGTAAGTGTTTTAAAAAGAAGCGACGTAACATTGACTTCGTCCAATAGTTTTTTAGCATTTTTGGGGTACTGTTGGAAAGCCAAAAAACAAAAATAATCGGCTGATTAATCGATGTACTGCCGATTATTAACGATTATTGGCATCGTGCGATTAATCGAGAATCGTGACACCTCTGGGGTGCTTCGGGTTTGCCAGACCTGTATTCGATAGATGCGAATCCCGGAAGAGGATTTTTCCTTCTTAAAGCGATTAGCAAGGTTTTCTGTTCTAAGCACCTTGTTCATTTATATCTTCTGCTGAAAGATATCTTTATATAGTAATGTAGTTGCAGATCTAGATGAGGTAGTTTCTTATAATTTTTCAAAACATTTATTCTCCACATACGAGTCTCAGCTTGAACCACCCATACAGTCAAAATGTTTTGATGAGTTGACGAGTGTTCTTTGACTCAGTTTCATGATCGGAATCCTTTCATATGAGTAGTACTCATCTGTGGAGACTTGGTTATACAAGTGATATAAGAAACTCTACGCATTGACTTTGTAACATTTGTCGATTTCCGAATTCCTCTATTTATACGCATCGTAATATCGCGTCATTCATTTTTAGCGGTTTGCAAAGTAATCATTTCACTGCAACCATCGTCACTCTTTCTTTCAAGAATTCAGCACATTAATAACTTTCTATTCGAAAACATTCGCCAATAAGTAGACAGAAGTGATTTCATTAAAAAATTCCGGAAATTTTAAACGCAAAATATTTACATTCACCAAAGGAGGAAATTAATTCTAACCGAGAAGGTAAATGAATCGATAGCAACGCGTAAAAATATATAACCCGACGAAACGCACGCTGTTTATTAAAACGCTCAAAAGAAGATATACATTTTCAGCTATTCGTCGCGAGTTATAAAATAAAGACCCGAAATCTGGCAGCATTTATTTACATTCCCGCTGCAATCTGTTTTCTAAATGAGTTCATAAATTTCTTTAAAATTAATTCGCCAACGAAAGATACGATTAAGTATAAAAATTAGGTATTCCCAGTTTCCGCGTACCAGATTCGCCAACATCGAAACGTTTCGTGAATTATAATAGCCGGGAATACGAGACGCACGGTGCGCTATATTATACGACGAAAGATGAAAATAATACTACAAATAACGCAATTAAGTCATTCGCCAAACGGTGTGACAAAATACGTCAAAATGTCATATTCTCGCCTCGTTATTTTTCTGCTATCGTCTGATCCTGTAAAATCGTCGTCCATTGTTCGAGTAAAATTCAATTTTTCGTTTTTAAAAAAGCGATAAAAATTATTACTCTCGGCGAACGCTTCACGATAAATATTACTCCGAGTAGTGATATTTTCTTACTATATATACTCTTGCGTTAAAAAATAAACCAACTTAATGCTAAAACTTTTTCAAAAGCAAAAAAAAACAAATCTCGCCCACCGAGTTTTCGAATAAATGAAAAAGATATTTAATTTTTCTTCCTTCTCGCCGACGAATAAAAATTACGCCTATTCGAAATTTCGCCTTCGCGTCGACAACAAAATATCGTCCTGTTGTTAAATGCGGCTAACAATTTACAACAATTTGAATTCCCGGCGAAATTTCGTTATGCCGAAAACATTTATGCAATAAGACGCTGACAGAATCGCTGCTTCGTTGAAGAGAAGAATTTTTTATTTTTACTTTTTCAAACGATCTTGTGTATAATGTGGTAGATGAAACACGCCGCGGCCAATTTTTCATTCAACTTTACAACTTTGTTATGTAGGTATATTCAGCTTTATTTCCAATGAATCAACGGCTTCGATTTACGAACCGAGTCTGTTTCGTAATTGAAATTGTTAAAATTTTGAAAAACTAATGTTCGCTTTGCCAAAAGTTTTACAATTTTATTTGTAATCTTCAAGATAGGCGTTCTGTTCTCAACTTATAATGTTTTCTTTGAATTTAGAAGCCAATCAGTAGACCAAAATGGAATTCCATACATCTAATCTAATAATCGATATTCATCAATGTTTCAAATATGTGTTATATGGATCAATTTTTCAAAAAAGCATTTTTACAGAAACTGGTGCCTCCTCGCTCCTTCGGGGCTCGCAATAAAAATTAAATGAAGAGAAAAAGTTATTTTATCAGACAAGTACTGCTACATTACAAACTGCACAACTCAATTTATTCTTATTTGTTATCCTCACCAAAAATTATTCCTTTCAAGATGGGCTCCCCCATTTTAAACAATTTTATAACTTTAACATTACTCTTGCCTATGTACAAAGCTTTTATTGAGGTTCATCACCTTTTTTTCCTTTTATATGCCTGCTATCCTTTATACTTTTTATACCTGCTGCTACTCAAAACAATTTTATGACTTACTCTTGTGCATGTGCAAGGCTTTTACTAAAATTTACTACCTTTTTTCCTTTGTATACGTGCTATTCAAAACAAGGATGCGCGCGCATCTCAAAACCGATTTCATTTTGATTTTAATATATAGAGAGATAGGGAATGGTTATAAGGCTTTTCCATCTAACCAGCAGTCTACTCAATTGCCTTTAAGCTGGTAACCGTTTGTTAATTTTTATGCAAAATAGGTTTGTTTCATTGACAATATATTGTCCGTCCAGAATAGCATGAGCTAAATTGTGTCAGTTGCGTAAGTGAAAAGCCAAAAGAATTTTCAAATTTTTTTGGTTTTCCAAAATATTATTAAACTAAAATAATACGATGATAATGATTTGGAATAAGATAACGAATAGATTTTAATTTTGTGAGTTGACTGAAATTAATAGTTATTATTAAAACATATCATGTTTAGTCGTGTTTGTTTTTGTAAATCAAAAAAGAATGAGAGTAAACACAATTTAGTTTGGAAAACCCTGATGATATTTTGTTTTGGCTTTCAGCGATGCATTTTCAACAATTTAGCTCATGCTATTTTGGACGGACAATTACAGTAAAGTGAAGTAGTTGTTGTCAGTTTAACAACACGAAAATGAGAATAAATCAGAAGATTGCCTTCACTCTTTTATGAGATTTAAAATTCGTTCACTGAACGATGTGTTCGTAACTTTGACTTTGTTTTCTTGTGAATGATATTACTCGATAATTGTTTTTCATGAATGTCTGCTTATTTGCGAGAAATTACAACTGGAAGTCGATTCAAAGAATAAAGGAAAACAAAAGGAAAATTGAAGTCTGAAGAAAATTACAAAGCAGAAGGAATTATACTTGACAAAGAAAAAAATGATAATAAAAATTGATTTTCATTAGCGTCTCTTTCTCAAAATATTGTATTACATGACTGCATTCTTGAAAATAAAGAAGTACTAAATATTCAAAGTCAAGGAAACTTTTTTCATCGTCGTTCTTTTTTTATTGAAAAATAACGTTTTCTGTTATTTTTTTTATTATTACCATTATTTTATAATTATTTTAGTACGTTATTACTCATTTTTCGTTGTAGTACCATATACTTGAGTTTACCAGTTTTTAAAGTTACTTCCTATTACCTACTATAATTTAAGTTTGTTTCGAAGGTGCTGTTAACTCAATATTATGAAGATTCCCAAAGATTAATTTATTAGTTATGTTTCTTCTGTTTCATTTTCATTATGTTATTTGCAATATTTTTCAAGTTTATAACGTTCCTTAATTACTGCAGTGTTAAGCAGTGATGGGTCTTTCACTTTTGAAATGAACGAAAATCGTTCACGTTCGCGAATTTTTCCATCAAAATGAACGTGAAGTGAACAGAACGAAATCAGAATTAACCAGAACGCGAACTGAACGCATCTTTTTTTTTTGAATGAACGTGAACTGAACTGAACGTGTTTTATCCTCAAAAATGAACATAATAAATATAAAAGCATAAAAGACTAAAGTTGCTACTGTTAGTACTGTTGACCATGAAAGCTAAAGAAATAATCAATTTCCCCCATCACTTCTATATTCAGTTTTCAAGAATAATTCTTTTTTTTTTTTTTTGTTTTAGTGAATGTAATGAAAATCGTTCACGATCTTGAATTTTGCCACGAACTGAACTGAACGAGAACAAAATAACTACGAACGCGAACTCGAACTGAACGTTATTTTTTTAAATGAACGTAAACTGACATAATTTTATTTTCAAAATAAACTGAACGTGAACGCCTGACCCAACCCTGATGCTAAATAACAGCCTTTTGAAGTTTGAATTTGAAGAAATCACCAAGATGAATTAGTCATTTTTATTTTTCTGAATAATTTTTTTTTACTTGAAAAAGTTGTACCATCTATTGTTCTTACTTATACCTATGTAGAGTGTAGAGAGAACGTTAAAAATGAATCGTTCAGTGAACGAATTTTTAAACCTCATAAAAGAGTGATGGTGATCTTCTATAAAATCAACATTTTAAATCGGCAAATGGTTACTATTTTGAAGGTATTTGAGTAAGCAGTAGGCAGTAGGCTACCAGTTAAATGGAAAAGCTCATTCATATGATTATTAAGTAAATAAAACTTTTATGAGTTGGAGATTGAAAAGTAGATACAGAAATTTTTCTTCAGAATATTGTCGCAATACCCTATGTGCACACTTTGTCTGATAGATATCGTCCCTATGTGCACATTGCTGTGGCAAATAGATATACAGAAAACACCGTTTTGGGTTATACATGACTTATAAACATCTTATCGACATACTTTCGCGTTGAGCTTCAATTAATGTCAAGTAGAGATCAACATTTTTCGTTAACTGGAAAAAGATATTGATGTCTATTGACATCTATTCGACATTAATTCAAGCTCAGCTTGAAAGCATAATATATATTTAAATCTGAAGGGCATCGAATTACTGCTTCATACGTTTTGTATTCCGGCCAGGCACAGTATGGCGCGCTACTGTCGTTTTACTTGAGAAGGTGAAACTGATCAAAATTTAACATTGGTTTAAATAGAAGCGTTTTTGTTTTTTTAATTTTCTGAAAAAACTGCAGGGCTTATAGGAAAATTCATCATAACTTAATTTTTAGACGATAAAATTTCCTATTCAATTATATAAATATTGTTATGTTTTCATTACCATTAACGATAAAAATGTGAAGAAATGAGTTATCACAGTGGCGCGCATTACCTGCTCCATATAGCAAATAACGATAATATAACATTACTGAATGAAAAATCTTCATTGCACAATTTACTTAAACACAACCCCAATAGACTGATTATAGAACAAGTGTCAAGTGATAAGCGAATGGTTGACTTTAAATGATTAATACAACGATAAACCATTAATTTCTACTATTATGGTGGGGTGAAAATATAATACTGTTTATATCTTTGGAAAGGAAATTTTATCGTCTGAAAAAAAGTTATTATGAATTTTCCTCCGAATGCCCTTATTTTCTCGTAAAATTGAAAAACGAAATTGCTTCTGTTTAAATCAATGTTAAATTTTACTCATTATTTTCACTTTTTCCGAGGTTCCACTGTATATCCGCTAGAGGCCAACTCTTTTGATGCCAGGCTCGAATAACTCGGTTCAAGATTTTCCTTAACCCACCAAAGTTCTTAAAAAAGTTATATTTTAGTGATTTCCAAAATTCTCAAGTTTTTAACTTTCCAGCTCATTACTTGGGAGCGGTTTTCACGTTGTCTGTAAACGTATCCCGGGTCTCGCACTGATAGCAGCATCAATATAATTATACGAGTTGGCTAAAAAAATAAAATAAATAAATAAAAAGATTTTAAAAAATAAATCAAAAAATTTAAAAAAGTAAATAAATCTTCATCACGTTATCTTCGAAAAATAATCAAACCTCCATAGACTAATGAAAAAAGTGAATAAATAGCTTAAAATAAAAATAAAAAATTAAATAAAATCGATAAAGCAATCATTCCTTTCGCGGTCAATAATTATCAAAAAATGTCAAGCATAAATAATTACAAACGAATTCAATTTCTCGAATTAAAAGAATTAAAACGTTGAATCTCTCGCCCATTACACGGATCAACTTTTGTATTAAATTTAATCTAATTAAAATTTTGACCGAATCTAGTTTAAAACTTTTCATCAAACGTATATTATACTTCACAAATCCACATATCATATTACTCACAGTATAATCCATATTAACGCCTATTTAACAACTCCTTTGTGAACGAATATCCACCTGGAACGCATATTCGGCGAATTCACGTCGACCTTAGCACCTGCGGAACAAGAAAAACGATATTAAAATCTAAAATTTTCATTAAGTAACGATAAAATTCACAACAGATGTCTCTAACAACGTTCAAAACGCCAACTTTCAAAAGTGGCGAAAATTCTGGCAAAGGAACCCGTGAACGTGATATCGGATACCATTAAGCGAGTCACATTCACTCTGGGTGAAAATTCATTAGCGAGAAATATATTATGTAAATTTGGCGATAGCAGGTATTTTCAATTTCTACCATTACTACAGCCACCCGTCATAAAATGTACCGGAGTCGGTGTGAAAAAATAACGGAATTAAATTTTCGCCAGCTTTTATAAAATACGAGATTTATACATTTACGCGGATACTTCTGTCTGAGAATGGAAGTTCTCGCGTTCCATCTAAAACCATTAATCTCGAGAATGTGAAAATTTTACCGATCTTAATTTACGAGCTCGCTGGCGTAGTTTTTTCGGGGCGATCGGTTATTCGAGAAAAAAGCTCGCTACGATTATAATACCAAATTAGATAGCGGCGAAGAAGCGAAAAGCACTAAAGTAATGGAACTATACGCGAGAAGTGCCCATATAAAACAGTAGCGGTATATAAAATCGGATAAAACGTTGGACGTGAAAAAGAAATGGCACCCTATAAAACGGCTAGCGAGTTCTTAAAATACCGGTTTGGACGGACGCGAATACATTTGTGCGAGGCACAGATTTGCATTTAATTTAAATAGAAGAGCTTTTCAATTCGCCCCAGCTACCTGGTCTAATTCCATTAAGAAAGAGAACATCTTCTTAATTACGCGAACATGGAAACGTCGCGCACGCTAGTACCTTACGTCGTACACGCGATGATACACCTTTTGTTTAAAATGAGTAGCGAGGCTGGGAGAAAAATTACGCGGCGCCGTCGTGAAATATTTCGAGTATTTTTCTCATTTCGCCGCGAATAACGAAGACGCCCGCGCGTACCGAAGAAGCAATTCATTAATAGCAGGTTGAAACCCCTTATTCAAATTATCATCAGAAGTCATTAATTATGACGCGCTCGGATATTATTCGACGAAAAAAGGGGTTTCCTTGCAAGTACGCGAAAAGAGAACGAGCCTGTCGTACCGGTGCGTTTGAGAAATTTATTATTTCTCGGAAATGAGTTACCGTGTTTCCTTTTCACCAGCCAATCGTTTTCCACCGCCGAAGAAAGTGGTCCTTAAGAAAGCTCCCGCCACTCGTGCCACTTTATTGAGACGTTTCGTTTCCATTCGGCGGCGCAAAATAAGTGCCTGTGACAAATACACGTTTCGTGATTAATGAAAAATACAAATGAGAAAATATGCCAACGTTTCGCGGCAAAACGTTATACGCTCAATCTTTCGAATATGCCCCGACGACGGCGTTTTTGTCTTTGCTTTATAACGCGCGCCGTATAAATTTATTACGAGAAAAACCTTAACGCTAATTTCTGATATTTTAAGCGCCACTCGAAACGAATTAACTTTCTCATAAATCATCGCTGCGCGTTCGCGTATTATCTCGTCGCGGCCTCTCGCGACCAGCCTTTTCCTCCGCCAGCTCGTACCTACGTGCTTTTAAATAAGCAGGTGCTAGATGAATTTTTTCCACCGACGCTCTCACGTTATACTTCAACTCGTATCTTACACAAATCCAACCAGCCGAGAGCGAACAAAGATACGCTCGTTTTTCGCCTCTCGCTCTTCCCAAAAAATGACAACAGAAACGCTTTTTCACCGACGAACGCCTTTTATTCCAAAGTACCTAACGTTGGCGTGCTCGTTTCCTCGTTACAAAAAGGCTTCATTATTAAAAATGTAATTGATAATAGCGCAAAATGAAGCGCTAAATGAATGCGTTCCTGTCTTCTTTAGTAGCGAATATTAAGATGACAAGAAATCTCACCAGTCACGAGTCACGACTCAGAAACTCCTCAAAATACTGTTTTTTGTTCCAACTACCCTCCAAATTGACTTGGCAAATTGAAATTTGGAAATACTGATGTCTAAGGAACTACGTATATACTCTAAGCGAAACCATAGCAGAGTTTTTGAGATAATAAGTATAAGGGAGTGGCCGGCGGTGAAGTGAAGAAAGATTGCAGAGTAAAATCTTAGGCCTGGTTGTACCAATAAAGAATTAAACTCGAATTATACCGTGCGACCAAGTGATCACACCATTCAGCTTGAAATTCCCTATTTCTAAACAGAATGTGAATTTTTTCATTTCTTTTGGTTTTTTATGCGTGTTGAACAAAATATGACCACGCGATAGGTCATAGAAAAACAATAACAAAATTCTTTAAATACCAATAAAAAGATAAACGCGGAAATGGTAAATTGACATAAATGTTAAATAGGTCAGGACTAAAATAAAAACAGACGAAAGTCAATAACCCTATTACTCACGCGTAAAGATCGCGTTATGAAAACAAAATTATTAAACTTCAAAACAAAGAGATTTTCCGAGAATACAACAAAATCGAACCGCTCAAATTTGGACTTAAAATTCAAATAAGCAGGGGCGTAACTAAGGGGAGGATGGGGGGAGCTTCCCCCCCCTGGTGTTTTGAAAAGTTGGGAAATTTATAATCGTTCAACGTTGAAATTGGGAACTTGGAATTTCTTTTGGGAAAATAAGAACTCGAATAAATTCGAACTGATGCCAACTTATATCATGTATAGCACACAACCAGAGACGTAGCCCCCTTGGCTTTTGTAAAGTTGGTAAATTTGGAGTTTTAGCGTAGCAGTATTATCACAACTATTTTAAAATTTTTGAAGACTAAAAAAAAAAAAAAAAAAAAAAAAGTCAACAGTTGGGAAAATTTCACGATATTAGTTGGCAATTTTTGGTTTTCTCCCGCCCCCCCCTGAAGAATGTCTTCGTTACGCCCCTGCAAATAAGTTTTTCTGAGAAATAAAGCTAATCGGCACATCCGTGTCCAGTGTAAAAACAAAAATTACAAATTCCAAGAATTGAAAAAATAGTCTCAGCATCTATACGTTGAGAACCAATAGTATATTTCACAATTAGGGAGGTAAAAGTGATTCTTGACGAGTGTGAGGTTTGTCCCCCAAGTAAAGCGAGGGAGATAAGTCACACGAGTCTAGAATCAATTTTTCTCCCGAGTAGCGAACGAAATTTTTCCTAAATGCGGGAGAAAAGCGCTCGTTTAAGACTCGAGCGATTAGCGAGCGGAAGTAAAGAAGCGCTTTCCTCCCGCAAGTATGAAAAATATCTGGAAATATCACAAAAACATTTCGTGGAAAACAAGTTGAAAAGGCGTTGAGAAAATGAGTGATCTCGTTGAAGCATGATGAGAATCAAAACACTCGTACCCAAAATGGAAATGGCTCTTTCCAAATATGGACTGTGTGCCCATTAAAATTCTTTATATAACACAAAAGCCCAACCAAAAATCATCAGTTGTCATCGGTTATCATCAGTTGTAACTAGTTGTTAGTCAATAGTTATTGAGTCTAAACTCTGTTCTGTCAGTTATTGTTAGCGAAACGTAATACTCTGTGCGTCCGACCGTGTTATTTTGATATAGATAAGCATAAACATATTAGGCCTTTGCTTTGAAGTAGCGAATTAACTGTTAGTTTACATGTTGTGATAAGTTGCTTATCTCGGGTTAAGATTTGTTAAAGAAGTTAACTGGTGTTACAGTTCCAAATCTGTTCTTCCGAATTAAAATAAAAATAGTTTTATTCAATTGTGCGTTATTATTGAACCAAACTTCAAGTTGTGGGGCAGCGAAAACACCCCTCAACAATGCGATAGTAAATGATAAAAATGCTTATAATTTATATTGATAAATTTTTAACATGTTATCATTTCATTATCAATTGATTTCAGTTAATTTTATCGAGAATCAGAGTTGCCAAGTATTAATCAAAAGTTGAATAAAGTATATAATTGTGATAAATATCGTTTAAAATGATTTGAAAACGAAATAATTGAGCATTTATCTTTTAATCCAACAAAAAACAAGAGAATTTAAATTACTTGGATTCGCGTTCATTTGCCCGAATTCTACATCCCAAACGGACATTTCTCCGAATAGTTTTTTTCCCAAATATCCAATTCCCCGAATCTCATTTCCCCCCAATTTGCAAAAGTTCTCGAAATTCACAAAATTATAATAAGTATTAGAAATTGATATAGCAAAAAGTTTTCACCGATTAACGTATTTCCCTTTCGGGGAGCTGGCTCAATACATATAGTTGAGCTGGCCTTGTTCAAAGTGCTCACCGGCGTTATGTTTGATGCCTGCAATCACCACCTCAGCATCGCACTCCTCCCTATTTGGAGGATGCTCATGCTTGGATTCACCCGGTCCTTTGTATACAATGACGATTCCTACTGGCGCAGGTGCATTCATTATAACTCGAGCTTTGCATTGTTTACTTCGAACTCGCTGGTAGTTCCAGTGAATTCGATCGTTTTTCTATCGTGATTTCACGTAGATGTGCTCATGTATTATTAATTTCTTGTTCTCTATCTTCGCCATATTCACGTTATAACGTGATGGCTGCAACGACTGCCCGTACATACATAAAATACGAACTGCTAGGCAGTATTTACACGAATTCGAGAAAAAACTATTTGGGACAAGAGTTGTTCGGGTACTTTTCGATTCGGGGGATTGATTCGGAGAAGTGAGTGTTCGGGGAAATGTTCATTCGGGTAAATGTCCGTTCGGAATAATGGATTCGGGGGTTTGAACAAGAATCACTTGGAGTTTTTTATTTCAATAAGGGAATTTGACGCTGAATTGTGCAAAGATCAGTTGGTCGCACTATATGATCCAGATTTAATTTCAAACCTGGAATCAAGCTACAATGAATTGTACCAAACACTTGCACTCATGGGTTACTTAATCCGACTTGAGAATGCATGAATGAGAATATTAAGCAAGAAATCATAACAACAAAACCAAATACCTATTGTACTTTTTGGTGCTTTTTTAAAACATAAACTTGTAAGTGGAGTTGAGTTTTAGACCGCACCTACAATCATTATTTCATGCTAGCTTGCTTGAAACTGTATTGGACTGCATATTTTTCAGTATCAATGAATATTTGTGAACAAGTTCAATTAATTTGTCTTCTTTGACAATGCTAAAGTTGATTCTACTAGCGGCCGCTGCCATTTATTGAATTAAAAATTAAATATTCAATTTCATTTCTACTTTTTAACATTTTCACAAATTGAAATAACGATTATCCTTTGCCAATTATCTTTCCGCTTACCAAGTTTCACATGAATAGTGATAATAGGTAAATTTAACCAATGAAAACTCGAATTACAAATGATGGCGGTTTAAACCATCCTTGAACGCAAGATTAAAATTACCCGACTTAAATTAGGTTTAAATCACAATCCATTATGGTACAACACGTTTATTGTGTCGATCCAGGATTAAACCTTGATCCAGAGTTAATTCGAGTAGGTATAACCAACCCTTAATAAAGTAATTTTATGCTCATATTCTAAAAAAGAAATCTATATCCATTCCTTTTATTATCACTGCCATTTCTTTTTTTTTCTGAGGAATATATATTCACTACCTTATTTTGCTCTTCCTTAAGAACTCAGCTTCTTCGGTGGTCTTCACTTCGATTACTATGCGATTCTTTCCAACTTTCTAACGATGCTGTTTTTAATAGGCTGATGCTTGCGCCTTAACATTACTAAATAAATAGGTATACTTATTCAAAAAATAAAAAATGAAAATTTTAATCATTTTGAAAAATGAAAAACAATATAGTTAGGACCAATTAATTTTTTTTAAGAGGCATGCATTTTTGTAATGCATAAAAATGCATGAATGTACTTCAGGGGATAATTTAAGAATATGAAAATTTTGAGGATGAGGGAGGCCATGACCAGGGGTGCAGCGAAGCCACATTCATGAGGAGAAATTCCTCGTAAGCAATTTGGGGGCCCGTTTTTTTTTTTTTTTCTATTAGCTGCACTTAGTACTCAAATTTGGAGCAAAATTTTTCTATAGAAGTACAATTAATTCACGTAATGCAAAACCAGCAATTTCTGTTTTCAATTTAAAATTTTTTTATTTATTTATTCTATATTTATTTGATGGAATGTTATATTTCATCTGTCATTTCATCAAAGTATCTATTTTGGTGAAATGGCATTTCAACCCCGCAAAAATCACGCAGTTACATATGAGTGAAATTTATTATATTGGATATAGCCTGTATGAAAAAAAAAAACGTAAGCAGCCATGCCGCATTACTGGAGCTGAGTTTTTAACTGGGGCTTGTTTTGATTTAGTAATAACCTTGCTTAACCGTTCATCACTACAGGCCACACCCAACACCAAGTCTGAAAACCCCTACCCTATCCTTTCCAAAAACACTTAAGAAATTTAATTTGGTACAAATGTAGTATTTCTTGCCATGAAATAATCATGCGAACACATATTTCTCAAATTATAACTATTTGAGGGTCCTCAAATTATCTTCAAATTTTGTAAATCCGCCATTTTGGATCCATTTTGACTCAAATTTAAGTGGTTATATTCTGGTCACAAACTAATCCTACACACAAAGTTTGACCATTCTAGGCCGATTTGGTGATGAGATATGGAAGATTCATGAAATTTCCTGCAGCAATTTCCCCTCCAAAAGCCGTTTTTTGCTCTAACTCCCCTCCAAAATCACTGAGGAAGCTAAAATCAAAATACGTTTGTCACTTGGGCTCATTTTATCATATGACACAGCAATAAAAAATTTTCGACCCCTCCTGTACCCCACCACTATTTTAGGTTGGTAACCCCGCCTTCCCCCTCCAACATCATGTATGGAAGTGAATTCGGGATATAGTATACAACTTATCCCCAATAACCATATGAATTCATATTAATTACATTTTTACCAACTTGAGGCTCCTCAAGCTCTACTCAAAATTTTGATAATCCGCCATTTTGAATCCATTTTGATCCAAATTCAAGAGGTCATATTGTGGTCACCAACTAACCTCACACACAAAATTTGACCTCTTTAACTTGATTTGGTGGGGAGATATGGAAGATTCAAGAAATTTCATGACTCAAAACTTCCTCAAAAAGCCGTTTTTTGATCTAACTCCTCTCAATATGCACTCAAGAAGCTGAAATTTGGATATGTTAGTATCCGTGACTCACTCTTTCATATGAAATCAAAAACGAAAAATTTGAGCTATTTGCCCCTTCTCCAGCCCCCTCAAAATTTGAGTGATCCGCCATTTTGAAATTTATCGAAAAAACAAAAAAACTATTTTTGCGCATTTTCAAGAAGAGTCTCTCACCAAATTTTGAGCGAATTTTATGAATACTCGCCGGCGCTACGCGTGGGGAAAAAAAATATATATATATATATAGTGATCTATGGTCAAAGTGGCATCACTTTGCACATTCCTCAGAAGTGCATCTAATGTCACGTTAACGACACCACAATGGCGAACGGAATGTATAATTTCATAGGTTTTCTTGGAAACAAATTTTTAAAATGATGCCACTTTACCTGTAAACATCAAAAAAATGAGGCTACTACGACCGTAGACCGAAAAAAATTTTTTTGTATGAAAAATAGAATATTAGTGGTAAAGTGGCATCACCCAAATAACCACACCAGTGACGTCATGACACATAGCTGAATCGATGAGCAATGTGATGGTAAAGTGGCATCAAAAAAAAGATGCCACTTTGTAAAAAAGATGCCACTTTACCTGTAGACGACGAAAAATGATGCCACTTTATCCATAGATAAATCATATATATATATATATATATATACACCAAAAAGTTGGACATTTGCCAGATGATTACAAATGGTCTGAAACGCAAAGATTTGAAGACCCCACCCTCCCCCGACCTTCCCTTCCCAAATCAGGTAGGCTGTAATAGCTATCGTTTTGTTAAAAACTCAGCTAAAAATTCTGTCGCATAATTTTTTTCATAATTTATTGCAAAATCTTTGGTCACAATACACAACAGTTCACTTCAGGGAAGGGGCCGCTCCTCGTAAATCTATGTCCATGACCACACAAAAAAAGTCTGCCCTTGAAAAAAACGAATTGGGTTATTTAGATTTAAGCACTAAACACCATTCATTTTTGATAAAGAAATAATTTTTTTTTTTTTTTTTTTAATACCATAAGTTTTTTGAATATTTCAATTTTAAAATCTCACATATAGCTCTTAGCCTCTCTCCTTTGGTATTTTACTTCTCATATCACTTCGTAGACATTCGTTAAATTAGAGAGATTTTGACGCTTTCACGTTTCGATCGAAAATGAATGGTCGATTAAATAAATGAATAATTTATGATTACATTTTAATTTTCATATTTTCAAAGTTTCCCAAAGCAGATCAAGATATTTTAGACTATGAAGTCAGACTTTTCTATGACCTTCTGCGAGCACCTTTGAATGCACAAAGCCCTTTCAACATGAAAAGTCATTAAATTTTAGAGTACGACATTTTTTTCATTTTTTCTATCTGTTTTTTTTTCACAAATTAAAGCTATCTATAAAATATAAACCGTCTTAATTTCTTTTTTTTTAAAGCACAATTGTAGATAGTTTTGAAAATGAACGTCGAATAAGTTATTTATTGGTCATGTGCACAGAACAGGGTAACGTTGTTCCAATATCTGAAACACCGTGATAACCGTAAGGAATATTCGCTACCAACAGTTAAATATTGAATATCAATATTTGCGCGAAGTTTTTGTTTAAACTTTGAAAGAAATATACTCGAAGGAAACTTCGTAACATTACATTTCGTGTACTTCATTACAGTACCTTGCAAGACATACTGCGAACAAGGTGAATCGACGTATCTATTTAATCGAACAATATTCTTACCTCGATACATGGGGAGTTACATTTTTCAATCTCCTCTACTGCATATTAATCTCTAGGTATAGTTGAAGATTAATCTTTACAATATTTATTCTAATATTCATGAATCTTCCATATTTCCTAACAAAATCGCCCTACAAAGGTCAACCTTCGTGCGTAGGATTAGTTGATGACAGAAATATGATCTCTTCAATTTGAATCAAAATGGATCCAAAATAGCGTATAGTAAAAATTTGAAGGTAATTGTATGGCAAGAAATACAGCATTTGTTCTAAATTTAACTTCTCAAGTGGTTTTGGAAGGGATAGAGTAGGGGTTTTCAGATTTAGTATTGAGGGTGGACTGTAATCATGAAGGGATTAGCAACGTTCATTTCCAAACCTGAACAAGACTCTGTTATAAACTTAACTCCAGTAATAGGGCATAGCGTTTTTGAGAACAATTAAGTAGAGTTTTGGATTCAGTAATATATGTAGTCTTGAGGCTTGAGAAGTTTACTAAACAATATTAATAACCTGCAAATGTAAACTTTAAACTCTAATTCAAAAATCAGTTCCAATAAAGCGGCATGTCTGCATACAGGTACATATTTTTTATTAATTAATAATTACCTTATATTTTACTTCGCTGAACCCAAACACGACTATCGAATTTATTTCACTATTATTTTACCTCTGTTTTCCAAACAGCCGTTATTTTTCCATCGAACCATCACTTCGACACTAGAAATCCGGACCACTAAAAACCTGTAATCTAAAACTCGCGCCATCAACAAAACCACGATTACCAGTGGTTCACATCGTCATCCTAATTCAACCGCATTCCTAGCCTCGTACCACATTGCGGTAAAATTCGTCGACAAATTTTCAGACCCCTCGACGCGTTCAAATTTACATAGACACGAGCTACACAATAATATTACATTACCGCATCGTGTACCATACACGAACGCCTAAAAAGCTTTGATTCCATGCATACGAGGTCATCGCAAAGGTTTTCACCGCCGTTCGCAATCTCGTATAAAAGATTGTTAACGTCAGCTCTTCGTCGGACCGTGTAAATAAATTATAAGCAGAGTCGCCGCACCACGCAGGAAAACGAAAACACCCGACCCACGTGCTCATTTGTTCGTCATAAACGCGTTTTAAACAAAACGCCTTAAAAATTAACGCGTGTAGTTAACCCTATCGTACATATATAACGTTGTGAAAATTTATATGATAAAGTACCCCAGATTCCGCGCTACGCCGACCTCCATACTCGACCCTGGTTACATATTAAACGCGAAATATAGCCGCTATGACTGATATAAATATTAAATAGACTACAAAGTCGGGGTCGTTTTCCTATTTACATTATAAATGAACGAAAATTCACCCCCAATACCTCTTCTATTTCTAAACATTCCACAACCATTTATACAATATACATACTTTCTCGATGAAAGGACGTAAGAGGAAACATGTATACCACCGAGACCAAAGGAACAAGGAAGTAATACCGAACGTACGTGTAAAATCACGCGAGAATAGATAATAAGTGAATTTTGACGACTTCATTAAAAGGCAAACCAGCCAATGTCAACCGGGTTGTCTTCGAATTAATGTATGTATTATGCATTTGAGCCACACCACCTGGTTCACTTTACACAACGCACAGTGAGGCCGATTGTAATTCCAGATGAACAGAAGTCCAAAAATCGGACTTGATAATAAACATATAAGTTTTTTTTTTCAATTCTGATAACACGATTTTAATACCTGTTTACCTAAGCTAGAATTATGGGATAATTTTCAGTATATTTTTAATACTAAGATTATTATAAAGGTTTAATAACGATAAAAAGTAAGGAATAATAAAAAACCATTTTTTAAGGAGAAAATTTCTTAAACTAAATAGAAATAATAGTAATTTAAAGTCATTTAAAGGGATTAAAAAATGAATAGATTAGTGATCATCACTCACTTAATCATTTATGCTTAAAAGCACAATTTTCCATTCCAAATTTTTTATGCAAAACAATTTCAAAAAACAAAACAGAGCTTGAGTAGCCTCAAATGTGTAAAAATGTACTTAATATGATCTCACATGATTATTAGAGATAAAGGTATAATATATCCTCAGATCATTTCCGTACATGATGTTGGAGGGAAAATCAGAGGTTATCCACCTGAAAATGTAATGGGGTACACGGAAGGTCAAAAATTTTTATTGTGAAGTTATATGATAAAACGAGCTCAACTGACTCACTCGTTCCGATTTAAACTTCCCCAAGGCTCGTGAATTGTCCATATTTTCTACCAAATCGTCTTAGAAAGGTCAAACTTTTTGCAGTATTGGCTTGCCAAATTTTGCAAAAAAAAAAACGATATTATCATTATTGTTTTATACCCAAACTCAACCCATGTGATCCAACCCATCGATGTTGGAGTTATTAAACCTTTGAAACATGCATGGGGAGAAAAGTGTTGGCTCTAAAGCAATAAGGAATTAAGTTGACAAATAGAAACTTTTGTGGTTATTTCGAAAAAATTGTAGATTTTGTGCTGACACCTCAATTAAAAGAAGAAGAAAGACCTGAAATTGCCAAAAATGCATTCCGTAAATCTGGTATATTCCCATTTAATGCCGATGCCGTCCATTATACAAAACTTACAAAGAAAAAAGAAGGTTCTTCAAAGAAAAATACAATGTAGCTGATACAAAATAATACATCAGCTGATATATTAAATACGTCAACGCTGGTGGATGAAATCGAAGCACAATTACATATAGAAACTTTAAGCCAATTTAAGACGAAATAGTAGGAAAAAAGTCAATGTTTATATTTGTGATAGATGGCGCTTTTCCAGTTTTTTATATTCTTTATGTTTCTTCGCGGGTACTCGGCTGTTTTCGTGACGTAGAGATGCAAAGAAACTTACCGCGGTAACTTACCTAGTAACTTACTGGTAACTTACCGGTAAATTACCGCATCATAAATTTCTTAAATTACCGCGGTAATTTATAAATTTTTATTAAATATGCATGTCGCATTAGGAATCTACTACCATCATGATCATTTCCAAAACTGAAACAAAATGATTGAAATTTTGATACTTTTCTTACGCCTTGTGAAGTTTTTCGTCGATGAAACTTTTCATGCACAACATTTCGCCATTATTTTCTCAGTTTTTACACTTTGAAGTTGTGATGAGCTAACCACTGATGAACTACGTATGTGGGAGTGTAATTGCATAGTATGCGTGCATGTTTCATACAACAGCATGCAAAATGAAAAAATTTACCTACCCCCCTCTTTGTGGTACCGGTAACCCGGACCAGTATTAGTATTACTATTGTGTATTATCTTATTCGTCCTACTTATTCAAGTTATGTTTCATCTCTCAAATTTTGTGTCATGTTTATATACAATTAGATTGTTAATTTGTGCACTTCTAACTCCGAGTCTGACCAAGAAATACCATTGCCAACTCAACAGAATGATATTGAAAATATTGATTTGAATTAAGATTTTTAATTTTAAAATTGAATTCATTTACTGGAACTTTTTCGGATATAATTACTAAAAATATTGGATAGGAAATTTTCTTTTTACGCATGAATTATCAGATTCAGAACTAGAAGTCTTCGAAATAGATTTTACATTTGGTTGATAATTTTTGATTTGCAGTTTTTTTTTATTGCATTATTTTATTTTAGTGATTCACTTTAATACTTTCTATTCAGTCTTAAAAAAAAAAAAAAAAAAAAAAACTTAAAAAATCATTTTACCCTCCATGTATTTCATTATCAGTTTATCACTCATCATTTTATTTCTGTTATAATTGCTTAAAATAATTCTAAAACAAGCTTTCAAAGAATGCTATACTTAGTATAGTCTATAGAATAATGAAATAATTATACAATACCGGGTGACTACTTGATTCGAGCCCCCAAGTGAAAAAATCAGCTAAAAGGTAAATAAATTCAAAATATATATGTATTTTTTGACAACGAAAGGATAAAAAAATAAAATTTTGCATTTCATTGATAAACGCTTTTAAGCATGAAATATTATTTATGCTAATTATTCTTGCTAATATCATTCAAATACATAATTTATTTTTATGAGGAAAAGATTTTTGCGTTTGGTGCGCTCGAATCAAGTAGTTACCCTGTATAATGTGTAGCGTGCGTTACCAATGTAGTAGTAGTTTCCTAATCGCTGTTAACGTGTCGATCAACTTAGTATAAGAGGTAGATTTAGAACTATACGTATTTGTAACCAACCTAAGACTTTTCGAATATACGCTAGTGTTTCCTTTAAAGCGTGTTCTTTTTGTTGGTTAAAGTCACACTCTCTGATGCGCGCTGGAGTCGGCGCCGCTCGAGAGATCTAGGTAGGCTCCCAGTCGCACCAGTCGACTACCCCTTCGTGTACGACCGCGTTCACTACATTAATTACTCAAATTACTGGTAAGTTACCGGTAAGTTACCCAAACTTAAATTACCGGTAATTTTGCATCTCTATTTTGTGAGCGTCATGTTTTTTAGTTAGTTGTTCGAAAAAGCGGTAATTTTGCGTAAAAAAAATATCCTTTCTTAAATAAATAAATTGAATATTATTGATGTGGTACAATGATATTTGTCAGTTTCGATTTACTTCCATTCTAACTTTTGGTCATTTAATGGAGAAGTTATTTTCATAAGTCAACTTAAGCTAAAATGTTACGAGCTTAGCTTGAAGTAGACAAAATTCTCTACAAAATGATATATTTTTCAAATAAATTCGAAGGAAAATGAACTTGCGGCAGACGAAAAACAAAAACCATATATTTCATTCTCATTCTGGATAGAACATAGCTACAGAGAGGGTCGAGTGATCTGTGACAAATTAATCAGTATTGCCATCCAAAAAAATTTTTTTTTAGACTTTTATAATGACGTCTTCGGGCCGAAATCGCCTGTTCCATTTTACCCCAATGTTCCATATTACCCCACTCTCCCCTATAATTCGAATTAAACGATCCAAAAAACGTGTAATTTGACTTGAATCGTAAACTTGCTCACCTCACGCCCAATTTTCCCAAATTTTATGATTTTGGGTAAACGGAAAAAATGATTTCGAATTAGAATTCAGCGACCCACAAACCATCAGGCAAACCTAACTAAAGGAGAAAAAGATCCATAATTAGACTTTTCTCCAACTAGTATTGCAATCGACCCCACTGTGCGACGTGTAATTTTTTAATTACCCCAACAATATCTACAGACAGTACACGCTGGCAGCTCGTTTAAACCAGTGCCAAAGAACGTCGATTGACGTGGCAAATTTTCAAACACCGGTCATCACGTAAAAGCGTTGCGACCTCGAAAAAGAACGCCATTACTTCGGAATTATTGACGCAGCTCTCTTTAATTCAATTACCCTCGCCTTCAACCTACGGTATATGAAACAAGCCGAAAATAAATGTCGCCTAAACAAACAAAAAAAGGTACTGTTTTATCTCGAACCTGGTTTTTTTTCCCTTTCCCTGAGTACGCTAATTTAATTACACGACGAAGGTTCTTAATGAAGATTTGGTTACGTCGTGTAAATTTCATTTACCACGTGAACCTCTTTATTGGCCAAAATCACCACCGTTCCTAAACCTCATTTTTTTTACCTCTCGTCGACGACTTACATAAAAGGCGAACGAAATTTAACTATAATTCCTCCTAATACCGCCACTTTCTACACTATAATATTAACATTACAACGAATGAAATACGACTCGGTCGTAATATTTTCCCTACGACTAAAGTGAAATAATATAAAAAGAAAATGAAAAGCCAGGACAGCTGACTGATGATATATCCCGCGTTTTTAACGCAAGTAGCTTAGATTCGCTCGCTATCTCTTCCTCTACCCTTCCTATCGTCATACATCTCGTTCCTTATTCGCGTTACAGCAAAAAATATCGTACATTTAATCACACTCGGCGCTGGCGATGCTAGTTTTTAGCCCTCATACGTAATTTCACCGCGCCAAACGTGTCCCAAATGCGTAAAAAGAGCTTTATTTTTAATTTACACCGGGTTTTTCCGGTCGTTTGTTTTGCCGATATAACGCTTCGAATACGCGTACCACGTACACATGTGTAACGCTATACCGGTCTTTTTCTAATTAAGTAAAATTACGCGTACCGGTAGACGCGAATTCCTGCTCGGTGACATGTTTAATCTGGAAAACGTGTTATTATAAACGTTACCGATTATCTTGCCTCGCATCCTTTCCTGACTACCAGCCTGTATTCCGGAAGGGAAAAAACGCCACCAGAGCCCAGCTAATTTATATCGAAGGTAAATATACGCGTAACTCTAGAGAAAAAAAAAAGACTCGCTACAATAGTAAGTATCATACATACGTTGCGACGTTTCCACGAGAATACGAATGTAATTTTTTTCGTACTTCGACGATGAAAGGCGACGCGTATGTTCTCGTAAAGCTCAAAGGGAATCTTCAAGTAGTCTCGGAAATCATTGTATTTTCGCGAATGGAAAGAGGAAAAATCAGCGTTATAGTGAATTTTCAGATGACATGTTCGAGTGGTAAAGCGGAATCTTTCGTCGTTTCGCCCTTCTCGTTTTTTTTTTTTCTTTATTTCAATCACGGCTCGTCTAGCCTCATCGTTGTCATTTTTGAGTCGCTTTATAAATATCTTGATTTCCAGCGCTTTATAGATCGAGATTTGTGAAGCTCGTAGCGTCGAGCATGCGCTCTTTGGTGAAAATGAAAATGAATGAAGTTTACGATAAAGGCCCGACTGTGTGGAATGTAGAATACAAGAAAAACATAAATTTGTAACAATAAATGGCGAATACTTCGTACCGAGTCGTCCGAACATAGATTCCATAATAATACGGTGAATCGGCGAATTCCATTTTTAAATTAGCCCGACAAAGAAACTTTAAACTCACTTTCAAACTTCGCCTAGCGATCGCGACCGTAATATAAATTCGAACGTTAATATTATAAATTAAAGCAGGTCACGCTCAACGTGTATGGAAAAAACATCGCGAGCGTAACTTTCTTCTCATTTTATATTGGTTATTGCGAACTTACGCTGGATCGAAGGAAAATAATGTTCCTCAATTATTACTACATTTCAGTATGGATACATCTGAGACAAGACTACAAATTGCGAGAAATTGTCTTTTTTGTTCTGGTTTCGCAGCTCCTTGCGAAATGAAGAACAAGAATTGTTTCTTGATTCTTGTTGCTTTCTGGCAATCAAGTCTTTTTTTAACAAGATTTTTATAGACAAGACAAGAATTGCACAATCTTACATTTATCCCGTCAAAACAAAAGTCAACCGTTGAGAGGCAATAACGCTTTGATCTTTCGTCTTTACATAAGACTAATCTCAAATTCGATGGTCGATAAATATCGTATTTTTTTATTCGCAGCGTGTACGTAAAGGGAGAATACAACACAGGAGGGGGAAAAATTAGGACACCTATTATGACCTCAGTAGTATGACCAGTTTGGACGATTTTAGGTTTTTGCGTGTTTTTTTTTTTTTTTATTAGACAGCACCGTGAACCGAAAAAGTATCGTTCTGCTTGTTACTTTTTTATTCACTTTTATTGCTTTCATCACAATTCTTAAAAACTTACTGATCATTTGTTCAAGGCTGCAAAACCAGAACCAGAACTAGGATCAGGAAAAACCCAAAATAATTTGAAAAGCAGAACCGGAACCAAAACAAAAATGAACACGCAACCGAACTCGGAATCAGAACATAACATAAAAAATTTGGAACCGGAACTGAACCCAGAACAAAATGATACGGTTTCGGGTTCTTATATCGCACCTCTACTGCAACAACACCACATCTCAAAATATGTCAAATAGCCGAAACTCAAGAAAATAGCTTTTTATTTGCTTTGTAAATAACGAAATACGGATTCAAATTCATTTTTTTTCATTGATCCTTACTATTTTTTCACGTTTTTTCCAATGGTAAAGGCAGATTTTCGCAAAGCAAATTATTTTTGGTAGTTTTTTGAGATGTGGTGTTTTTGCAGCAAAAGATTTTTTTTAAAGATGTGGTGTTCAGTGTTGTAGGAACAAACCAAAGAATGAGAACGAAGAACAACAAGAACGGAGAATTTTTATTATTCCTGAGGAACAGGACCAAGAACGAGAACATAAAAGTGATATACCTGAAGAACAAAGAACAGAACGAGAACAGAATATTTTCAAACTGAAAGATCAAAGAACAAAACGAGAACCAACTAATGAACAATGTTGAGGTACAAAAACAAGAACAAGAACGATGTAATTTTGTTGTTGTTCTTCGTTCTTTTGAAAGTTCATGATTTATTATAAAATTAATAGATATCATGAAGGAAAGAGAAAATAAGAAATTTATACTTCAGGCAAGTGCTACATATACCCATATAAGTTTTTTTTTTTAATTATTAGCTTCAATTAATAGATTTTCAATTTCAACAACAACATTAACTGTAAACACGTTATCAAAAAAAAAAAGAAAGAAAGAAAGAACAAAAGAAAAGTTGAAGAACGAGAACAGAACGAAGAACGAACAAGAACGAGACTATAAAGGATTGAAAGAACAAAGAACAGAACGAGAACAACATTGTAAAGAATTAAAAGAACGAAGAACGGAACGAGAACAGTTGAAACTTTGAGAATAAGAACGAATCAGGAACAGGATCAAATGACTGGGTCTTTCCAGGAACGAGAACAGGAACAAGAACAGACCTATGTTCGTTCCTACAACACTGGTGGTGTTATTGCATTAGGTGTGCGAGATATTTTCTTCTTTTGAAATTGCAGTTTCCATTCCATGATTAATTGATTAAGCTATTTTACTTTTGTGATAATGAAAATTGTCGCATAGTTGCGTGTCCTATTCTGTGACTGAAGTGATCCACGCGCACCCGCTGCTCGGTTCCTCATCTTGTACTCGCTGTTTGGTATTTACTCAAAATGCTTTCGGTTTTTGTCTTTTTGATTTTCAGTTATTTCAATGTCAACTTTTAACATCATTTTTAAACAAAAAATTATCATTATAATTTTTTATCCTAAATGCAAATTAGCAAATATTCTTCCCTCTTCAGTTTTCACTTCAAGTGTAGGACTATTCTCCACTGGGCTTTGGACCAGGAAAAACTTAAATAGAATTATTATTAAAAACAATGGAACTGGAACCCGAACCAGAAAAACTTGGAACCAAAACAGCTTTGAAACCATGAACTATAACCAGAACCTCAAACTTGAACCCAGAACTAAAACTATAATCACGAGGGTTGCGTCGTTCGTGAACGCGTTCACGTTCAGTTCATTTTGAAAATAAAATTATAACGTTCAGTTCACGTTCACGTTCACACCAAAAATTTGTTCGTTCAGTTCAGTTCACGTTTATTTGAGAAAATAGCTACGTTCTGTTCAAGTTCGTGTTCGTAGTTATTTTGTTCTCGTTCAGTTCAGTTCGTGGTAAAAGTTCACAAACGTGAACGATTTTCAATCCGTTCACGAAAAAAAAAAAAACGAAAAAAAGAAAGTCGCAATTATGGCATTTAATGCATTTATATTATATTATGTTCATTTAAGGGAAAAAGTTCAGTTCACGTTCGTTTGGAAAAAAGAGGCGTTCAGTTCACGTTCGTGTTCTTGTTAATTCTGATTTCGTTCAGTTCACGTTTACGTTAATTCTGATGGAAAAGTTCAAGAACGTGAACGATTTTCGTTCAGTTCAAAAGTGAACGACGCATCCCTGATAACCACCAACCTTGAACTTAGAACTAGAACCACAATACCACAAACGTTCTGGTTTTACAGCTCTACATATGGACTGCATTACGCAACAATGTTCTAAGCAGTGTTGTAGGAACGAACATAGGTCTGTTCTTGTTCCTGTTCTCGTTCCTGGAAAGACCCAGTCATTTGATCCTGTTCCTGATTCGTTCTTATTCTCAAAGTTTCAACTGTTCTCGTTCCGTTCTTCGTTCTTTTAATTCTTTATAATGTTGTTCTCGTTCTGTTCTTTGTTCTTTCAATCCTTTATAGTCTCGTTCTTGTTCGTTCTTCGTTCTGTTCTCGTTCTTCAACTTTTCTTTTGTTCTTTCTTTCTTTCTTTTTTTTTTTTTTGATAACGTGTTTACAGTTAATGTTGTTGTTCAAATTGAAAATCTATTGATTGAAGCTAATAATTAAAAAAAAAATAGAAAAATACTCATATGGGTATATGTAGCACTTGCTTGAAGTATAAATTTCTTATTTTCTCCTTCCTTTCATGATATCTGGACTGCATTACGCAACAATGTTCTAAGTGAAATGAGGCGCCATAAACTTTAACTACATCAAGTTTCTGATGTAATGTAAATTATAACAAAGCCAGTCTATCGAACTGAACAAATTTCGCTTGTTTATCTTTTAAATTATTTAAATAACATGAATGATTTCATTCATTACCAGTTTTTCTCATTAAAAACAAAAATAAGATCAATCAACAAGTTTATGGCGCCTCATTTCACTTAGAACCAGTGTTGTAGGAACAAACCAAAGAACGAGAACGAAGAACAACAAGAACGGAGAATTTTTATTGTTCCTGAGGAACAGGACCAAGAACGAGAACATAGAAGTGATATACCTGAAGAACAAAGAACAGAACGAGAACAGAATATTTTCAAACTGAAAGATCAAAGAACAAAACGAGAACCAACTAATGAACAATGTTGAGGTACAAAAACAAGAACAAGAACGATGTATTTTGTTGTTGTTCTTCGTTCTTTTGAAAGTTCATGATTTATTATAAAATTAATAGATGGACTGCATTACGCAACAATGTTCTAAGTGAAATGAGGCGCCATAGACTTGTTGATCGATCTTATTTTTGTTTTTAATGAGAAAAACTAGTAATGAATGAAATCATTCATGTTATTTGAATAATTTCAAAGACAAACAAGCAAAATTTGTTCAGTTTGATTGACTGGCTTTGTTATAATTTACATTACATCAGAAACTTGATGTAGTTAAAGTTTATGGCGCCTCATTTCACTTAGAACATTGTTGCGTAATACAGTCCATATTGTTCGGCTCGTGGCTGTGTGTTGTATGCAGTGGCTCGGCATGCTGGAGGTATAGGGTTCGAATCTTCCTCCGAGATGAATTTTTTAGATGATATTTCTGTCAACTTTTTTTGAAGTTTTTTTTTATTTAAATTTTTTTTTCTTTGTTATTTATTTCTGCAATTTTTACATCATTATTTATTCCATTATTCGAACCTTCAGACTCGGAGCTTTCAGACCTACATTCCTTACCTCAAAGTTGGGTTAGGTTAGGTTGTCTCGCGAGTGGGGGGGGCATTTTGCCCCCCCCCCTATTCTACTTGACCTCATTCGTGCCTTCAGATTAATTTAATCGACTTTTACAAACTAGCGCAACGTTTACAATAGCTAACGAGAGCTGACGTTACGCCGTTTGTGATTGGTGGCTCCGATGGTACGGCGATCGCTTTGTAATTGGCCAAGTAATCGATGTAATGCCGATTATTAACAATTATTGCTATTGCGCGATTAATCGTCGATTGATCGAGAATCTTGACACCTCTGAAGTCTTTCATTTAGAAATAAACGTTAAACGACTTCGTGTTGACAATATGGCGATTTCGCCGGTAAAAAAAACTGACAACACTGATCATTTCTGACGCAGAGGAAGTTTGACTATTTTATTTATACGACTTCAGGAAAAAATGAAACTTGTTTTAAGAAAAATAAAAATGAAGATACGTTGCATGAGAATGGGGTCGAAGAATTTATTAACATCACTGATGTAAATGCATTGAAATGTACTAATGAAAAAATTCAGATTGAGCCGAAGTTAAATGATAATGCTATACGAATGAATTAGACTCAGATACAGCAGTTTGAACAATGAATATCAAATTTAAAATTACCAAGAGTGATTTAAAGTTAATTTTGCTTCATGGTCAAGCATCGTATGTGTATGATGTTTTAAAATCAAGCTAAGCCTCTTTGTTTATATCTCACTGAAAAACGTCTTGATCTATTCATGAGAAGAGATAGATTAGGTAATCAATTTCAGGTCATTTAAAACAAAGGAATTTATTCCATGTTTCCTCGAATTAAATTCTTGAGAAACGAAAGAGGACGCGTTAAACAAAGTGAATCCGCTTATTAAGTAGTATGGAGTTAATCAAATTAGATTTTGGTATCGATAAAGTCGAAAATATTCATGTATGGATTAATTTAAAAGAAAACTTAAAAACGATATGTTATTACTGAAAACTGAAAAGAAAATCGATCGTTTAATATCCGAAAGAGTTTGTGAAAAGGTCAATACTAGCGAATGAGCTACGCCAATTGTACATGTTAGGAAGGCAGATCCAACTGTACGGATTCATAGAAACTAAGTACAAGAATAAGATTATCGTCAACCCATAGTTATTAATTGATGATCATTCTCTTCTAACAATGGACTAATTATTCATAAATATGAAAGGAACGTATTATTCAAGAATTGATTTCATCAGGCATGTTTACACCTAGGTACATGATGCTCCCAAAACACTCATGAAGGACTATTATCAACCAACTACGTTGCAGTTAAGATAAGCTTCAGCGCCTACAGTCTAGTAATAAACGATCGAAGATATTTTGGCTGTAGTGCTGATGGCACCAGAGTATTTTTAGATGATATTAAGGTAACTGGTACCGATTAACAGCATTTATAGCAGCTAGAAGAAGTCTTAAAACATTTTCAAAAACATAATCTAATAATTAATACCAAAAAACGTTCATTTTGAGGATTGAACAATTACTAAGTTTATGTAATTGATAAAAATGGTATTCTCAAGGCTCTAGAGAAAGTCACCACAATTATTAACATGACAAGGCCCAAATCAAAGAAGATATCGAAATGCAACTTGAGCTGTTGTTTATCCCACTATAGTAAAATTATGTAAGCTCTTAATCATCTACCGAAAGAAAACACCAAGTTTCGCTAAGATGTGAAATGCGAAGAAGTTTGTAATAAAATAAAGGACTTAATTAGCATGGAAGTTGTTTTGGTTCATTTCGATTCTAAGTTGAATTTAATTTTAGCTACAGATACGTCACCTTGTGCAGTTTTTACTGTTTTGTTACACAAATTTTCGCATGGCATAGAACGGCCTATCAAGTTCGATTCTCAAACGCCAAGTAGAGGACAACAAAAATATGCCCAAATCGATAAAGAAGCTTATGCTATTATGTATGGTGTCAAAAGTTACGTTCATTTTTGTTCAGGCACAAATTTACATAAGTGGTCGATTGTCAACCATTGACTTAAATTTTCTCGCCGACAAAAGGCTCACTTATCCATACAGCTTCGTGTATGCAGTATCTACTATGCCATTTTTCTACAAGCTTACGACTTCAATATTCGTTATCATCGAGCAACAGAGCATAAAAATGCTGGTACACTTTCTAGGTAACCCGAAAAATCTGATAGATTAATTTATAGTCGTCAAGAACTAGATTTAATCCATACACAAACTACTTATCAAATTAATTATCAGCGAGCGATTTAGCCATTGTTGCGTATTTCATTTAGTACATCTCGCGCTTCGCCTAATTTTATTTATTTTCTTTTATTTATTTTAGCTCAAGGGAAGTGTCCATAATTCGTAGAAACATCAATAAAGAGTGTATGCAAGAAAATCCTTCAACATGAAGAGGGACTTTTTAGACTTTAACTAAGCTAGAAAAGGTAGTGAAGGCACCTTATTATTTGATTAATATTTTTTCTTACTTCTATATCATAAAGGACAAGAAAAGGACATTCTTTAATTTTAATTTGTTCAAGAATAACAATTATATTAAGAACATATATAAATTTAATAAATAAAAAAAAAATTTTACCCCAAAAAAATAATCTTTTAAAAATTATAAAATTTTTAGGGTTTTTTTGTCTTTTAATATTAATTAATCTTTTTAAATTAAAAATTAAATTTTAAATATAAAATAAATAAAGATTATTTTTTACTTATTCACTTGAAATGTCTCATCAGTAACTAAGCAGCAATAGCACTCCCTAGTGAGTATAAAAACCTGCACGTCCACTGACAAACAAAGAAAAAATTGAAAAAGCTTCCGAAGCAATAGAAACCTCATCTTCGTCTACGATGTTTGGAAATGCTACGATATTATGATATTTGTGTTTTCTTTTCGTCTCCTATTGACTTCAGCATTGTACTTTTCCTCCAACACTCGATACTTTTTTCTATTATTGTTGCGAAGGAAATCTGAAACCTTATCGGGCCGATAGTTTGCCATCTACACGTTTATATTTGCTGTCGATTCGACGCGATGTGGCCAAATTATCGCGGTGAAATCTTTCGCTTATTTTACACATTCTTTCGACAGCGCAGCTTATACGAAAATGTCGACAAGGAAAAAGCGTAAAAAAAGCCGAATCCTTTCGTACCTGCAGTGGTCGGAAAAGGGGTGACGTTGTTAATGAAAACATCTATTCGTATTCGTCACCTTCGTTTGCAAATAAACCAAACTTAAACGTCGGAAAGTTGTGATTTGCGGGTACACACGCACTTTCCTTATATATGTCGTTCAACCTTTCCTTCATTTGCATTTTCTCACCGACAAATCTACTGGATCGTTGTACGCGAGCATAAAGTTACCAGAGAAAATTTCTTTATGCGCGACTCAGGTGTTTTAAAACTGGCACCAAGTAACATAGAGAAGAGTTCACCATCGAATTAGCTTCATGAAAATCATAACGTCGAACTTACTGACACCTTTAACAAAATGCTTGTCTGTATGCGAAATGATTATTCAAACCCAAATGCGTATTTTAACGCAATACAATAGCTTACCGCGAAACAGTTACGTAGTGAATAAATGGTCGTACGGTTTAGTCATTTTATTGTTTCTGGTACGGGGGACAGCCTAATACAATAATTATTTCTGCCGATTTCCATGCCACGCTATCGCCTTCTGTGAATTATTTCTATGCGAAAACTTCTACCAGGCCGATATCGAATTCTCTACAACTATTTGGCGTACCCTGTACCCCCAATCGTCTGTTCAACATGAATAGCGTTCGTTCAGCCCTATGTGACGGAAGATAACGAAGCCGCAACCTCATACTGTGTAGGTAATTTTTCACGACCAGTTAGACCGTATAGTTTGATTCGACAACTTTCGTTGGCCAATGCTCGTTGAATAATTCGTCCATATTCTTTGATTCCAACTGCTTATGTTCGATGACGAAATAAAAACCAGAAATATTTCAGCGATGTTGGCGACACTCGATCTAAAGGCATTAAATTTTCACCGAAATTTTCTCCGACGTTAAGGTTTGCGTAACTTTAGCTGCCAGTTTCACGTAGCTGACTGACAAGGTTAATTAGAAAACTTATCGGAGTCGGTAATTCTTCGATAATTCAAATACACCGATGCGCCGGTAACGCCTGCGGGTAATAAATAATTATCAACGAAAAACTACACCATTACACTTATCTTTCACCATATCCAACAGCTTAGTGTACGGATATTAATTAAAATTTAATCGACTAAAACCATCAACGCAGTTCGATTCGGTACCGTATTTCATTACGAAGATTGCGCCCGCTGTTCGGCGTACTGTATGTGCGATAAATCTAGTAAATTAATTTTTCCAAATTTCTCCCGCACTCGTGATTACGGATGGAACACGCGAGGGTCCGTCGTTCTGCTGCAAATTTACTGATGAAAAAAAACGTAAGCAGCCGTGCCACATTACCGGGGCTGAGTTCTAAATTTTCGAGGATCCATTCTTCACAAGCATTTACTTCAAAATGTGCGACCAATGTCCTTAGAATCTGTACTGAAGGCGAATTGTTGTGATTTGAAAGGAGATTTGTAGGCATAAAACGTTTTGAAGACGATACAAAAGTCCCTAGAACGTAGAAAGTTCTTAATTTTCATTCGCCTCACCAAGTTTCTCATTCCATCCAAGCCACACGGAGACTCTATTTCTCTTCGACCATATACTATGGACTGCTAATGTTCGTGCAGAAACGAACACCAAAGTGAAGCAAACAATAACACCATCATAGATGCGCTCGCGCATGCGTAGTGATATTTCACGAATGGAAATGACAATTTTCAATGATAATAATGTTAAATCAACATCAACTACTGATTTAATTTCATTAATAGTACTCAATAATTAAAATTACATTAAAGAAAGCATATTAATAATCATTTCAGTGAATCATATCTGTATAAGTTGATAAGGAAACTGGAACTACGCATGCGTCAGCGCATCGAACTACTGTTGTTGTTGGATTCAGTTTCTACCATTTGAATTAGCAGTCCATAGTGTATGGTCGAAGCTATTTCTGCTGTGTTGATTATTTTAAGGTTTTCAACGTTTCTTCCAGTTTCAAAAAACTCGCTATTTCCATTCTGTTTTCACTCAAAATAAAGAAATCATATTACAGCTTCCAGGTTAATTAATAAATGAGGTTAGTTGAATATTAAATGCATTTGGTAAGGAGATATGGACAATTTCTTCTCTTCAACTCCACTTAGACAGCTAAAATTTGGATATCCTTTTGCAGCAATATGCAAACTACAGTTTTAAGGCGTTTAAAATCACGATAGCGTTCTGGTGATGCTACCACTAAATTCCTCGTTGAATTTTATTAAAGACAGTGATGCTAACTCGAAAAAGTGAAAATGGAGTTACTGCGTTTTGCTTTCCACCTCCTCAATTATGCTTTTTGAGAGAGATGATAATATATATACATATATATAAGCACAAATTTGAGTAGAGACTAACAAATCAATCTAACTTAATGAAACTGCCCCTCCTCCTCTTTCCATTTCCAATCGGGTAGCTCGTAATAACTTGGTTTTTCATTAAAACTCTCCTAAAAAACTTTCACACTATTGATCACAACGACCATGCTGACGCGTCATGCACAGGCGAGCAAAATTGAATGCAGCGTGCCGCTGGTGATAAAGCTTTGTAACGCGGATTTGTAAAATGGTTTTATTCTTTATTCATATTCCAAACGCGAATCGGCCGCGTTATACGCCATTTTCGCGGGATTTCTACAAAATTTCTGCGCGCTTGTGCCGCTATACGTCAAAAGATCTTATCATCGTAAAGACTTCATATTTCACCATATTTTTTTTATCTTCGCCCGAGTTTTTTTCCCTTCTCTACGGTTTAAATTTTATTTCTACAGATTTTGTTCAGCAATTTCGAGGTAACGCGTTTAAAAGTTTTCTCCCTCGCGTCTCCGGCGACCTTAATAGCTCACTCTGCCCGTGTACCGGCAAATTCTCGTATTTGAGGAAAAAAAATTCGCGTTTCGTGTGCCAACTTCGGTCGTCGCCGATCGATTTTACGCGATTTTTCTTCGCTGCTATTTGCCACCCACCAATTTAACACGATTGTGTGAACTTTTATGCGAGTTATGAAATGTAAATTTTTTACTGTAGCGATATCTCAAGTTTTCGTGAAACGAAGTGTTTTAAAATTCGATTGAAAAAATTAATTGCTCCCATTTAGGTATCTTGATAGGACGGAAATAATGTAAAATAAATAATACATTTCAAATTCATGCTTTTCGGATGAAAAATCTAATTTAAAAATCTACTCCCTTTTGGCATTGTAAATAAAATAATACAAAAAGCTGCTGATCATTCTTTTTTTTTTTTTTCAAACACAAAAATACGAGTAAAAAATTCCTTCATTCTAGAGAACGGCGTTCCGACAAATAAGGGAATAAATCCTAAATAAATACCGATTTTAATTTTTTTCCTCGTCGAATTATTCGATTCCAATTAAAAGGTTCCGCGAAACCGAGTTTCCCCATCTAAAAGCGCTAATGCACGAAAACCGAGAAGCAACCTTGAATGAATAATTTTTCGCGCCATATTCTCTGGGGACATAGATACCGGCTGGTGAAACTACTGCACTATATATGTTGCGAAATATACGGTGAATTATTAGGGTACTGGTATTCTTCTATTTTGCACCTGTACATAAGTAACATCTTTAATACCCCAATATCGGGTTCATTGTAGCAAATATACGACCGAGCGGAATTTCTTGGTTGAATTATCGCCTTAGCTAAGATTTATGGCCATGATAAGAATTTCATTTAGTGAACTAAGTGCTACCCTAAGGCTTTACGTTGATCACTATCCCCCGTTTAATGATGAGGTTTTTCTTTAAGAATTAATTAATAGAAATTTTCAGTCGTCGTTCAAAAAAAAAAAAAAAACTGAAGTTGTTTTCAACCAAGTATTCTTTTCTTTCTTACTTTTTTTTTTCAAACGACTCTCCAGCATAATCTATGTTTTCATCGTGAGAAGACGGTGCTAGAGTATACAATTTAATTAACGTCTTGAGAAGTTTATCAGGCGTAAGGTAGACATTTGTTAATTTTTTATTTGAAATAACCGTCTCGATACCAGAAAGGTAATTTTTGATTTTATTATTTTCATTCATCGAATTTCTTCTCCAAAAGATTTATTTCAAACAAAAAAAAAAAAAATTAAAAATCGTAAAAAATATTGAAGAATAGACATTTTTTCGTCGTCAAAAAAATTACTAAAATGAAAAAAATTCTTCTTTAAAAAAAAAAATAAATAATTTACGTACTTCAGAACCATCGAACCCATTCGTTTGCAATAATCCACACGATAAATGTCCACAATGTTTTTTTTTCAAACACTCGATTCGCGCTCGCCGATCATAATTTTACTCGTATTTTATAAAAATCACGTGCGACTCGATAAATTTTAATCTCTCGATAAGCCAACTTTACCGGCACGAAACCACAAAGGTAACTACAGAATATAGTTACCGTTTTCACGCTTTTCCCGCGATCGCCTCTTTGCGTAGATGCGCACTTTGATTATACTCCAACGCCGCAGTCCGAGTTACTCGGCGAAGTTGCTCTGACTGTGATGAAATAGCAGCGCCGCCGCTTGTAAAATTTTATTCGCTGCTTGTACGAGTGGCTGGAATTTTTATTCGTGATTTTATGGATGTATTATAACGGTGCATTATGATCCGGAAAATTTTCATTATGAGCTGGGATTTTAGATGAATTTTCTCTTCAATATGAAGGCTCGATGTTTTCCTGATTAAATTTTAATCGAATGTTTTGATCACTGAGAATAATTATGGACAATCTTCAAACTGAATGCCTTCTGTAAGACACAAATTGGAAAAATATAAATTTACTTGTCATTAAAAATATAAACATGTAATTTCGTATTTAGATATTAATTTAAGAATTCGACAAAATGCATAAATAAAACATTTTTTCAAATTTTACTCGTATTTTATAAAAATCACGTGCGATTCGATAAATTTTAATCTCTCGATAAGCCAACTTTACCGGCACGAAACCACAAAGGTAACTACAGAATATAGTTACCGTTTTCACGCTTTTCCCGCGATCGCCTCTTTGCGTAGATGCGCACTTTGATTATACTCCAACGCCGCAGTCCGAGTTACTCGGCGAAGTTGCTCTGACTGTGATGAAATAGCAGCGCCGCCGCTTGTAAAATTTTATTCGCTGCTTGTACGAGTGGCTGGAATTTTTATTCGTGATTTTATGGATGTATTATAACGGTGCATTATGATCCGGAAAATTTTCATTATGAGCTGGGATTTTAGATGAATTTTCTCTTCAATATGAAGGCTCGATGTTTCCTGATTAAATTTTAATCGAATGTTTTGATCACTGGGAATAATTATGGACAATCTTCAAACTGAATGCCTTCTGTAAGACACAAATTGGAAAAATATAAATTTACTTGTCATTAAAAATATAAACATGTAATTTCGTATTTAGATATTAATTTTAGAATTCGACAAAAATGCATAAATAAAACATTTTTTCATTCAAATATTAAGTACGTGAAAATAATCAATCATTATAGAATAGAGAATAATTTTATAAAAATATTTTAACTTCTAGCAGTATCACATCAGTTCAAAACTTTCATAGCGAAGTATCATACAGACTGAATATATTCATATTATGCATATATTCGTAACATTTTTCAGAAAACATGATTGTTTAATTTGAAAAATAACCAAGTACAAAATAATACTCGAAAATAAACAAATAGGATATCAAAGTCAAAAAGTAAAATGTACACTAGCGCAACTTTTCTCATATAGATGGAAGAGATTTTAAATTCGCTAAAATTAGGTATTTCAAGTATATATAGTCATATTCAATTTTTTAGGCGAGTATTTACTTTATAACAAATAATTTCATTTATACAGATTTGTAAAATATGAACAGATTGTAAAAAAGTAACAAAAGAAATTAGATAAAAGATCGTTCCATTTACCTTCTTATCCATTATATGTGGTCTTCACTTCCGAGAAAACAATTATCAGGACCGGCAAGATACGTAGCAAGGTGTAATGTCGGAACGCCGATGCAGTTCTCACAGTTTTTGATTTTGATTATTCACCAATGTCATTGTTCCATCCAGTAATTATGTAAATTTTTAAAATAAATGTGTATCATTAATCTTGCGAAATGAATTTTTTTTTAAATTATAAATTAGGTATCCTAACGGGTGACTACGTCATTGAAAAGCACCCTAAGCGCGAAAAATCTTTCAATCATATAAATTAATTATATATTTCAATGATATTGGCAAGAATAAACGACATAAATACAATTTATTTAATACTCATGAGCGTCTATCAATGAAACGCAAAATTTTAATTCATAATTTGTTCACCTTTCAGCTAATTTTGTCGCTTAGGTGCTCGAATTAAGTAGGTACCCGTATACGACTTCATAATTTACTTAACCAGTTTATACTCATACTTTGAATTCTATCATTTTTATATAGATTCCCGTTTCAAAAAAAAAAAAAAAACCAAGAAAGTTCTTTGCGAAGTAATTACTAAGTAAGCAACGGAAAGTAAACTCTTATTATTCAATTTCTATCATTTATAAGAATGCACAATGATGGGTTTAAACCTTCATCGCTATTATACGGTGCGTCTAATTGAATAGGTTAAAAACACTGTGGTGTCAAAATTCCGATCCAATATTCTCCGATAAAATAGCACAGACTTTCGATCGTACCAATTCTAACAAACACGTAAAATCTGGGGAAAACCCATATATTCGAGAGAGGGAGTTCAATCGACAACGCGCTACTAGGTTTAGAATATTTGCAAGGCTTTTTCAACTCGTGAGAGAACATTTATGTAATTGAACGAGCATTTTTTTATGTATAACAATAGTTCGTTTTAAAATGTAACCAGTTAGCCATTTAGGTATTTTTCCAATTTTTGTTTTTTGTAAAAACGATTCCGAACCGTAATTTTAGTATTTGATTGGTGATATTATTTTGTTTTTTTTTTTTTCATTCGAAGATTTTGTTGTGATCCGGAGTATGTAAATTTCCAACCAACAAATCACCTGGATCTGGATTTCATGTGTTCAAGATAAGTTCCTAGTTTTATGATATATTTTAGATATTTACTTATCAGTTTTTGTTCCGAATTATTTTATCTTATTTTTGATTGTAAATAAGCTGGATGTTTTGATTTATTGAATCATTATTACATAAATCGGACACATTTTTCATTTAAAGATTCGTTTATTTATTTGCTTACGTACGGTTTTAAATCGTCCGATTCCGCTTCCGTTATTCTGTGATAGTGATTTTTATTTCTAATTCGCGCTTTCCAGTCAACTGTTACAAAATAGATACCGCAAAATCATTCGCCTACTCCAATCTAAGACACGATGAAGTTTTTGGTCAAATCCATTCGCTGAGGGGACTTACAAAAGAGGTTATCGATAGCAATAAGATGCATCAAACAAAAAAACTTCAATTCGAAGATGTCTCAAGTAAGATATAATCATCCCACCAAATACAAATAGGTAACTAAATCCGACCCATATAGAATTACCTTCATAAGCGTTATCATAATTTATTCGCAGATCGTTTGGAATTACTGGCGCTGGAAAAATTTAACTTCAAAACGATACATAAATGGGTACAAAATCATATCAACTGGCAACCAACAGAACAACAACATGCCTTTATGATTAATGAAATGTTGCTAAATAAAATTGTGTTAGAAGATTCCATCAAGGACAAGGTTAGCGTAGTATAGTATCATTGTTCTTACCTTCTAACTCTTTTATTCCAATACGTATTATTCAATTTCTGAATTTTTATTTAGATAAGCTCATTATTGAATTATTCCACTTATATTTCTTTGAAAGTCGAACAGTTGATTCGATATGTTCTCGATGCAGAATTACTTGCGTGGAAACGAAGTCAACAGTTGGCCGGTATTTGTTTCAATTCCAAAAACAATCAGTTGGATGTCTTACAAGGATGGTAAGTATTTCACTCGTCTAGTTTTAAGACTTGATCAACGCATGAAATTAAATGCTAATCCGAATTGTTTTATTTGTATGCAAAAGGTGTGAAAGTCTATCAGAAATAATGTGGTTCAATTTCACCCAGTGTAAAATTATGAAGGCTGTCGTTCTAAGTCAGTATGTACTTAAATATGTGGAGGAGTCAGTCATGATACTAAATAAATTGAATGAATTGATGAGAAACTTCACGGAACTTTTAAAATCCTTGATCATCGGGTAATTATTTAATTTAATTTATAAGACTTGATTTACCATAATTTCTATTGAAATGACGTGTTTGATGTATCTCGTAATTTTTATTATTATTTTTTAGTTCATTTATTATCGAAAAACAACCCCCTCAAGTCATAAAAACAAATACCAGATTTTTGACCAAAGTCAGTTTACTTACTGGAGGAAAATTAAATATTGGTGACCATCCTCTAATGGTACTTGAATATAAATTTACGAACTTATCAACTGATTTAAATACAATATTTGTTTTAGAATGTGTAAAAATGTTACTAATTTATTCATTTGGATTCAGGTGGACATTATTACCGAAAATCAAGACAATATTCTGGTTACTGAAAATACATTAAAAGGGAACCCTTGCGGTGAACATTTAAGTAAAAAAAGCCTGGTCAAGAACATGGTTAGCTTTGTTAAATGTTACTACTTGGGTATTTCTGTCCATAAGAATGATATAGGAATTGCTAAAAACAAATATTTTTCCATTTACTTGCAGCAACATGCAATTGAAGACAATCATACGAGCCGAGAAAAAGGGTTTTGAAAAGGTGGTGGATGAAAAATTCGCTTTATATTTCTCGACTAAATTTTCAATGTGCGGAGAATTTGAATTTTCAGTATGTAATGAAACATTAACTAGATTGCCTGAGTTTTCAACTCAGTTTTATCAGTAGGTACATATTTGTTTAATCTTTTGTTCTTTTTAGGCGTGGATAACCTCATTACCTGTTACTGTCATTATACATGGCAATCAAGACTCTGATACTTGGGCTACGATTATTTGGGACAACGCTTTCGCTTTACCTGGTTGTAAACCATTTGTTGTACCTCAAAAAGTACGTTGGGACAAAGCAGCGCACGTATTAAATTCAAAATTCGAAGCAGTTACGGGTAAATCGTTGTCTCAGGATAATATGCTTTATTTAGCCGAAAAATTTTTCAAGTAAGTTATGAAGGGTTTTTTACATGTATCTATTAAAAGAAGTAGTAGTTATAGTGAGTATGGTTTTTAAGGTGCAAACGTCCCAACTTTGATAATATGGAGTTATCGTGGTATCAGTTCAGTAAAGAAGCTTTACCGGGAAGAAGTTTTACTTTTTGGGATTGGTTTAACGCTACAACAAAGCTCGTCAAAGATCACTTGAAGCCTTCGTGGGTTGACACGTAATATCGTTTCTTTTTTTTTTAGTATTTACAGTTCAAAATACTTCCATTGGTTTAAATGTACTAACGTATGCTCTTATGTTACAATTGTAGCACGATTCTCGGATTCATACGAAAACAGAAAGCCGAAGAGATTCTCAGATCTTATCCTAGCGGTACATTTTTGCTTAGGTTCTCTGATTCAGAATTGGGCGGAATTTCAATAGCATGGGTTGCAGGTACAGCTATTATTTAATATATTTTATTAATTCTTCGAGTCATCAATTTAAATCCTATATTGGCGTTATCGATGCAATCTTTATAGGTACCAGTAATTGAAAAGTAGTTAGAATGTTACACCCATTTACAGCCAAATATATCCGAATATTCCAAAGGAAAGAGCCTTCGGAAAATACTATAGAGTATTTATAATGACTAGTTTAGGTTCTAATTGGTCATATGTTACGCGCGTAATTACCAATCATAACGCTAAAATGTGATAAAATGTAGGTAGTTTCAGTTCTACCTTCCTAAATAATATCGTTCAGTTTTCAGTGAACGACTAAAATTCGTTTGTGGTTTGAATCATCAGCTGATTTGTGTTTTTATTTTACGAGTTAGTAGAGGTAAATTTGCCACATTCCAACTTGCTGGTTGATTGTTACAGGCATGACGTATGACCAATTAGAACCTAGACCAGTCATTATAAATACTCTATATATCTTTTTATAGTGAGCAAACTTTGATTTTTAAATTTTATCATTAATTATCTCATTTTGCATGATAAGTACCTATACAATGTATTTTATATGAATACAACTCGAGACCAGATTTTTACTATAATTTCACATTATGATAACAGATTCGCAAATCAATGGTTATGTGCAGCCAATATTAGTGACTCGGGTGCTATGCTATTCGCCTCAAATGTCTCCCAACTTAAACAGCCATTCGCATATTCCTACAGTAAATTCGATGATCCATGATAGGTCATCGAATGATTCCGTTCCAGTAATGGATTTATTTAATATGAAGTATGATTATATTACGTTTTAAAATATAATTAGATTTGGATGTTTAAGATTTGATTGATCATTATGAGAATTGGAAAAAGTATTCTGTCAAGTATATTAATGAATGATGTTTTTCTCTGTTTTTAGTTTTGCCGATGTTGATGACATTGGACACCAACATAGATTTGGCGGATATAGATATTGATTTTTCTATTCTCTAAAGAAGTATTTCTACTTGTGATTTCTTTTACAAATTTTATGTTTTATTTTTCTCGTTACGTTGTACATATAACGTATGGTTAGGCACTTTTGTAGTATTAGTCTAGGAATGAGCTCAACGTATATTTTACAGGCAAATCACGTAGGTGTTGATAGGTGAGCTCGTTCATGTAAGGTCTGAACAAACCTGAAATTAAGGAGATATGATATGAAAGAGCGTAGGTCTATTTGCCATCTTCAGTGAGAAAAAATATACCAAGAAACTTGTTAATAAACCAATGAACTCATATTAATGTTAAACTAATGAAAATAGAATTAATAGGGTTAAAACGTATTCCGGTGATTCTCCGGTGATTATTTTAAGTAGTAGTATAAAGAAAAACTGTATTTCAGATTGCGATGTAATTTTAACTAATATGAATTCTTGTAAAAAAAATGTTAATATTCAGGAAAATATATTCATGTTTAAATTTTTCAATTAATTTGTTTTTGCATTCTTTTTAATGTTTTGCTGGAAGCGGATGAAATGAATAAGTATGTCTGAATTTGAGGAAGGTTTCTTAGCCTCTGAGATACACAGACATAAAAATTTGGTTACTCGTTTTAGGTTCCTACTATTTAATTCGGCTTGTAAAAACATCGATATATCAGTATTAAGATCCTCTCTGTTTTGAGTTTCGCCGTTGTTGATGACATTAATTATGCTGATCTGTTGGACACCAACATAGATTTGGCTGATATAGATATTGATTTTTCTATGCTCTAAAGAAGTATTTCTACTTGTGATTTCTTTTACAAATGTTATGTTTTTTTTTCTCTTTATTATTTCAAGGGTATGTTGTACATATAGATATGGTTAAGCACTTTTGTTAATATTAGTCTAAGTGTGAGCTCAACGTATATTTAACGGACAAATCACATAGGTGTCGATAGGTAGGCTCCTTTATGTAAAATCTAAACAAACCTGAATGATATGAAAGAGTGTATGTCTATTTGTCAACTTCAGTGAGGAATAATATAGGCTGGGTTGAAATCATAAATGATTCTTGAACAATTCTTTTTCCTTCGGTTTCTAATCATATTTATTTTATTTTCATAAATGTAAAGCATTTAGTAAAAATTTATCTTCATATTATTTAGAAAAAATGAGAGGAAGAATTGACATTTTTACGAAAAATAATTTTTAGCGACAAAGTTGCTATGGAGGTTTATGTTGTACAAATATGATCAATGAAATTTACATGGATCTATTCTCAATTTTTTATAATTTTAAAGATCACAACTAATTGAAACCTATTGAGCGAATACGAGATTACTTACGCGGGAATATTTCACAAATCTTAAAATTGAAAAATAAATACCAAGGAGTTTTTATACTATTGAATAAATAAATAGAATGTAGGAACCTGAGAAGATATCGAAAAAGTATTTTATTCATCAAAAAACATTTGGTACTTTACGTTTTTCAAGAATTTACCAAAATATTGCCGTTTTTTATTTTCGAAGCATGAATAGTTCAAGCAGCTTTGTCGTTGAGAATAATTAAAGTAGTAGTATAAAGAAAAACTGTATTTCAGATTGCGATGTAATTTTAACTATATGAGCTCTTGAGAAATAAATTTTAATATTCAGGAAAATATATTATTTTTCAATTAATTTGTTTTTGCATTCCTTTTATTTATTTATTTATTATTATTTTTTTTTTTTGGTGGAAGGAAATGAGAATGTAGGTTCCAAAAAATCAATTGCTTTTTATATGATGTTTGCCATGGATCTTACGATTGTTTTATCTTGTTCTTCAAGAATTTTTTACGTGAATTGTCGAAATTTTAAATTCCTAAAAATAAAGAGAAGATTATCTGATATTATCTGATTTCGAGGTTTTTTCAACTATAAGTTTTAATGTAATTGGTTAACTGTTCAAAATTTTAAAAAGAAATTGTATATACAGCGCCTTTCAAAAAATCGACTTACACTTCTGATAAAAATCCGAACATTTTGACGAGAAGAATGCAACTTACATATCCGTTTCTTCTCGTTGATAAACCCATGTAACTCATTTCTATCGGCTTTATTTTATTTATTAATCTTTTAAAAGCACTTAACTTCTGAATTATTTTAGAATATTTCCTTTTCATTTGACTTAAAAGAATGTATTTAAAAAAATGAATTGGAAAATAACTGAATTTCCATCAAGGAAAAACGTATCCAAAATTGAAAATTTTTGTTGAAATTTGTCAAAACCGTTCGCTATAATCACAATTCTTCATGTATTCAGATCTATAAGATTTTTAACATCGCACAAGTTCGTTCAAATCATATCATCAAAATGTAAACATGAAGCTTCCCCTTAATAAATAAAGCACTAATAATTAAAAAAATCTGATGCGATAAAGGGAATTGTACAAAGCAAAAGTGATGGATGAAATTCCAGCCAAAATCACCCAGATTGGTGTAAAAGTAAAATGTTTCAACAGTTCGATTTTGCGGTTCAAACTTTTTCATGTTGTTTGTGAAAGAAGAAATGGTTGAGTTACTTTTTGATTATATTATTTTCATTTTTTACTTACCAAAATAATGTTTTTTTTTTTTTTTTTTTTTTTTTTAAAATTTAAATGGAGTAGAATCCCGTAACAATGTTTTTCTGTGAACTGACTTCAAATAACGTTATACACGGAAAAACGTTATTAGCGGGAATGCCTTCTTTTTTTCATAAAATAAACGTACACAATTGTAATAATATTATACCTTCATATTTCATGTGTGCATGTTATTTATTATGATTCTTACGTCTTGTACATTTTGATAATAAACGCCCTTTTCAAATCGTTATTTAGTTAGAGTAGGTTTTGAAATAAATCGACAGAGCCAGTCGATTCAGGAGCTTTAAAACACAGAATTATAAACAAATCTCAATTCCCAAATTTTTGGAGTTAATAGGTTTTGAAAATGAATGGCTCAATTGTAAAAAGAAAAAAAAGAAATATATGACGAATTTTATGTAATTTTGTGAAAATCACAACTGGCGTGTGCACCGCGCGAATAAAGTTCGACGCAGGCTGAAGCGAGAACTCCTCAGGTGGACTTACAAATGTCCCCATTCCCCTGGAGAGGGATAACATCAGACCCCGCACTAGAAGTAACACAGTTCTGGTTCAGCCAAGAAACAAGAAGGAACTATTAACCGTGGAAGGACTATGTGGCGTCATAGGTGACGCACGTCATGATTTAGTCTAGGTGGCGTCTTTGGCGACTCAACTGATGTACATTATTTAGCCTAGGTGGTGTCATGGGAAGCTCGTAAATTTAAAGATTATCACCTACCCAAATAATATAAAATAATACAGCAAAAACAAAGAGAACGAGCACCCAAATAAGGTCTTGAATAAATGAAGAAATTCCAAAAAAAAAAACAACAACACATTTAAATCTGACAGACATTTAAAGGCAGCAAAAAGACCTACATATCTTCAACCAATGAAATAGGTATCCGCCCTAAACTATCTTTCTCCTGGAACCTGTTTCAGTTTCAAACAATCAGGATGAGAAGTTGGGGGAAGACTTGAATGAAGAAGAATAAGGAAGAAAGTAAAGCGCGCCATTATTAAGGAAGTCCTCTGAAAACTAAAATGAATTTTACTTTTTTTAGCTCTCAGAGTACAAATTCATTTTATAATAGGAAACTCGCAAATTCAAAAATTTCGCGAACACTTAGTACAGTAAACACGACAATGTTCGAGACATACCAACCTACTACATCGTGTGCATCACGTTTTGGATAGTCTGTGCAGTTTGTATGAGCATGAACAGCATCTTCCTTCCGTTTCCTCTAAGTTGGCTGCCTGCGAAGTCAAGGGCACTTCCGCCATTTCAAATATTTCCGCGAATCTTTCGCGTAGTTGCTGCGAAATTTGAGGATCCGCAACCCTTGCTGTTGCATAAGGTTCAATCAAACTAAACGAAAGTGTTTTCAAAATTCTTTTCGGTACATGCGTAATTCATTGTATTCATCTTATACGTACATATATTATGTAAAAATTAATGCCGACGATATTCAATAACCCAAAGAACATTAATAATGGCCATCGCCACGATGTTCTGGCTAGTTGGTAGTTTCTTTTAACCTATTGATTATGTCTCGAACATTATCGTGTTTACTGTACTAAGTGTTCGCGAAATTTTTGAATTTGCGAGTTTCCTATTATAAAATGAATTTGTACTCTGAGAGCCAAAAAAAGTAAAATTCATTTTAATTTTCAGAGGACTTCCTTAATAATGGCGTGCTTTACTTTCTTCCTTATTCTTCTTCATTCAAGTTTTCCCCCAACTCGTTCATAATAATTAGATTTGTGACTTCTGTTTGATAATCCAGCTTAACGTTATTCAAAAAGTAAAAAAGATAACCCAAAAATTAAGCAATTAACATAATTAATTTTGATTTCTGAACGTAATTAAATTCATCATTTAATATCTAATCTTTAATTGCACATTGAACGTTAACTTGGATTTGTTATTTCTCCCTGACAAACCCATATACTTTATTCCGATCGGTTTCATTTTATTTATTAATGTTTTAAAAATGTTCGACGTTTGAGATATTTTCGAATATTTCCTTTTCTTTTGATTTAAGTGGGCGAGAGTACACGAGATAAGGGAAACTTTGAACTTAAATTACTCGTTTTAGAAAAAAATTATTGAAAATCTGTTGAATTAAGAGCCTTCATCTAATTCTAAAGAGAGTATTTGAAAAAAGCAATCGGAAATTTTTGTTAGAATTCGTCAAATAGTTTCTTATAATTACAACTTTTTACGTATTCAAATCTTGAATGATTATTAACATCCCACAAGTTCGTTCAAATCATCTCATCAAAATATGAACATGAAGCAAGCCTTTAATAATGAAAGCACTAATAATTAAATGAATCTGATGTGAAGTAGGGTTTATAATGGCCGCAGATTCACTACCGATGAATTCCTCAGAAACGTTTATATTTGTACTAAAAGTATAATAATTTATCAACAAAAGAATTCAATTCCTTCTTGCAGAAAAAAAAAGAAGGAAAGAAAAAGAAATAAAAGATAAAAACTCATGAAAATCTGACGGAGTCATTCAACTACAGTATAACGATTATTGTCTAAAAAGTATAATAGCGCATTATGCGTAAGTGTTTTTAAGCGCATAATGAATTTAGGTATCCGCACAAAAATGCCTTTTTTTTGGAACCTGTTTCCATTTCCAACGATAAGGATGAGAGGTTGGGGGAAGACTTGAATGAGGAAGAATAAGAAAAAAGATAAAGCACGCCATTTTGGTAGTCTTCAGTCACACTGTCATCGACAAGTCAACGCGAAGCCTTTGCTTAAACATTAGTTCGCCTACGCCTGGTGCAGTGTACGATCGTAATCGAGTAATAAGAATATTGCACACGAACTTGCGCCTTCGATATAATTGGTATGATGTAAAATAAGATCTTGGTTTTTAAATAAGCGACTAGTTAATCATAAGAACCCGCTTCCCGTTATTCTGTGATAGTGATTTTTATTTCTACTTCGTGCTTTCCAGTCAACCGTTACAAAATGGATACCGCAAAATCTTTCGCCTACTCCAATCTAAGACATGAAGAAGTTTTTGGTCAAATCCATTCGCTGAGGGGACTTACAGAAGAGGTTATCGATAGCAATAAGATGCTTCAAACAAAAAAACTTCAATTCGAAGATGTCTCAAGTAAGATATAATCATCCCGCCAAATACAAATAGGTAACTAAATCCGACCCATATAGAATTACCTTCATAAGCGTTATCGTAATTTATTCGCAGATCGTTTGGAATTACTGGCGCTGGAAAAATTCAACTTCGAAACCATAGAACAGCTCAGTGAGTGGGTACAAAATCATATCAACCTGCAAACAACAGAACAACAACATGCCTTTACGATTAATGAAATGTTGCAAAATAAAACTGAGTTAAAAGATTCAATCAAGGACCAGGTTAGCGTAATATAGTATCATTATTCTTAACTTCCAACTCTTTTATTCCAGTACCTATTATTCAATTTCTGAATTTTAATTTAGATAAGCTTTTCGTTGAATTATTCCACTTATATTTCTTTGGAAGTCGAACAGTTAATTCGATATGTTCTCGATGTAGAATTACTTGCATGGAAACGAAGTCAACAGTTGGCCGGTATTGGTCTCCATTCCGAAAACAATCAGTTAGATATCATACAACAATGGTAAATATTTCATTTATCTAGTTTTAAGACTTGATCGACGCAAGAAATTGAATGGTAATTCGGTTTTTTTTTTCTTTGTATGTAAAAGGTGTGAAAGTCTATCAGAAATAATGTGGTTCAATTTCACCCAGTGTAAAATTATGAAGGATGTCGTACTAAGTCAGTATGTACTTAAATACATAGAAGAGTGGGCCATGATACTAAATGAATTGAATGAATTGATGACAAATTTCACGAAGCTTTTGAAATACTTGATCACCAGGTAATTATTCAACTCAATGTATAGGAGTTGAAATTTATGCACTTTCATTTTGATTTTGTTTCATCAGATTCTGTACTGTAAATAGGTATATGCATAATCGGCTTAAAATTTATACATATTCAATATATAATTATACTTTAAAATGTAAATATTCGCCAAATTTCTTGATTTATATGATCAAAAAAATACATATATAATCATTTTTCACTAATTTTCATTAGAAAATGTTACGAAATGGTAGATTAAAATTAGTAATATTTTTTGAATCGCAGAAATTTTTAAATGAAATTAAAAAAGAATTTGAAGTGTGATTGCAACATTTTTGTTTGAAAAAAAAAAATAAAAAAAAAATAAAAAATAAATAACTTTCTTTAAAATTGCATGAATTTTTTTTCATATGTTGTTAAAAAGTTGAAAAAAATCACTCAAGTTTTTTTTGGTGAATAAATACCTATATATTAGGATGGAACAATTTTTTTTTTAAGCAATGAGGTAAAAGCTTAATTGTTGCAAAATGACCCAAATAATGTATAAAAAAAATTCCGCTCTCTTTGTTATTAATATTTATGCTCTCATATTTGAGTCAATGTTTGAAAATTTTACAGTTTTTCAATATTTATTTCAAAAAAATAAAAACGAATAAATATCGGACAGTTGAAAAATTTTTTTTGTTTGATGATCATATTTTGTTTCCACCATATCAAAAAAATTTTACACGCCAATATACTTACAATCTAATGTAAAAACTAATCGCATCTTATTTTACCGATGCGATGTAGGAAATCTAACGCTTTTGTACTTTGGTTTCGATGGGTCGCATGGCATTTCTTTCGTATTAAACGTTAGCATCGCCAGGAACTAATTTAAAACAAAACGTGGAAAGAAGCATGAAATAAAATTTGGTCTACAGCTCACAAAAATGTAAAAAATTGAAGTTTCCCTCCATCTAAGTTGAATTTTGAAGATCATACAAAAATTATCGATTAGACATACGTTGTTTTATCGCCTTACTTTTCTGGTCTCACTTCGAAACGAACACGTAAGTTAAAATTTGAACATTTTTTGTTTTAAATTACTTCCTATAGGCGATCAACTATCACCAGGAAAATACGCGAAATGAGGCATTTTTACATGAATTGTAAGTATTTTCAGCACCTCAGAATGTTGGAAAAATTAGTATAAACAAAACATGCTCTTCAAACGCAAAAAATTTTCAACTTGTCCAAATATTTTCTTCTTTTTAAAGTATTAAAAAAATTGTTAAATTTTCAAAACTGAAATTGTTTTACCTATTAGATGGGGTCATTTTGTGACTATCAAGCTTTTGATTCTATAACTTATCAAAAAAAAAAAAAAGTAAAATTCGTTTTATTCAAGTAAACACCTATGTGTTGTAAATCATGATGCTATTATATTGGAATCCTAGTCTTATTAATAATTAATAATTTACCATAATTTTTATTAAAATGCCGTGCTTAATGTATCTCGTAATTTTTATTATTATTATTTTTTAGTTCATTTATTATCGAAAAACAACCCCCTCAAGTCATGAAAACAAATACCAGATTTTCGACCAAAGTCCGTTTACTTACTGGAGGAAAATTAAATATTGGTGACCATCCTGTAATGGTACTTGAATATAAATTTACGAACTTATCTACTGATTTAAATATAATATTTGTTTTAGAATGTGTAAAAATGTTACTAACTTATTCATTTGGGTTCAGGTGGACATTATTACCGAAAATCAAGCCAATACTCTGGTTACTGAAAATACATTAATAGGGAACCCTTGCGGTGAAATCTCAAACAATAGTGGATCCATAGAATACGACCAGTCTACTTCACAGTTGTCGATTACATTTAGGTATTTATTTATAGACAATTTTTAGTTGTAATTGGGAGCATTTTTTCAAATATTCAAGTAAAAAAGGCTTGTCAAGAACATTGTTAGCTTCGTTAAATGTCACTACTTGGGTATTTCTGTCCATAAAAATGATATAGGAATCGCTAAAAAGAAATATTTTTCCATTTACTTGCAGCAACATGAAATTGAAGAGAATCGAACGAACAGAGAAAAAAAGTTTAGAAAAGGTGGTCGATGCAAAATTCGCTTTATTATTCTCGACTAAATTTTCAATGAACGGAGAATTTGATTTTTCGGTACGTAATGAAATATTAACTACAGTAGATTGCCTGAGTTTTCAACTCAGTTTTATCAGTAGATATAAATTTGTTAATTTTTTTTTTTTAGGCGTGGACAACCTCATTACCTGTTACTGTCATTGTACATGGCAATCAAGACTCTGATGCTTGGGCTACGATTATTTGGGACAACGCTTTCGCTTTACCTGATCGTAAACCATTTGTTGTACCTCAAAAAGTACGTTGGGACCAAGCAGTGCACGCATTAAATTTAAGATTTGAAGCAGTTACGGGTAAATCGTTGTCTCAGGATAATATGCTTTATTTAGCCGAAATATTGTTCAAGTAAGTTATGAAGAGTTTTTACATTTATCCATTTAGAAAAGTAGTTTTTATAGTGATTATGTTTTTTAGGGTGCAACTTCCCAACTATGATAATATGGCGTTATCGTGGTGGCAGTTCAGTAGAGAAGCTTTACCGGGAAGAAGTTTTACTTTTTGGGATTGGTTTCACGCTACAACAAAACTCGTCAAAGATCACTTGAAGCCTTTATGGGTTGACAAGTAATATCGTTTCTTTTTTTTAATATTTACAGTTCAAAATACTTCCATCGATTTAAATGTACTAACGTATGCTCTTATGTTACAATTGTAGCACGATTCTCGGATTCATAGGAAAACAGAAAGCCGAAGAGATTCTCAGATCTTATCCTAGCGGTACATTTTTACTTAGGTTCTCTGATTCAGAATTGGGCGGAATTTCCATAGCATGGGTTGCAGGTACAACTATTATTTAATATATTTTATTAATTCTTCGAGTCATCAATTTAAACCCTATATTGGCTTTATCGATGAAATCTTTATAGGTACCAGTAATCGAAAAGTAGTTAGAATGTTACACCCATTTACAGCCAAAGATTTTGCTATTCGAACTTTAGCCGATAGATTGAACGATTTATCACACTTAGAGTACTTATATCCGAATATTCCAAAGGAAAGAGCCTTCGGAAAATACTATACAACATTTTATGGTGAGCAAACTTTGATTTTTAAATTTTTATCATTAATTATCTCATTTTGCATGATAAGTACCTATACAATGTATTTTATATGAATACAACTCGAGACCAGATTTTTACTATAATTTCACATTATGATAACAGATTCGCAAATCAATGGTTATGTGCAGCCAATATTAGTGACTCGGGTGCTATGCTATTCGCCTCAAATGTCTCCCAACTTAAACAGCCATTCGCATATTCCTACAGTAAATTCGATGATCCATGATAGGTCATCGAATGATTCCGTTCCAGTAATGGATTTATTTAATATGAAGTATGATTATATTACGTTTTAAAATATAATTAGATTTGGATGTTTAAGATTTGATTGATCATTATGAGAATTGGAAAAAGTATTCTATCAAGTATATTAATGAATGATGTTTTTCTCTGTTTTTAGTTTTGCCGATATTGATGGCATTGATTATGCTGATCTGTTGGACACTAACATAGATTTGGCTGATATAGATATAGATTTTTCTATGCTCTAAAGAAGTATTTCTACCTGTGATTTTTTTTACAAATTTTATTTTATTTTTCTCGTTATGTTGTACATATACATATGGTTAGCACTTTTGTTAGTATTAGTCTAGGAATGAGTTCAACGTATATTTTACGGGCAAATCACGTAGGTGTTATCTATTTGCCATTTTCAGTGAGAAAAAATATACCAAGAAACTTGTTAATAAACCAATGAACTCATATTAATGTTAAACTAATGAAAATAGAATTAATAGGGTTAAAACGTATTCCGGTGATTCTCTGGTGATTATTTTAAGTAGTAGTATAAAGAAAAACTGTATCTCAGATTGCGATGTAATTTTAACTAATATGAATTCTTGTAAAAAAAAATTTAATATTCAAAAAAATATATTCATGTTTAAATTTTTCAATTAATTTGTTTTTGCATTCTTAATTTTTTTGCTGAAAGCAGATGAAATGAATAAGTATGTCTGAATTTGAGGAAGGTTTCTTCATTCTTAGCCTCTGAGGTACACAGACAAAAATTTGGTTACTCGTTTTAGGTTCCAACCATTTAATTCGCTCGGAAAAACATCGATACATCAGTAAGTATTAAGATCGATGTAATGTTAAAAAAATATAATATCGATATGTGAAAATATCGATATTTTACATCACTATCAGGGATCGCAGGAAGGGATCAAGTACCTCCACTTCGATGAACTGAAGCTAGAAGTAGACGGTACCTTCACTTCTGAAGGGATTCCTAAACGTACCCTCCAGAGGGGCTTCGCTATCCAAAAGTAATGAACAATTTCATTGTAGTTATAACAAATGAAAAAAAAAATCACAGGAACGAAAGTCAGAGGTCCCTCCTAGTACTACCTCCACCTCAGGAGCTGTTCAAGTTCATTTGGGAGTAAGAAAAGATACCTCGAGGCAGCGGCGTCTTTAAAATAAAAATAAAAAATGAATAGGACAGCCAAAAAATGAATGAAAAGAGAACGAAGAAGTAGGTGTAACCTATTTAACTTATAATTCCTTACTTTTCTTTATGCAACAAATGATCCGCATCCATACGTTTCCAGATAAACACAAATCGAAAAAGACACACAAAATAAAATCTTAAATAAACTAGTTCGAAAAAATGGGGCGCAAAATTAGATATTCTTTACATTTTAAAAATATAGGTATAAAAAGTTGCATGAATACGACGCCGTGAAATCTCAGCTCGCAAGCATTTCCAATTATTATGTTTCTTTAACACGAGGTATAGTCGGAATAATTTCATACATTTGGATCGTGAGCATTCGGCCTATCCAGTACCTAACTACCTATCTGTTTCCGAAAACTCGTCTGGCCTTATCTCTTTGTCCGAACTTTATCTACTTTACTGATATTTATCTGGTATTATTTGATTTGAATTATTTATGTGTACCTGGGATTCTGACACCATATTCATTACACATACACGATATAAAACTTGATTATTTTATCTTATATTAGAATATTACGAGAATATTTTATTGAATGATGTCAAACCACATAACACAAATAACTTTCATCTACAGGTATTATTATTCATCTTTTACAAATGAAATTATTCATAATTCTCATTTTTTCTACTTTTGTCCACATTTAGTTCCAATAAATAGTAAGTATTCCCTAATGGCTTCCTCAAAATACGATTCCTTGATTGGCTATTAACTGAAGAAAAAATTTTCGATTGCAAATAATTTTGATCTTCCATATCGCTACAGCCTCAAACAGAAAAAAAACAACAACAACAAAGAAAAGAAAAACTTAAGTATGAAAAGTATGGTTCGTTAAAAAAAATACATATCACTCATTTTTTTTTGAGAATTCGAGAACCTTCCTTTTGCTATGAAAATTCTTCACCTAGGTACTGGCTACGACCATAGCAGTATAGCTGTGATACATGCGAAAAAATAAATTACATCGATTTCACCCAGTTGGTATCATATTTTAATTGGGGAACTCTTTACATATAAACGTGCTCACAGAGGTACTTATCTTTAAAAAACAGAATTTTTTCGATGATCTCAAGCATTTTGGTGCACAGAGTACGTTTTCCTCTACAAAATCGTTGTTCATTTTGAATTCCTCTAAATTCACGCAGGAATGTAAAATTTGGAATATGATGTTGCTCTCAAATTACTCATTTGAAAGATGATTGTGCCTCTAGTCACTTACAAAATTCATTGGACATTAATCAATTAACTAAGTACAAAGACGGTCTGAAAAGCAAACATATGAAATCTCCTCCTCCTCTAATATCTCTTCTCCAAATCACTTATGCTGTAATAACTATCATTTCTATTAAAATCTCGATTAAAACCTAAAAAACCAATGCATCCGTGAATTCATTAGATGAAGAATAAATCAAATTGCAAAACCATCTCTAGGCGTATAAAATTAAAACTTCAACTTTCGGATTTTTCGTATCACCAACCAACAACACTGACAACAGTTAATACTCGCTGATTAAAAAAAATTCTGAAAATTCGCGTAAAATTTCCACCCTTAATTTTAAACCACACTCGGTCTAATAATTCTCGAATTAAAACATCGTATCAATCAAAAGCCCCATTACGGCCCCACCGAATTCACCCGCATCGTAAATTTACCCGGCTTTAACCAGGAACGCAAATTACACGCGGCGGCGCATCTTGGAAGCAAATATTTTCTCATCTTGGCTGTAACAATTTTAATAACGACGAGCTTTATCCCGGCCGAGTCGTATTAAAAATACCGTAAGAGTTGGTAAAACAAAAAGCCTTAATTACGAGATAATGAAAGCCAGACAAGGCGAAAAACATTCCATACGTGAAATCTATCCTCATCTAAAAATTCATTTACAAAGTCAAAAGCTCCGCCAGCCTAGTTCATTGTTATTCATAAAATTTTCAGACGTATTCTCTTTATTCCATTACTTTGTGTTATTTTATCTCGAACGTTTATTACGACCACTACGCACGCTTCTTTGAATTATACAGTTGCATTTCTAATTTTGATAATCTCTTCGCGTACGCGGTTCCGTTATCGGCGACGAATTCTCCTTGTGTTTCTGTTTTAAAACATTATCTACGCCGAGAGTTTCTCGCTAGCTAAAAGTTACAAACCTAATTGCCACAATACCGTATAAAAGTTGAATTCGACTCGAAATTCGTTCCTATTGAAAACATTTTCGTCTAAGAATACCCAGCCTCTCTCAGCCCCTCACCATATTCTCATTTATCTCGCGACTTTTCGCTTAAACTATACCTATATACCTTGACAGTGCGCACGAAATTTTGATTAAAGCTTTGAAACACGAGACGCCATATTTCTCTTGGGGGTTTACGCGTCGTATAGTTATAATCTTTGATATGTGTGACATCTGTTCGTTTATTGATGCAAGCTGAATATTTGACAAGCCGAATATACGCTCATTTAGGCATTAATAGCCAACGCTCGGCGATTTATATTCAATTACCTACCACAAATATACGTGGACGAATTTGGTTACAAGCTGCGGAGGTATAATAAAAGTACACTTGATGTTTCGTAAACACTGATGGATTGTTTAGCTGCCTATACGTACCAATGAAATCCAATTACACCGCCAAGGCGAATTTACATTATTTGTTTTCGCCTAACGTATCAATCTTCGACTGGCAAGTTGACTCGATTTGATGACAAACGTATGCAGTATTCTGAACAACTCAACTAGGATTTTTAAACCAAACAACATCGTATAGTATTGAATCCAACACACTGAAAGTGAAAAAAACATTGTACTTAAAAGGATATACAAATTTTGCGACACGTGGTCCATAAAGGGCCTTTCCCCAAATTACAAACTGCCATCTCATTTTTGAGATCGAATTGCAAAACTGCTTTGGAGGTTCCCAACGTAGGGGAAACGCGACACTTCTTTTTTCTCATATTTTGAATCGTAAACCCCTTTGAAAAGGTGTTAGAAGGAAGACTTCTAGAAAGTCGTACTCTCAGAATAGTTTAGCATTCTCATTCTACTCCCAATAGGATTTCTCAAAGTTGAAAAATAAAAATCTTACATTAAGATGTTTAACTTACTGACTTTATGCATTAGAGTTGAGTTTCATAAAAAAAAGTTTCTATGTAACAGAGCTAATAGTACAGGGAAATAAGGATTAAACTTGGAAAAAAATGGTAGTGAGCTGAATTTCACATTATATGTGCAGAATGGTGTCCTTAACAAGGTATAAAAAGTTGTCACCCGTAGCGGGTGAGCTAACCCCTGGAGGGGGCTAAAACCCCGCAAAAAACAGTTTTTCAACAATTTTTTCCTAATATCTCCGAAAGTAAGGGTTCTACGACAAAATAAGTTATATCAAAAAATGTTCCCCATTAAATTTCCTACAGAATGAGTGTGACAGTTTTCTCAAAAAGTCATTAGTAAGCCCAAAATGGGGAGGTCAAAATATACCAATTTTTAGAATTCCCCTTTCGAAAATCAGTTCTTTGTTTATATCTTCTACACAGTGCGTCCTACGCAAAAATTGTTAATATTGAAAAATATTTCCCGTTCAATTTTCTATAGGGTACATGAAAAGCTTTACCCAAAAAGGCATAAAAGGGCCCAAAATGGGGAGCCTAAAATATATTAATTTTGGAAAAAGTTATTCACATGTGTTCATATCTATCACCAAGTCGCTTTAAACATTTTTTTTTCATGAAGGTTCTTTGTTTTAAATCAGAAAATTTGTTTTTAAACAAATAAAAAAATTTTTTGTCTTTTATTAGAAAAAAAAAACTGTTTTTTAACCCTGTTTTAAACCTTTTCCATGCATATTTCCAACACCTCTTGGCGGATCGTCGAAGAACCTACGGGCTACGATACGGGGTGTTCCAGGAGTGGATAGTCAAACTTCGCCATTAGGTAGTAATGGCCATCTTTGGGTGCAACATTTATTAATTTCATGAACTGTTGGGCACTGTTATTTGCATAGCCTAAAATCGAATGAACATAATTTTATTTGATTAATTCATTTCGTGCTAGCGCCTGCAATTTCCAGGATAGACTATACCGTGCGTCCAAGTGATTCGGGTACAATGAGCGAAAAAATCTCTTTACCAATTATTTGAAATTGATTTTTTCAAATGCAAAGAAATTTTAATGCTGTTGAAATGAATTTATCAGCCTTAAAATTAATTAAAGAAATTTTAAAAATGATTTGTAATAAAGAAATACCTATTAGTTCAACTTTTATTATGTTATCAACGAAGGGAGATTTTTGCGCTGATTGTACCCGAATCACTTGGATGCTCGGTATACTTACAAAATATTTTTTACTCGCCTCATTGCATACCACGTAATTGCAAAGTTTGACTGGCCATTTCCGGAACATCCTATATAGAGCTTATAATATAAAAATTATAATAATATACCAAAAAGTTGAACATTGGCTAAATGATTACAAATGGTCTGAAACGCAAAGATTTGAAGACCCCACTCTCCACCAATACCTCTTCCCAGATCAGGTGAGCTGTAGTAGCTATGGGTTTTATTAAAAACTCGACTCAAAATTCAACAATTTAATTACCATAATATTACTAGGCTAATAAAATGTTCATTGGTTACATTTAGTAAAAATTTACACTTCATAACAACGTACGTCATTATGGACTCGTACCAGGTTCTAGGATGACCTAGCGCGCTATTCATGTATTAAGACGTTTCCGTAACCACGGTCAAGTATCCTGTAGAACATCGTTGATAACTGGATAAAAAAGACACCCACTTCATTCGCTTGTGCGCTCAGAAGAGAATACCTGAGTGTCTACGAACAGTGCATCAAATCGTGCGTATAAATGTCACCGCATCATTTGTTTTGTTAAACAAAAAAAATTCTTAACGAGACATTTTTCTTAAAATAGAAATTCTAACGAGAAATTCCAACAAGAATTTCGGCGACAATACCGCCGTCGCTAATCACTAGTGTTTCTTTGTGAATCCAAGCGCATAGGGTATTATGGTGCGTCAGTATTACACAAACAAATGTACCAGAACTTCTGCAACTCTTGAATTTTTTTTTAGCCATTATTACTTTGAAAGTGGTTTTCCTCCTAAATATACCTTACGTAATACAATCAATGCTTACGAGGAAACCTTGCAGACTCCGACACTTGAGATTTTATTGTGATAAAATTTGGAAGAAATATAACACCACAGAATGCGTAACTAAAAGGGCATGATGGGATAAAATAGTCGAAGATACTCCCGAGAGCTTTCCGAACGGTTTCCAGGGCAAACGGTGGGTCACATCAAAAAATAATTTTGACCAAAATTTCAGGCTCCAGTTGCGCCTATTTTCGGAGATGTAGGCAAAAACAAGTTATTCGATTAAAAGTTTTTTTTCACCTTATTACAAAGGTCGAAAATTGAAATTTTGTTTATAGTGTCTTGCCAATAAAAGGCTTTTCGGTAATTTTTTCAATTTTTTTTTATCAATTTTAAAAGAGTTATACAATTTTTAAAATTTCAAACCTCCATTTTTAGAGTAATTTTTCGAGGTGCAATTATTAAAAAATTACATAACATGTATCTTTTACCACCAAACATACCACAAAACTTTCAGAATTTTTGGAGAGGTGCAACATATCAAAAAAAAAAAAATACCAACTATTGTAGCGCGCTATAAACCAGGCGGTTCGGTACTATGCGCCTTATAGGCCGAAACGAACGCTACGCGACGTTGCGTCGCCGTCTTAACCCGCCGTAGGTAGTATGGAACCAAGCTTGGAGACTGGTACCAACATATAGTTTAGCTCGCGAGTTACTTGCGCCCAGTCTCAGTCTCCTTATGTGTTCATCCTATGCAACTATTTGTACATGGAAGTACAACATATAATATTTTTTTAAATTTAAATGAAACTACTGATTTAAGTATCTACGATGATGGAAAAAAAAATTGCAAAAAAATTTGTGGTGTACACTTTTTGCCTATCTTCATTTTTGAAGGAGCTACGATGATTTAAAATTTTTCCAAAATTCCATTTTTTAAAATTTGATTGAAATCGTTCATTCAAGTAGGTACCTAGGATGGTAGAAAAAATGCATTAAAAATTGTAGTTAACACTGAAGCCTGAATTTTTGGTCAAATTTTTTTTTTGATGTGACCCACCTTTTGCCCTGGAAACCGTTCGGAAAGCTCTCGGCGGCATCTTCGACTATCTTATCCCATCATGCCCTTTTAGTTACGCATCCTGTGGTGTTATATTTCCTCCAAATTTTATCACAATAAAATCTTAAGTGTCGGAGTCTGCAAGGTTTCCTCGTAAGCATTGATTGTATTACGTAAGGTATATTTAGGAGGAAAACCCCTTTCAAAGTAATAATGGCTAAAAAAAATTCAAGAGTTGCAGAAGTTCTGGTACATTTGTTCGTGTAAAATTGACGCACCATAATACCCTATGCGCTTGGATTCACAAAGAAACACTTGTGATTAGCGACGGGGGTATTGTCGCCGAAATTCTCGCAGGAATTTCTCGTTAGAATTTCTATTTTAAGAAAAATGTCTCGTTAAGAATCTTAATTTGTTTGACAAAACAAATGATGCGGTGACATTTATACGCACGATTTGATGCACTGTTCGTAAACACTCAGGTATTCTCTTCTGAGCGCACACGCGAATGAAGTGGGTGTCTTTTTTATCCAGTTATCAACGATGTTCTACAGGATACTTGACGGTGATTACGGAAACGTCTTAATACATGAATGCGCTAGGTCATCCTAGAACCTGGTACGAGTCCATAATGACGTACGTTGTTATGAAGTGTAAATTTTTACTAAATGTAACCAATGAAAATTTTATTAGCCTAGTAATATTATGGTTATTAAATTGTTGAATTTTGAGTCGAGTTTTTAATAAAACCCATAGCTACTACAGCTCACCTGATCTGGGAAGAGGTGTTGGTGGAGAGTGGGGTCTTCAAATTTTTGCGTTTCAGACCATTTGTAATCATTTAGCCAATGTTCAACTTTTTGGTATATTATTATAATTTTTATATTATAAGCTCTATATAGGATGTTCCGGGAGTGGCCAGTCAAACTTTGCAATTACGTGGTATGCAATGAGGCGAGTAAAAAATGTTTTGTACGTATACCGAGCATACAAGTGATTCGGGTACAATCAGCGCAAAAATCTCCCTTCGTTGATAACATAATAAAAGTTGAACTAATAGGTATTTCTTTATTACAAATCATTTTTAAAATTTCTTTAATTAATTTTAAGGCTGATAAATTCATTTCAACAGCATTAAAATTTCTTTGCATTTGAAAAACCTAATATCAAATAACTGGTAATGAGATCTTTTCGCTAAGCTCTCGGGGTCATTTTCGACCATCTTATCCCATCATGCCCTTTCAGCTGCAATTGCCATTCAAGGAGGGGTTACCATACCTCAAAATTTTGAAATTAACAACCATTCATATCGTTACGCGAAGAAAATCAATTTGTAAATGTATTAGTCATAACTTCCGTTCTTCTTAAAAGAGAGAGAAGACGATATATTGAGCCATTAAGGTGTAATGCTTCGCTTCCCAACTGCTTCTCGCAGGTAAACTAGTGTGCAAAGTACTACATAAGGTTTTGGCCGTTCAGATAATTAGCACACACAACGCGAACGTATTAGTATTTTTTTAATACCAAAGTTATAACATTAATGATAATTGGAACCGCGGATGTCCGCTGGATACCGTTATCATACTTTGTCGTTTGTCCTATATACCAATAAATTGTTTCTTTCATCAAAATAATGGGTTTCGGGCTTTGTTCATACGTGTAAGTTCGACAGTGGTGACTCGCGACATTTTTCCAAGAAATAACTCTACTATTCATTATCGAATCCAGACTCTCGTGTTAACGTTCGCATTCGTATCCATGTCCGACTTTATTCTAATTTAAAATGACAAACGATAATAGGACTGAGAAAAACTAGAATTCAAATACTAAATCTACCCCCCAAACTGGTGCATTAGCTACTGAAGGCATTACTATGCAAACCCTTCAAAACGCACTTGTGAACTATGAAGCACTTTCGCAATAAAATAAGTTATCTGTAAAAATGCCTCCTTTCCTTAAAAATAACGTCGAACTCTGGTTTGATATGGTAGAAAGTCAGTTCGTCCTGGCAAATATTTTAAGAGAAGACACAAAATTTCATCATCTTATGAGTAGTCTTGACGGCACTGTTGCGACCGAAATCAAAGACATTCTCAGAAATTACACAACCACCAAAATATATAAAAGCAGTAAGGCACAATGTGACTCATAAAATCATTACTTTACGCTCACGAGTTAAAGCTAGAGCAAGGAGGTTACCACCCCGTCACTTGAGAATGCAGTGTGCTGACTACCACAAAATTTAATCTCACGACTTTCCTTTTTCTCTCTTCCTCTTGTGTTCTTTATTTCAATCAAAATTTTAGCTTTTTCTGAAAGAGGGTCATGTAGTGCTTCGCTTCCCGACTGCTTCTCGCAGGTAAACTGGTGTGCGAAGTATTACATAAGGTTCTGGCCGTTCGGTAATCAGCAAACACAACGCGAACGTATCAGAAGTTTTTTAATATCTAACTAATAACGTTAACGGTAATCGGAACCGTGGAGTCCGCTGGATACCGTTATCATACTTTGTAGTTTGTCTTATATACCAATAAATTGTTTCCTTTATCAAAATATTGGTTTCGTGCTCTGTTCATACCGCGTAAGTAGGACAAAGGAGAGAGGCATAATCAAACTAATCACATCATTTCACCTCCTTTACATGCTACTTTTTTCATTGACCTTGACGCATAGCAAAATAATTTTTATGCAAGTTCGTAGCTCCAGGGAAGACATTTTGAGAAATAATAATACTTAATAGTCACCTTTATTGAAATTGTGATCGTAACCAAAAGAGATCAAGCTATAGTTTAATTGCCTCTTTATAAGCAGCCTACAAAATACCCACATAAAAAAGAATGAGAAAGAATGAGATTTAATTTTGAATAATATGAGGATAAAATCACGTACTGCACAAGTGCCCAGTTGGGTGAAACTTCGCCTATAAATACGCGGCTAAAATCGCGGCGACTTTCCAGGACGAACGCGTCTTTTTTTTGGCCCATAAAGTCGCCTATTTGTTCGCTTATAATATCGCATATGCGCATCGCGTTTCATTTGAATAGCGACTGCGCACATTTTGTTCGCTCATAAAATCGCTTATGCGCGTCTCGTTTCATTTGAATGGTGACTGCGCATATACTATATTCGCTTATAAAATCGCATATGCGCATCGCATTTCATTTGAACAGTGACTGCGCATATAATGTCGCCTAATTTATTGCGGTGAAAAATTATAAGCGTTTTTTTTTTTCATCACGGCAGGTTTTTGTGGGAAATTTTTAACGTTTTTTCAATGAATTTTTGATTATTATTTCGCTCATTATATTGAATTATTTTCAGTCATAAATTTGAGACTATTAGTGAAATTATAATTATAATGAACGCAATAATAATCCAGAATTCATATTTAAAAAAAGTAAATGCGCGCGAATTTTTATATGATGCTATAATAAATCACTATAAATATTCAATCATTAAGAAATTAGAAATATATGTATTTTTACGTTAAACTTAAAAAAAAAATGTTTTTATACATAATATATTTATGTATAAATATCCGCTGGAATTTTTTGAAAGGTAAGTAATATCTGAAACAAAAATGAAAAAATAAGAAAATTAAAAAAAAAAAAATTAATGGAAGAAATAGGTAAATTAACATTCATATGTATACCAGTAGTACTATCACTAGCTCTACTGTCTTTTCTATGTGTATTTCCGTCATCAGTATGAACATAATCTCTACCACAACTATAATTCAATTTATTCCTACCTTCAACACTTATGTTCTAATAAACAGCCATTATATAAATTACTATAAAATAACTGAACGTTGGCAATTTCATTTGATGGGGTGATTTAGAAAATGATTACTTAGATTTAATTTTCAACTTATTGGTACCTACTAATTTTCTAAAGCAACCCCTCTCGAATTAAAATGTTACTGAGCATAATCGAAAATGAAAGTAGCTGAGTGTAAAGCAAAAGTAATTACGTTCAGGTAGGTAAAAAAAATTGTATTTTATTTTTTCTAAAATCGATGCATCCTCAGATAAATAAGTACAAAATAGGCCAAAACACATGAAAAAATGTAATTTTCTACTCTTCCTCAGTCCTCATCCACTCCCTTCCATACCTTTACTCATCATACCATTAAAATTTAGTCCTACTTATGAGCAAATAAAACAACAATAAATAAATAAATAACGAAATACCTATTATGGAACTACCAACATACGCTGAATGTAGGAACGAAGGAACTCTATACAGCCACAACACATCAGTTCGTGGATGTCGAGGGGTGTGTATACAAACCAACACGGGGATCTTAAAATTCTTATGACAAAGATAGGTAGACGAATTTATAGGCGTAATTTACAAAATCGCGTGTAACGAACTTTTGTAAGGCGACATTATGAGCGAATTTTTAATCGCTCCAACGCGCGACTTTTTATTACGCGTATAATATCGCCTAGTCACAGGTTAACGCGAGATTATCAGCGACTTTGCAGACGCTAGTCCTGAAGAATCGCTGTTTAAACGCGACTTTCAAGCGCGTATAGGCGAAGTTTCACCCAACTGGGTGAAGTGAATCACCAACCGATACTTTAATCTAAATGCATTGAAATAAACATAGAGTCGAAGTAAATGTTAAGAGAAGAGATAAAAAAGAATATATTTTTATTCGAATGTAGTAGGGTCATTACACTAATTAAAACAGAAGAGAGTAGATTCACATATTGTGTGCAAACGAATTCAGGCAAAAAACTTTTTACTATATATCAAAAATGTATTTATTTTTTCAAGGTATTTGAGAAATACCATGGCATAATTTTCATCATAAAATATCAAGAATTATGCGAAAAAATTCGAAATTCCCCAAAACTGCATTCCACAGGTCACATTAAGTTGAAATTTCTAATTTAGCATATTTGACAAATCTTACTTCACCGACTAGCACCGCATTTCAGTATTTTGCCACCCCAAGTCCATTTTACTTCCTCCTCCCAAAAAAAAAAACAAACATCGATAATTATTTTATTTGTAAAAAAAAAAAAAAAATTAAAAAAAAAGACTTCAAGTTAAACATTTTTTAACCTATATTATCGGTGATACCTTACCATCAAGATTAAAAACAGAAAAACAAAAACTGCACTACTCGACTTTTTTTTCTCATTACAAACTTGAAATTATTGCTAGAAAAAATAAAATACCTACATATAAAATATTAAAAAAAAATTGTCATAAAATTAGAATTTCATGGCGCCTAATGCTCAAAAAAATTTCAATGCTTGATGACATAACTAGAGGTGAAAAGACACCCATTAAAAAAATTTCATCAAAATCGGTCTATTACGAAAGGCAGGACGATTGGAGAAAGGTTTTAGACAAACATTTTTCAACATACATAATTACATATTATATACTAGCGAACAGTCACAAGTTTTTCCTTCGAAACTTCAAAATTCTTTTAATATATAAGATAGATAGGTCAACTCATGAATAATTTTCATTTCGATTTTTTGTAAAAAGTATTTTCATTCTTTCTCCAAAAATTTGCCGCTTCACACCATGGCTTAGTTGGTGTCTAAGGTAATCCAGCGCTGAGCTGTTGCGGACCGGTAAAAACCAGTAATTTCTTCCTCTCCCATACCTTTAGGTATCTTTTTAAATGGAATGAAAAATGAAAACCCTCCAAAACACCGTGTCGTTGCGATATAAGTAGTGTAAGTAGGTAGGTAACTAGATTTTAATTAATTTTTTAATTAACGACGAATATTTTATACGCATTCGACGAGATTTCATTCAGCTTTAACACACAACCTATAATCCTTTAAGAAAGTTAACACCGTGAACCGAAAACTTTCATTAACTATAAGCTACTAAAACTTCAAGGCACGCTTGCAACCGCCGTGTTATCGTATCCATATCGTCAAATCCCACACAGCTTATTTTTATTAAAAACATGACAAAAATAACTTCGTTAACTCTCCGCGCAAACAATCTATCGCTGAAAATGAATATCTAGTCTTTTTATGTAATTTTAATACCTTCGTCACTTCTTATCTCTTTTCATCGACAGTAAAAAATACTCGTATTACCAAACAAGTTATTACTTGAAAGCATATAATCGCAATATACGTAAGAAGCCAAATCGTTCTTGATTTCTACGCCTGATAGGAATGAAAATTTTTAATCATTTTTATTACCTGTTAAAAACAATTTTTCAGAAAAAATACTTTCATATTTTATTCCAAAAAAAAAAAAAAATACAAGTAGCCATGTTCTATTACTTTAACTAGAGCTTGTTCAGGCTTGCAAATAACATTGCTTATTCCTACATGTCTACAAGTCACAGCCAACGTTAAGTCTGAAAACCCATACCCTACACCTTCCAAAAACCACTTGAGAACTTAAATTTAAAATATGAGATATTTCTTGCCTACAATCATCGCATAAACCCATATTTTTCAAATTCTAGCAATTTGAGCCTTCTCAAGTTATCTTCAAATTTTGAAGATCCTCTTATTTCAGATCATTTTGATTCAAATTCAAGAGGTCGTGTTTTTGCCATCCACTAACCTTACACACACAGTTTGGTCTCTCTAAGTTAATTTGATGAAGGTGGAATTCTTTACAATACTTTCTATATTTTTGACCATCGCCCAGAAAACCCTATTAGGTAGATCGAAAACCAAACGACAAAGTGGGTTCTTTCCATATACAAGTCCACAATTAAGTAGGTAATTACTTCTATAGGTACATTCACGAAAGCCAACAACGATTCGTTGAATTTTATTAAAATCTTTCCATCTTTTCATCTTCAGCACGAACTCGATGATGAAAATTTCCAAGTTAGCTACACGACGCGACGGTAAAAAAACAGGAATAAAGAATGAGAAGCTCTGATCGACGCTTCGTTCGAATAAAAATTTATTAATTGGACTGTCGAGTATATGTAGCGCTAATTAAAAATCTGATTTTTTTACCCACTTATATCACCTACTTGTAGAAGTCATCAAAATTCTTTCATCTTGGAAAAATCGCTAACTTAAACGTTTGAACAATTTCCTCGAGTTTTTTTCCCATAATATGTAATCAAGTTACACGACATTTTCTCATCTTTTCCATTTGAATAACTCTTTTTCGATATTCGCTGCAACGAATTTTAATTAATGTCGAAAGAACAAAAAAGTTGAAAGTTTCCAACTGTATTCACGTTTCAACAAATGCTTAAAAACTTTACCAACTTTTCTAACTGATGAACCGTATCCGATACTCGAAAATAATGCAGAGTCCTACGTGTAAGTATAAACTTTTTTTTTTTTTGAAGAAAAATTTATCTATTTTTTTACAAGCCTTCGCAACTTACATCGCATCGTATTTTTCAGAATTTTAATCTATTTTCTATTCAAAAACGAATTTTTCCATTTTCACAAAATGAAGATGACTAAAAAAAGTTAAACCAAAGAAATTGTTTTGCGATGGAAACGAAAAGTCGGCAACTGTCGCCTAAATGTTATAAACTCATTAACCATTAACCGAATAATCTCCTTCATCAGCGTTTGCTCAACTTTTGTTGACAATTTGCAATATTACGGTACAATAAGTCGTCACTGACAATAATACCTGTACAAAGTACCAACGTAATTATTCATTAATCGATGTACGACGGAATAATAAATTAAATAATCACGCGGTTTATGGCGATATCCTTCTTCTCAATAAAATAAATTAATAAACAATTGAAAAAAAGCACATGCCTAGTGATATGTGATACGGTGAGTAAGCAATGTAGACGTGCAATTACTATCACTAACGGACGTAAATTTTTGCTTTCTTTTCAAATGTTTTCTGAAGACGAAACATGCGACGGTTAATGAAATGATATTCTTTTCAACGAAAACTCGGTCTAATGTTAGGTCCACTCTTCCCTTCTAATGTCATCTCATTCTTATTCTACTCCCTTGACAGAATTATACGAATCTGTGTACCTTGATTTCGACTCTACTTCGACTCCAAAGCCAGTTAAAATTTGACTCCAACTCTACCTTAACATTCCTGAATCACTACTGAAATTTAACTTCAACTCCATTTTGACTGCTTGAAAATTTTTAAAACTCGACTTTTGACTTAACTTCGAACTCCAGAATCTTATGTGATTTTGGAGTCATTTTTTGACTCTTTGACTCTGGAGTTTTCATCAGGGGTGCGGTAAACCCCCTGAGCATTTGATGAGTTACCCCCCAATTTCAAAAAAAATCCCCCCATGTGTATTATTTCCCCCTTCCCCAATAAATTAAACAAAACGAAATAACTTCTTTGATTTAAGTAATAAATTGGAGTAAACACTACTTCGTTTTTTATAGTATTCAAAATTATAGCTTCTGTGGCCAAAATGAGCATGCAGTTCATATACGGATCCAGCATGGTGCTTCTGAGATAATTTTTGATGATTTTGTGCTTGCTGAAGCACCTTTCAGCAGAGCATGAAGATATAGGTAATGTTACCAAAATCTTATATAATGAACGTAGACGTCAAAGTCTGAAGCGTCTATACAAGGTATCTGGATGGTAAAGAAAAAACAAAACCGCATGCTCACTGGTCATTGAAGTGTTGCCGCGTCTATGAAGTTTGTTTAAGATGCATTATTATTGCATCATCTTTGAACACACTCAGGCTTGAATCAAATGTAGCCGGCCCGAGCGAAGCGAGGGCGAAAATTTTTTTGAAAAATTACATAGAATTATAATTTTTTGTGCTATGAATATGAATCTGAATATTTGGGGGGGGAGATTGTTGTTTGGGGGGGAGGAGGAAAAATTTTTCACTTCCCCCCCCCCCAAAAAAATACATTTGATGAGTTACTCATCAAAAAGTTACTGTCACCGCTCCTCTGGTTTTCATGTAATTCGAAAGTTCTTTTTCATTCCGGAGTGCGAGTCAACTTAATTTTTTTTTTTTCGTTTAATTCGACTCTGATTTATGTTTTGAATCCAAATTAACTTTTCATTTTAATGTTTGTTACTTTTTCAACGTCTAAAGAAATTTCCATATTGAGTAAGTATTTCATTTATTTACAGTTGAAAACTTGAAAATGCTTCAACTAAAATATTTGACTAGTTCAACTCTGATTTATGTTTTGAATCCAAATTAACTTTTCATTTTAATGTTTGTTACTTTTTCAATGTCTAAAGAAATTTCCATATTGAGTAAGTATTTCATTTATTTACAGTTGAAAACTTGAAAATGCTTCAACTAAAATATTTGACTAGTTCAACCAGCTGATATCGACTTCGACCTTTGACACCTCAATCACTACTGAAAATTTGACTCCGGAATTTCAGACCAAATTTCAAAACATCACTCCGACTTTACTTTCACCCTTTGAAGAATTATCCACAAATTCAATTATGACTCCGACATCAATCAGAATAACTTGATTACAGACTTTGGTTTCACTCCGGAAGAAACGTGGTTTCGGAGTCATTTTGTCGTGGTCCTTACGTAATAGAACAAATTTTCAACGCTTAGTTTTTTTATGAGAGGGTAAGACCTCACTGTAATGGGGACGTGTCTGATTTTAATTCAAGTATAAGAGAATCTTACAAAGAGGTGTTCAAAAGTGAGAGTCTTTTAACTATGCTCTTCCTAGATATTCAACGTAAGTGGTTCATATCAACACAGGCCACAGTAATCATGGCTACTCTATTAGATATAAAAATACACCAGTCATCAATCAGTATCGGAACACCTTTACGTCAGCAGAGGTTAACACAACCGTAGCAAACATTTTAAATTCCTTTCCCCAATTTCTTAAAGTGTTGTCATCAGTCATCACATAATAAATATTAAAAATTAAATTTAAACGTGCTTGGGGACATTTTACACGGTGTAATAGTACTTAGAATGTATGAAATTGCTAGTTTCCATTTAATTATTTTATATTTGATTGATTTTTTGTCTGCCTATTTACTCACTTACCTGTTTTCTTCTTTTTTGCATTTATTATTTATAATTAGATATGTACTCTGTAGGCTATTTTATTAGCCAGTGTACAAATAAAATGTTACCGTACGATCATGATTTGGAACGAAACAGCTCAACGATGTCGTTTCCTAGACATTTTCATCAACTTATCTCAACTAGGTAATAGAAATTTTTAAAGAACAAATTTTTATTCAGTGATAAACATTTGTAATTTCTTATCAACCTTGTAATTTTGGTTTCATAATATGAATTTGGAGAATTTCCTAAAATTTAATTTAGCTAATTTTTATGCCAGTTCTTTCCGAATTAGTTAAGATGCTTTCTCAACACTGTGAGTAAGATATAATTCTGTAAATTAAAATAATTGTTATTATTTAATATTTACACTTATTTCAAGTTAAACATTTCTGCGACTAAAAAATTACAGTTTATTTGACCATTTAGAGGGCTGAGGGATGTTTTTGTCAGTTTGGGCAGATAACTCTTCAACAGCTGAAAGAGTGCACCGCAACCCTGCACACTGCATTTATACACATACCTACCCACATACACAATACCATTTAATAGCAGTACTCGAAGATGAAGAATAACTAGTTTTTTCCTCAAGAACAACTACCTGATAACTAAATAATTTATGTAGTTATCTAGATAATAAACAGCAAATTGCAGAACGTCATATTTTATCAACGTATACCACCTTACCGATGTGATTAACTGCTTGTCGACATTGAAAAAATCTGCTGCACTAATTTCTACTGGTCGCGCACAAATGTGTTCTTGAAATAATTTAATCTTGACAAAAAACAATATATATATAGGTATATAAGAGCAGCTATGCTAAATTATCGAAACTTAGTTTTCAATAAAATTTATAGATGTTTACGCTTGCATAATGGTACTAATATGAACAGAAAATATAACTAACTTCACAACAAATTTTGAGCTTTCTGGTTCATTTCATGAAGTGATACGAGTAATTCAAGAAATTTTACAACATTAATAAACGTTTAAACACTTGTTTATTGCTTTAACGCAATATAAAATTTACACAGAAATTGTATACGTTGTGTTCTTTCACTAATTCTTTCATACGAAACCATGAACAAAAATTTTGAAGTGTTTGCTTCCCTACATTTTCATTTGAAATTTGAGCAAAGCACCATTTAGGGTAGAATGAACAATAAAACAAAAAAAAAAAAAAACTCCAAGTAATATTCTTACGAACATTCTTTAACCGAATTTTAATTGGTTTCCATCCATACCTCTTCTACAAGTGAGGGATAAAAAATACATATAAATAGTTAATAAATACCTAAAACTATATCAACGTATACCAGAAAGTTAGACTACAAATCCTTTGAATCATAAAGATATGAAGACCTTCCCACCTCTGTACCCCTCTATCCAAATCAAGTAGGCTGTAATAGCTATCGTTTAAATCAAAAACTCAGCTAATGAAAATAAAAAATTGAAATTTATCAACTAACTCTAAAAAAAGTAAAAAGTAAACACTTGGGTTTACCATTATTCTAGTTCTTGTAGGCAAACCAACAACTGGAATTGAGCTTAAAATTTGAAACACTTCATGACTCTAGTAACATAAAATAAAAATAATTTTTTAATTGAAAAGATAACAGCATTAATGAAGACAAAAAAAAAAACGAATATCATATACTCACAATTTTCTTCATAGCTGATCCAATCGACGCCATGCGATGAATCCCCGTCAAATAAATAATCAATATTGAAAAATCCAATAACGAAATTTTCCACCCATTTTCGAAAACCAATCGATAAAAAAACATCAGCAATTCGATCGGTATCGCGACCACCGGAATCATCAATCTCAAACCAATCGACGAGTTGAGATCTTCAACTATACGAATTAAAAATTCGTATCTACATCTATTAAGCTCAACGTCTCTCTCCGCAATGATTTTTTTTAACGTCATTTCCTCAACGTTACGAATCAGATTTTCAAACTGTCTTCGTATTTCACCGACAAATAATAAAAATTGAAAAATGATCACAACGCAGGTACATTTGTGGTAAACCACGCAAACAAATTTAATCAATTTAAAATCGTTCAGCCAATTTGGATCATTTGAAATGAAATCATATACTCTACACAGATGAATACATAATGCAACGCAAATGATAAAATCAGCATAGAAACATTTCTTTTTCCTCCCATACCAGTTGGTACTCATCTCCAGGATTAATTTTATAACCGTTTTATCAGTCTGGAAACAAATCAAGGTGGCCTTAAAATATTACCGATATTTGCAACGTATTCTTCGATGTCTACTTCGCCATAATGAACAGACAGAAAAACGCTGAATATACCAATACCGATACGAATAAAAACCGCCAATGTAACGTAGATGTTCACTCTTTCGCATTTCAGTGCGCTCGGATCATCGATGAAAATTGATTTTATCGAACAAATTCCAATTACTTTACTGAAAAACAGAAGTGGCCCGATTTTCTTTAAAAACCAATTATTGCATTTGCTGATTTCATGCTCTATCCACATTATTAACGGTCTAAATTATGTTGTAGAAACTAATAAACTTCTCGGGGGCGAAAGCATTTCACAACCATCGCGAATTTTCATTTCGATATTTACGTAAATAAAATTTGAAATCGCAAATAACTTCTCAACTCGTTTAATAGAATGACACTGAATCAGATAACGCAGGAAATGAAATATTTTCATTTACGTCGATAAAAAAGTTAGCTTGATTCAGTTATACAACAGTTAAAAGATTGCTTCTTCAATTATTCAGTACATAATACTTAGCTATTAAAATATGAAAATAATGTTTAGTAATTATCATTCAACAACACGTCATGAAAACTTCAGAAATTAACAGTGAAAATTCCAACTGTAATCCAGTTCCACTAGCCTTTCATCATCTGCACAAATTTGATCTCACTGAACACAATACAAAATTTACAACTATCAACTTTTAATGAAACTGATACGTTGTCGATATTTCGCATTTTCTTCGATGTATACCACATGAACCTGCGCCAAACGAAAATATTACAGCAAAAAATTTAATTCAGGCATACTAAAAATAGAGCAATCGATAAAAACGACTAGGAATACCTTAATATCTTCACCAAATAAAATATCTTTACATCTTCATCGATGTATGTCTCAACTATCATCTTTTATACCATTTTTATTCGGTGTTTCGGGAAAAGCAATACTGTAAACAATTTCCTGTATTCTCATACGACACAGCATTTTGTCTTTAGGCGATAATTTTTTCATATATGGTAACAGACTCTCGAAAAAGCACCTATCTTCTTCCATATCTGTAGACGGCAACATCGTTTTAATGGGCTGCGAAACTTCCAACCTATTACTATCCACAGACGTTTCGCATGCAGAGTAACCGATACTGTCGAGAACACTAGGATCGAAGTCTTCCACAGTAACCATTTCAATATTATTCAACGAATTTCGATAGCTAATAGTGGTACTGTTAACACAGTTTGAATCTTCGTTTTCACGTTCACGTTTCATCGATTTTATATCTTTACTCAGGTACGAATTTTTACGTCCTCGCATGTGTTCTTCCAAAAATGACATTTGCACGTAAAACGGCCAAGCTTGGCCATTATCAGTTCCTTGAAGTTTCTTGTACAACTTCATTCTATATGAATCGCGTAAACTTTTCCATTTCATTCGAACTTTCTGCACTAAAATTACCGAATAATCATAAGTATTACATGAAATCGTTAGCATATTTTGATAAAATTATAAGCCAGTAATGTAAAATTTACCGGGATATTCCATTTCTTCGGCGATACTTTTCCATGTATCTCTTACGAAGTTTTGATCGTTATGTTTATGATGGGCTCGATTATATATTGCGGGGTTTTGTTTCACTAAACGGATTAAAGTTTCGATTTCACCCAAATTCATTAAAATATCGTCACTCATTTTCTTTGAATAAAATTAAAAAACTTATTTTGAAAGATGAAAAAAACAGGCGAAGAATCCAGAATAACAGAAACCAGATGATAAAAAGAATCAACCACTATATAACTTGAACAAATTAGGAACCTGGTCGCCTTCGACAGAGACTTATAATATTAAGGAAGCATGAACACAACACCGTGCAAAATAAAGCAATCTGAAATCTGTTTTTTTTTTTTTTTTTTTTTTCATTTCAATTTTTAAAATTTTTCATTAATAACTATTATCACTAAATTGTTTTAAAATATATGCTATTTCAGAGCAAAAAAGTTCATATCATTTTACGATGATAAATTATTATTTCGCTATAATATGAAAATTGAAATCATCACAAATTCAACGTGCAAGAAACTTCGACAAAAAAGTGTAAAGGACCGATCGGCCGAGGCAACCGCATTCAGTTCTAGTTAAGTTGTAATAAATATCCCGCTTTAAGCTAACATTCGGCAAGTCAAAGTGAAAAGTCCGATTAGGCAATTTGAACTATGACAAAACAAAATTATGAAGCGTTATTCTCACTTACGTAACTTATGGTCAAATTTAGTGTTTCACTTTCAAGTGACACCTATTTCTTTTTGCAAAAATGAAAGATTTGACAAATTAAATACGTAATAAACTAAATTAAAACAGAAACACAAAATATCAAATCAAACAAAAATGATCAATGAAACAAAAACTCAGTAGTCAAAGCTCAGTAGCTAATGAGTCATTTTTTTACAATAATAGAATTCCTGAAAAGTATAGGAAATTTACAATTTTTTCAATATTTTCTATAATTATGTGTTTATTCTTAATCATAAATTTGAAAATACGAAAAAGTGGTTTAATCTTTTCCAACGATAAATACCTCTGAATTATCATGCATTTTAATACATTGCATACGAGAGTACATACAAGAGCGTGGTTACCAATTCATTTCTGTAATTTTTTCAAAATATTCAAGTTATCCCAATCCAATCATATCCCAATTAGTTTGATACGTATAGCCACAAGTTGAAGTATATATATGTTACCGTCAATATCCGAAATCCGTGAATATGCATATTTTCATACGCAGCATAACTGAATTAATTGTAATGGAAACCCTATAGAATTGAATTTCAAATATTCTCAATAAATTCTTTAGTGAAGTTCTTACCAAAAAATTTTAGAACAAAATTACACCGCTGAGCTAATATTAGAGTTGAAAAATTGCGCAATGAGAAGTAAACATTTTCTTTTATTTTTATGGAAAATAAAACTACACTTTTCAGAAATTATTACGATGATATTAACTTTTTTTTATGCATTCAGTTTTTTTATCATGTGACTATTCAAGTTATCCCAATCCAATCATATCCCAATTAGTTTGATACGTATAGCCACATCCAATCATATCCCAATTAGTTTGATACGTATAGCCACAAGTTGAAGTATATATGCATTTTTCATACGCAGCATAACTGAATTAATTGTAATGGAAACCCTATAGAATAGAATTTCAAATGTTCTCAATAAATTCTTCAATGAAGTTCTTACCAAAAAATTTTAGAACAAAATTACACCACTGAGCTAATATTAGAGCTGAAAAATTGCATTTTCTTTTATTTTTATGGAAAATAAAACTACACTTTTCAGAAATTATTACGATGATATTAACTTTTTTTTATGCATTCAGTTTTCTTATCATGTGACTTCATAGCTCATTTATTAGCTATTTGCCGGCTTCTAGCTCTTTGGCCGACTTTCGCGTACTTTTTAAAAAATTATAGAGCTGGTGACTCACCCCCCATAACCTCCTTTTCTACGGGCCTGCTCATGCTACTAGATGTATGATAAAAAATTAATTCATCTCTCATATTAAATTAGGTTTATTATTATGTCATTAAAACCTTTTTTTTAAGGTAGGCACCAGCACTGAGAAAAAAAAAACATATTGAAAATGTTATTACGAAATTTGGTAAAATTATTCAAATGATTAAATCATTCAAAAATTTCACTACCGACAACGCACGCTCTTAAAAAAAAAAACTTTTTGAGATGAAGCAAGTTATCATTTCAAAACCTCATCTTCTAACATGAGAAGGGAGAAAAAAGTCCCGTATGTCTCAGATGATGAAAAATATTGCAGCTATACAAACGCTTGATTTATTATTTTGAAAATTTAATCGAGATAGGAACATGGATTAGAATTTCATGATATATTTTAATTTATATTAATTTTGAAGATCACACTGGATTAATATTCATGACAATTAAAAATATTACGCCTATTCTAAAAAAAATCAAAAGTTTCAGCAGTAGAAAACTTGTTTTAATTATAGAGAAAAATGAAAATATTGTCAAATTATAATGTATTATATTCAACACGTAAAAAAATTCAAAAATTATAGATTATTTTTTCAAGGATTTTTGAGAAAATGGGACGGAAAATTACTCCTGATTTTAAAATGTTAAAATGTTAGACATTCAATTTTTATTGCGTTTTGGGTTATTATTAATATGACATAGATAATATGTAAATCATAATTTTATCTAAAAAATATTTAGAATATCATGCGAGTATACCTATGAAAGTATCTATACAAAGATGACAAAGTAATATGTTTTTTATTTGCACAAGAAATTTACTCATAGCATAAATTGACATAAGTATTCAAATTGGTCTTTAAAAAAGTATACATCGACCATTCAGAATCCTAATAAAATAATTACACATCTGAATCTGACCAGTTTCAAAGTCATGCTCCTACCTAAAGAAAATTAACCAATGAATAACCTTTGCCCAAATCATTAATATTCTAGCCAAAATCAATCATAAACAGCCAATTCCGCTTACGACACCACACCTATCTACGTAAAAAACTACTCTCAATCAAGTTCACATATAAGCTAACCAATGCTGTGATAACATGAATACCATGGCTAAAACTAACACCCATGACGTGATATCTAATCGAAGGAAATTCTACTACTAAACCATATCATCCTACGTCCACCTCTAATTTGATCAGTGGATTTCCGGTGAAAAAACTTGCGCACTGTGATGCTAATGATAGTAGAGCAGTGCGAGTCAGCGACAATTACCGCATTCCAATAAACGAAAAAATTACTCGACGTTAAGGACCAGTGACGAGCACCACGTCATAGATTTTCCCCACTTCACGATTCACAGAAGGCACGGCGACCGGCAAACTTCCATGAATCATTCAGAGCTTCTACAACATTCGATGTTCATTTATAAAAAGCAACATTCTCGTAGCGTTACATTCATTCGTTTCTATCTTTCGTGAAATTAACAGTGAGTTGTTGTGCTCAATTTTTATACATTATCATCCAAATTTTATTTGAAATTTTGGTAAGTTTTATTTTTTTTTATTTTTACAATGCTCATACAATATATTTTGGTTGAATCGCGATGACTCGTGATCTTTTTTTTTCATATATTTTGATCGAAAAAATTTTTTCAAGCATTTTTTATTTTATTCTGATAATTTTTCATTTTTTTTTCGAGAACTGTCTTTAGCTTTTTTCATTTTTTTTTTCAAACATGGTTCTATGCTTTTTTTATTTTGTTGCTAACATTCAACTTGGACTGCACATAAAAAAAATTTAATTTATTATTTTTAACTTCATTTTAACAAAATATTAAAATATGAAGATTTACATTAATTTAAGTATTAAATAAAATTTTGCATTTATGTAATTCATACTTTCCATTCCTATTAGGCACTCGCTCTTATTCGTACCAACAAGTCAATTCATAATCGTTCTTCATGTCTAATTGTCTATTCGAAGTAAATTTAATTCAGAACATAACATGGCAGACCCATCTCTTCGTATTTCTCATACAATACATTAATCTCGTACATTCCAGTTGCGCATTCGCAGACATCTCACATCCATTATCCTACTAACCGGTTCTTCGCACAGTCCGATAATAATTTATGGGTTTGGCGAACAAGGTCGAAATTAATAGCTAATGGGGTTTTTCATCGTATTCGCACGATTTCCTTAGTATACGTCAAAATTACACAGCATAAACTTCAGTCACGGATAATTAAACATATCTTATTATTTTTCTACATAAAAATACCATTTCATCGAGCATATCATTGAATCAAAACGTTTCACTTGATTCCTTGAATTAGTCCTCGACCAGATTTCACGTGGTTCCTACTTAAGCGATAACATATGGGTGTAAAAAGAGAATTATTCCACATGTGATGTACCATTTTCTCCATTTCATTTAAATAGATTTCCTTTGGTATAATGCGTTTAAAAGGCATTTGTAGTTCCATTGGAACATATTTTCCCCTGTGATAACCGGTTCACCTTCAAAAATACTTGTAATAAATAGGGAATACGCGTGACGTCATCAATGGTCCTGGAAATCGCTATTATTCGATCGCCTCGAGTTAAGTCACGATTGAATTAACCATAGGTAGTTTACATATTTAAACGAGTTACCAAACCGAAATATGTGTTTAACAAATAGAACAAATTTCTTTATTGAAAAAATATTACAGAATATTTTTAACAAAAATTATACCACCAGTTATTCCACAAGAAAAAAAATCAATCATTGGAAAAAAACTATTAATTGTCGCACAAAGGTTTCCTTGCCAACAACGATGAAATTCTAACGAACAAAATGTATCGAGGAAATCCAAACCGTCAAAACTTTTTTGAATTCGAACGACCTTCGTCACCTTAGTTTCGAAATATATCAACAATATTAACATTACAGAAGACTACTCTTGTCTGCATAATTCAACCATTTGGAATTTCCGACTTAAAACACCAGACTCGATTACCGATAGGTCACGCAATTTATAAACTTCCCATCAAAATTACCACAAATACGTGGTATAACCCTTTGACACATTTAAGTTTGCTAAGCCCACAATGTTATCGTTCAAATGGCACCTATTAGCAATCGTGATATCACAGAACATGCGATGTACGAGTACGAATACGAATATTCGAACGAAAAAATATTTCAACTGCGAGTACTTAATATTTTAACGTACAATACGTGCTTTCACTTCCACCCATTCGATCGTAAGATTTACTAAAAAGGACAACGAGAGCATGTAAACTCGTGGGTTTAGATAAGGTTATTGAATGATTCGTACACTTATTCCTCCGCGTTTTCGGTTGCACCAACGTATCGATCTTGACTGTTCAACAATTAAAACGTAGAATTAAGGAGGTGATCTAGGCTTAAAAATATCGTACACTTGTTTAACATCGAGCCAACGCAGATTACTTATAATTAAATCGCCCTTTCTTATACGTTTCATACGAGCCTATTAAACCAACTAGAACTGGTTTTCTATACCTTCCGGCAAATCTCTCTATATTTAGTCACTCCAGAGTTAGGTTTGCTATCGGTGAAGTTGTTTTCGGAAAAAACTCACTACATGTTCAGATCCATATGGTGGCGTGCTGAGCACAACTATGTAAACAAATATTTTCTACCGGCCGCATAAAGTAAACTGTATCGAACCAACGAATGTAATCATTTTCTCGACAGCAGTTAGGTGTTATATAACAAGTACCAAACCATAGAAAGCAATTCGAGAATCTCCATAGTTCACATAAGTAGTAGACTGTAGTCGCCTATCATCGTTATTTATTCTCAAATATGCTATTATCATTTTCATGTCTTATATAGGTATAAATACACATGTTAGAGTTTTACAACGCATATTGATAATTTTTATATTTGTAATCTCTAATGTTGTATTTGGTGTTGCAGAAAAATGACTATCGACTTCTACTACGCTCCAGGAAGCTCGCCTTGCCGTGCTGTCATCATATTGGCCAAATCCCTTGGAATCGATTTGAACTTGAAACTCACCAAGTTACACGAAGGAGAACATTTGAAACCTGAATTCTTGAAGGTACATGAATAATACCAAATTGCCTCAACTTTTTTTGTCTATTACATTTTACTCATTGATGATTCACATCATTAAAAAAGTTCGTTTGAAAAAAAAAACATCATTAGAGATATTGTTATTACACCATTTAATGAACAAATTGTTAATAGCGATAATGATAATAAACTGATATCCCATATCACCTACTTCCATATGATATAGTACAATAACATATTGTTCTTTCGTTCATTCACTTCGCTCTCTAACTGTTATCACCCTTACACGAAATAAAAACGCTTTCTCTTTCAAATAAATATGGAAGTACTTTTCAGCGTAGCAAAATTATTTCACACCTTTACCCTTCTAAATAATACGTCATTTCAACGTAGAAAATTAATTTAATTTTCCGTTTCGTAATTACAGTTAAACCCGCAACACACTGTTCCAACCTTGAACGATAATGGATTCTCTATCTGGGAAAGGTGAGTACTCTATTTCCGCGAATCTAAAGATAGATTCTAATGTTTCGAAGCGATTATGTTTAACATTCTCGTATATTACAGCCGTGCCATCAGCGTTTACTTAGTAGAGAAATACGCCAAAGATGACTCCTTGTTCCCTAAAGATGCGCAAAAACGTGCTGTCGTTCTTCAACGATTGTTTTTCGACGCTGGAACTTTATACCAAAGATTCGCTGATGCTTATGTAAGTATTAAAAAAAAAAATTACAAGCCTGACCATATATAATAAATCCTTGAAAAAGAATTAAAAAAACAAATTTAAAAATCAAATAAACCCGAAGGTCTAATTTTACCTCTTTGTTTCCAGTATCCACTCATCTTCGCCGGTGTAACACCGCCCGAAGACAAGTTGAAAAAACTTGAAGAAGCCTTTGAGTTCCTCAACACTTTCCTAGCCGGAAGCGAATACGCCGCTGGCGATAAATTAACTTTAGCTGATATCAGTTTGTTCACCAGCGTTACTTCTATTCAGGTAAAGTTCTTCGTTATTATTTAAAACATTCATTCGCGTCGTTGAAATACAATCGCACACCTAACGTTATAATTTTTTATTCAACAGGCTGTCGACTACGATATCAGTAAGTTCTCAAATGTCACCAAATGGTTGAATAACTTGAAATCAACATTGCCAGCCGAATCCGACGATGTTGGCGCCGAAGCATTCCGTCAATGGTATTTAAGCAGTATCAAGAAGTAAACACCTCTTCATCCGATACTTTCCTACAAATTTTTCACTATTTATAAACTATATCATCGTATTTTTCTGTTCACGTCTATGTCACAGAATAAATATTAAGTACATGCTTTTTCGTTCCCTGTCGTGAAAAATACTGTGTATTTTTAATATTATTAATTTTATTAATAAATTATAATAAATTTTTTTTTTAATCACATTACACTCGAGTTATTATTTTAGACGAAATATCGCAAAATATGACTTCTAGCCAAGTAACGAAGTATATGCATTATGGAGAATATAGTGCGCTTATTTTTGGCGCGGTAGTAGAGCTTGAAATTCGCGAAAATTAATGCGAAAGAACGAATCGATTATAAGTATTCCAACATACTGCAATACGCTCCCGCACCTGAATAAATAGGGAACTATTCATTGCAATCATTGACCTCTGAATCCAACCATTTTTAACTCGCTACATATTCAGGCTGATTAAGGTGGAATTTTTCAAGCTAAAACAACAGAGAGGCGATCGCATGGTAAATAGAACGAATCGATTTTTTTTTTTTTCAAGAATGAATGAAAAAATAATGTGTGAAAAATAAGGAAGTATTCTCAACCGAACGCTCAAAATTATTCAGCTTTCTTAGATTAATGTTAAATTTCCCACGTTGAGATCAAAATTTGAAAATTTTGAGGCGGTTTTTTCCGAAAGAGGCGAGAGTGCATTATTTATCTCTTATTTATTTATTCGTTTTTTTTTGGTGTATTTTTTGATATTTTTATTTTTGTTATATTCCCTCATCTTATTTCTAATTTTCTAATAATAATCCGGCTCCATACACGCCAATGGGCATCTGGAAAACTGCTAATATTTTTTAGCTGAGTTTTTAACTCACAAACGATATTTTTTGTACTCAATTGTTAAATGATAACTGTGTTAAATAAGTGTATTTGATTTTGATTTGATTATTACTATTATTCTCTTGTTTTTCTAACAGTAATAAATAAATAAATAAATGAAATAAAATGGACTCTAAACTCAAGTCGTGTTTCTCTTCTCGTCTCTTATCTCCATTAAGTACCTTTACTGTTGTTATTACTGTTCCTTTAATTTTCTGGTTATCTCTCTATTCTATACTTTATGTTTTACTTTACGTCTGTTCCTTAGTAATACAAGTAATTTGTAAGTCTGTTTGAAAAGAAAAATAATAATAATAAAAAATTAAATATTTAGAATAATAATAATAATCCAGTTCTCTCATTCACGCAATATGCGTATAAATCTGTTTTGAGGAGAGTTCCGGTCTTCAATAAATTTAAACTATCATAATATATCCTCAAACACTCCTATAAAGCATTTTGTTGTTGATAAGTGAAAATACTAGATTCAATTCAAAATAATTATTTTGAAAAATTCTGAAAATTTGAATTTTGCAAAATTCACGACCAACGCGAAAATTACAAACAAATTCTACGAAAATGGTTATCATGTAATGTGATACAATCGTACATTTACCCCTGCCCCCTCCATAACACCTTGGAACAGGTTGCTTTCTTATATTAGATATTATTAAGTTTTTATTTTCTAAAAGACTTCAGCTCCTCAGAAAAAATCATTGAAATGCATTGTTTTCATAGTGGCCGAAATAGGGGGGAGGGGAGGGGAGGGATTTGAATACCAAATCCCTAAGAGTTTTGTTTTCTACAGATGTATATAATATGTATCAGTATACATAATGAAATACTAAAGAGGTAATGAAATTTTCAAAAAGCGATACAAAATTAAAACCGCAACTAAGTGGAATAAATTTTAATACTTACGTTACTGTGCCTCTATACTCTAGAGATCAATTTTTTATTATTACCTTCTCCTATCTATGTACCAATCATATGACGGTTCTGGCATCACTGTTAATCATCTCTAAACATAATAAAATTACGTGGTTCACGCAATATATTGCAATATTCTGGGAAATTAACAAAACTTACAAATCTAGTAAAAAAAAAAAAAAAAACAAAAAAAACATTGACTGAAAACTTTTTTTGGTTTTTGTACAAAAAAATAACGATAGCCTTCCGCGCATACAAAAAAACATTTTAATTTTTCAAAATTCAAAAGTTTTAAGTTTGTCAAAAAAAAAAAAAAAAAAAAATTTGAAAATGTCTCCGATGTACAATAAGTAAAAATACACGACCTTGAATGCTACATTTTTTCGAATGAACTATTCAGGGACGTACCGAAAGGGCGGAGGGGGGAGCTTCCCCCCTTGGCTTTTGGAAAGTTGGTAAATTTGGAGTTTTAGCGTAAAGTTGGTAAACTTGACCACTTGCGCAGTATTATTACAGCTATTTTTAAATGTTTTGAAGAGTAACAAGACTGTGACATACATCGTATTTAACATCTTATTTTCGTGGAGCAAAAAAAAAAAAAAAAGTCAAAAGTTGGAAAAATTTCATGATATTAGTTGGCAATTTTTGGTTTTCTCCCCCCCTGAAGAATGTCCTCACTATGCCCCTGGAACTATTGCGATTATAATGTTTTTTGTTTGCTCATTACCTATTTTTGAAAAAATCAAGATCTATATCTCAAAGTGATCAACATCAATAGTAATCACGAAATCAACTTTCGCCTGAATTTATTGCAAAAGTATACTACGTAGATTTCCTTAATAGCCAAGGGCACACAGCACAGTATGAGTAGTATCCAACAAGCAAAACATGTACTGCCTATCATTATACTAAAAACTAAAAAATTTTTACGAAGGGGCAAAAAAAAAATACGAGCTGGTACTCCTTATTTCCCATCTTCTTTTGAAAAATAAAAAATATTTCCATATGTTTCTTTCCTACAATTCCCCTAATAACGACATCAAAAAAATACCGTTTCCCTTGAAAGATAATTTAAAATGATGTCATTGTTGATTGTTAACTTTTTACGTACTTTGGCGCAATGTTATACAATTATTGACATAATGATTGCGCTACAATGTGAAGAGTAAAACATACTGCATAGGTACTGTACTTCAGGGAATGGTATAAAATCACCTATACCGATCAACAAAACCATCAGTATAATAAAACTATCGAGTTGCATAATATTGTCAAATACATCCACGTTAGTTATATTCCAAAGCTAAAGTAAGTAACACAGTCATGTACTCATCTAGCTTAGGAGAAGTTCACATTCAGCGACGATTATCAGTTAGTGCAACGAGGTATAATGAAAATTACATGGAATACTCGTACCTTCCAATTTTCTATTGCATATTTGTAACTCGTTTCCCAAAAAATATAGATATAATATGTAGTATCGTAAACTTTGTCATATATTTTCACTATTCCTTCCACGTCATCAAAATTTAGAAAGAAGGGAGGGGAGCCGAGTGATAACCTATGTGAATTAATTTCGCGACTCGATGTTCATTTATGAAACACAAGTCGAGTTCTCGTAACGTTTTTCGTAAAACAAACAGTAAATTGTACTTCGTGTTTTAACATCTAGTATAATTATTTTCATTTGAAGTTACCTGAAATTTTAGTGAGTTATTTTTATCTTACATCTATACATAAGTACATTATTTAGCTCGACATGAGAACTTACTGTACATAATATCTTTTTTTTTAATGACCAAATTTTTTTTTTCAAATTTCACTCTATCATTCAAATTGATTTTTATTTCTGCCGTATCTAATCAATATCATTAAATATAATTTTATATCGTTTTCTAAATCCCTGCTAGAGATTTTAATCCAAAAATACACTTAATCCTGAAGAACATGACGATACTTTTCATAACATAATAAATTATACTAATGAATAATTTCATAACAAATGTGCGAACAATCACAAATCTATTATTTTACTAACCGCATTCTCGAACAGTTTGATAATAATTTAAAGTCTGGCGAACAAGGTCGAAATTAATAGCAAATGAAGGCGGACGGGTTCATCCTAATCACTATATATTCTTCGAATTCGTCCAAATTGTATGGTATAAACCTCGCATTCAAAAATACTCCAACATCAGGCAGAACGGTCGTTCTGCGAGTCAAGTTCGAAACGCAACCAAATTGCCATGGAAACAAACGAAAGTGCGCGTACATACGAGCAAACGGCCGACTCTGCTTATATTCTGTGAACAGGATTTATTCTATAGCGTTTATGAAATTTTTACCGAAACTATTGGTCGTAATGGATATATTTATAGCTTATTTTAAAGACCTCGCCAAGAGCTTCAAAATAAGCCATAGATAATTACTGTACGATAAAAACTCGCCGAGTTATTAACATCTGAAATAAGCGATTATGACAAATTTTTGAAGTTAAGTAAACTCATTTTCTCGACAACTAATAGAGATGAAAACGTGAAATTTTGTATGCTTCATCTGCATGATGTAAATGAGTGCGTGTGAGGTTTTCGTCCAAATTGGCCCCCTTTTACTCCTCCTCCCCCCTCAAATGGGCCTTAAAAATTTTTTAAATGGAACGAAAACTATGAAAGGCACTTCTACAGCATGCTTTCAATAAGTGTACCAAATTTCAGTTCATTTGGTTCATTACACTCTTCTGTAGTCTTGAGCAAAGTTTGGAAAATTTTGGAATATGTAGAAGAGGGGAAAACGAAATAGGGAAACAGCATAAGGCACGAAAGGGGAAATTAAAATAGGGGAAATTCATAGACGTTGTTTCAATGGATCGGACTTCTCTGATTCAAGTAGGTAAAAAAGGATGAAATTGAATAGGGAACTCCTATTGTTGTTTCTGGTGTGGTAATTCAGTGGTTGAATAGAACACAGTAAATATAATAATTTTGACTTTTCCTAATTTTCATTACATTTTCCGGAATGAACCTTAATCTCTCTATAGCTGCACGATGTGCAGAATTCTAGGAACATTTCCTCCGCGTATGGCATTTATTGTAAAATAAGTATCGCGTTTTTCAAAAAAATTCTTTAATTAATTATAAATATAAACGATTATTCTTCAAATAAACATTTTCTCTCAATTATACACAGTTCAATTCCTCGCTTATTATCTATGACGCTAAATAATTTATCGAAAATTCAACAGAATACGTGATTCTAGCATTAATTTATTCAAACATTCTATTCCAAAAAAAACCTTTGATATCCGCAAAAAAAACTTCTAAAAAGCACAAACATCAAGTTCAAAACTATTCTTAGTTATACCTATTAAAAAAAAAAAAATTCAGGTACAAAATAATATGACACAAGCCCACAGATCAAGTTCCCCTCATTTCAACTTAGAACTTGATGGTCGTCATGAACGAATATATAAGGATTATCATATACCTAAAAATTACATTTTCATTTCATCTATCTTTCAACTTTAAGTTGAATGGGGATCATATTAGAACCGTAGAGATGCTATGGTTAGTTCGTTAGTATCACTTAATAATATTTTAACTTACCAATTACTGCATTACATAATACATATTGTACCTATATTTCAAATATGTGCGTTGAAATCGATATATATTTGAATTCAATATTCAAATTAAAGCAAATAAAAATAATCAACTGATAATATTTAAAATTACCAATTACTGCATTACGTAATACATATTGTATATATTACAAATATGTGCGTTGAAATGGAGATCTATGTGAATTCACAATTATAATTAAAACAAATGAAAATACCTAATAAAATAAAATAATTATAAAAAATTTATTCATAAAAATTTTGAACTTTTTATTCGTGACATCCTTTCCATTCTATAAATTCGTTGCCTATTGAGTAGTAATGTTATGAAATAAAGATTGTTCTATCCTTTAATTTCATGTTCAGTAATTTGGAAAAAAAACGTTAACTCACATAACGAAATCACCCCCTACAGTAAATTCTAAATGTTAAAAAAAATTTTAATGAATTAAGTGTTGAGGTAGTATATCTGCCCCAAAAAATTGTATAGTCACATCAGTAGTGAAACATTTCAACTTGTAGCCAGCATACTTACAACAATCCTCCAGTGAATGACGACCGTCAAGTTCTAAGTTGAAATGAGGGGAACTTGATCTGTGGGCTTGTATCACATTATTTTGTACCTGAATTTTTTTTTTTTTTTTTTTTTTAATAGGTATAACTAAGAATAGTTTTGAACTTGATGTTTGTGCTTTTTAGAAGCTTTTTTTTGCGGATATTTTATATTTAGCAAAAATAATTATATTTTCTGATATTAAGAACTGAATTTGTACTGCAGAACAATGACTATCGACTTCTATTACATGGCACGAAGTGCACCTTGCCGTTCGGTCCTCATATTGGCAAGATCTCTCGGACTCGATTTGAACTTAAAACCGTTAAATCTGCAGGAAAAAGAACATTTGAAACCCGAATTTGTAAAGGTAAGAATAACTAGATAACTACAAAAATTGTGTAGATTTTTCATAAAAATTTGGCAAGAAAAATAAGCAGACACGCCTTATTATTAGAGCTGAATTTTTAATGCGGGCAAGATTCAGATGTAATAACGAGACTGAACAACGCCACCTGTTCTCTTCAAAAGCACCTGAAAAATTAGATTCACGATATGGATAATTTCTAACCCAATGATCTACATTTGTAAAATTTTAATAATTTGAGTCTCCTCAAAATTTTCTCAAATTTTTAACATCCTGAATTCATTTTGAATGAAATTCTGCTTCTTAACAAAGCCTACATTCTCAGCTTCAGCTTTCTGAGTGTATTTGGTGGGGAGAAATGTGCGATTCGTGAAATTTTCGAATTTAATTTTCCTTTTCGCGAAAATATTTTTTTTTGACATAATTCCCTCTAAAAACCCATTTAAATAGCTGAAATTTGAATAATATCTAGTAATTTGAGCTTACTCTCTCACACGAAATCATAATCGACAATTTTCGTTACTTTTTTTACTCTATCAAATTTCAAGAGGAATAATTTTTCTTTCTCTCCTTCAACATTCCTGGTGAAAGTGGCTTTAGAATATAGAATCATAATATTTATTAAATTGGAGGTAGGGTAAGTGCACCAATTATTGACACCCTTAAGGATTTTTTTACACGTTTTCCAATATTTCCCCCAAACTATGAATGGTAGCAAAAATCTGAATATAGCATATGAAACTACATCATTTAGGGAATATTTTGACCTATTTACATTCGAGTCTACCCTCATTGGTAACCCCGCTAAGAACCCCCCAAAGTGAAAAAGTGAGATGTCCCAATTATTTGACACCCCAACGATTCATGTTAAAAATAATAAATTGCTAAAATTGTAACAAATACAAATTTATTTAAAATAATTGGTAATAATGGCCCAAAATTAACAAAAAACTTTATTTTGAAGAAAAACGTGTTGGGTGTCAATTATTTGGAGCATGTCAACTAATTCGTACACTTACCCTATTTATTGGTCCGCCGAAACATCCACATACAAAGTCAATTTTTTTAGTCCATTTTGTGAGGAAATATGACAGATTAATCGCATATAAAATGAAGTGAAAAGCTCTGAGGCTTTGAGGATGCTTTCGGCTTTCCTCCAAATTTGAGTGAGGTGCTATTTCGAGTCGTATCGAAAATCAACAAATTAAAAATTTTCGTATAGGCACGAAGATTTTTGCACCAAAATTTTTGGAGTACCCGTCGGGGGAAGGACACGAACAAGAGGAAAAATATATACACCAGTGCATTTGCCATAATAACAAATGATCTAAAATGCAAAAATATGAAGACCCCCAGTTCTCCCGATTTGACTATAATTTTATAATAGTTATCGTTTTCATTAAAAACTTAGCTAAAAATACACATACCAAACACATTAATCCAGTATTAGAGATAACGTATCATAGTATTACGCCATTCAACGTAGATAGGTATCCATTACATAACATTAGGTACATTAACAGCGGTAATGATAAGAGACAGCTTATTCACAAATGTTAATGCACTTTGAATCGCTACGCAAATGAATTATCCGGTCAGATATGATTATTCGAATACCCGAATACACTGTTTGTTTTTTGGGGGTTTTCAACTTGGATAGGTGTAACTTGATTTAAATTTCAACTATCAGCTGATTTATTTTCTCTATTTATTGCAGCTGAACCCTCAACATACTGTACCAACATTAAACGATAACGGATTTACAATTTGGGATAGGTATGAAATATTTTTAATACATCTGTGACTCTAAACAAAGGTTCCAATAGAATTTCCTATCGTCAATAATTTACATTACCTCGAATGCGTTCTTATATTACAGTCGTGCCATTCTCATTTACCTGGCAGAAAAATACGCCAAAGACGATTCTTTATTCCCAAAAGATCCACAAAAACGTGCTGTCGTCATTCAACGTTTGTTTTTCGACGCTGGAACTCTGTATCAAAGATTCGCTGACGCTTACGTGAGTAATTACGCTGATTATTAAAAATAAGTACGAAATATTTCACCAGAAACAAACAGCTGAGCAATGTTCAACCCTAAAAGGAATTTAATTTTGTTTAATATTTACGTGTACAATTAGTACCCTCTCGTAATGAAAGGGGTTGCACCAACCGATGAACAATTGAAAAAAATCGAAGAAGCTCTCGAGTTCTTCAACATTTTCTTATCCGGAAGCGAGTACGCCGCTGGTGACAAACTCACCGTAGCTGATTTCAGTCTGTATGCCACCGCGACCACTATTCAAGTATGATTTCAGATTTATAATTTAATCATTGCGGGCCTCCAATTCAACCCTGTATAATCTATTTTCTCTCAACAGGCTGTCAACTCAGAGTTATTCAGTAAATTTTCGAACGTCACCGAATGGTTGAATAAATTGAAATCCACTTTGCCAGTTGAATCCGATCAGGCAAACGTCGAAGCAGTGCGCACATTATTTTCACCTCTAATCAAAAAGTGAATGTAGAATTATCGCATACCAACCTCCCTATAATTTTTCCGATACATATTTAATTATTCAAAGTATATGATAATATATCATTTTCAAGCATAATATCGAAACTGATGTAAGATTTACTATTGTGAACCGCAATCATAAATCCTTCTTTCCACCTATACTTGTTATAAGTTTGGCACCAGATTTCAGAGTTTTGATTTGAAACAGGTTTAAGAATTAGTTTTGTGAACCAGAATCATAAATCTGTCTTTTCATCTACAAATATTTGTTTAAGGTTGTGTTATAGATAGTTATGTATTTTTATACATACGTATTTTTAATTATTTAATTTTTGAAATTTGTTAAAGCTAAATAAAAAATTTAAAAACTATTGACAAACGTTTTTTATTTTACATTTTAATAATATTTGATCATTTAAATGTGAATTTGCTTTAAAATGATTCCGCTCTATTAGAATGAAAAAAATATAGAGAGGCGTTTTGAGATCAAATTTTGTGTTTTAAATACAGAAACGTTAACAGTCTAACCTACGAAAATAAATAAAATTTAAAAATTACAGTAACAGTAAGATACTCAAGTTTATATTGTGTGACCGATTGAACCCCAAGCACAACAGCATCAAATTCTCTACTCAGGTAAAGATATATTGGAAACAGTAGTTGGTAACACTGTTTTATATCCAAAGCCAAGAGTAATGAGCAAAAAAGAAATTAAAAATTAACTTTGCCATTGTTTGTTGCTTTTTGTCGTAAAACAGTGTTACCAACATCTAACCGCAACGTTTTTTGCCGAAGTAGGGAATTTAACGCTTTTGTGCTCGGGATTCGATGGGTCATACAGCATATGAGTAGCACAGTTCCAAAACACAGTATCTGCTCGGTCAGTAGAATGGAGAAAAGCATACATTACTATATTTTATAGCTAAAACCATAGATGAAACATACATAGATAGCCCACCGTACGTTAAATTTTTATCACTCAAAAACTGAGTTGGAATCGTTTTTTGCTAATATCTTGGAAACAATTCAAGATATAGGGCTTGCAAATGACTCATTTTAAAGAGATTGGAATAGAGAATCATTTAATTTTTCTAAACTTACTCCTGTCCGTTTACTTTTGCAATTAATTTCGAAAAACGATTTTTTTACTTTACTATGAATTATCTCAAAAAGTAAATCAATAACGATTGTTTTTTAATAGTGAAACACATTCAGAATTTTATGCTCTTTCGAATGAGCTACTTGTAAAGTTTCTATCTATATTCTTTCTTGAGATATTTGCAAAAAACCAAGCAATAAGTCTAATATATTCTTAGTACTGGAGCTCATTCACAGAGAGCGCTCTAAAAAATGAATTAGTTTTATTAAAATAACTCGAGACTCACATCGATGGCAATAATATTTTAGTATTGAATCATGTATAAAATGTTAAGCTCTTTCGAATAAGCCATTTCCGAACACTCTAACTCAATTTTTTGCCTAGATATTAATAAAAAACTTTCTGGCTCCTTTTTCAACATTTATGAGTGATAAATTCGATATACCGGTGGGCTATCTATGTATGGTTAATCTATGCTAAAACTTTGATTTTTGTTGTTGATGAAGTCTACTGGAGTGTTCGAAAAGCAGCATCGAAGAATTAGTACGGATGATGAATTTTGAAATTGAACCTATTTATCACATCGAATTTTATGGGCAAAATTTAAAAAAATAATTTCTTAATGTTCCCTACGAGAAAACACGTTAAAAAAATAAGAATGCACGAAAACGTAATTTTTCAATTTTTTGAAAGATACAGAGCTCTGATACTGTAGGTACTACCCATGCATAAAAATTTTGAAATGTCCAACAGTGAAAATGAGAAATAAAAAAAAAACGTAAGCAGCCATACCGCATTACTGGAGCTGAGTTTTTAACTGGGGCTTGTTTTGATTTAGTAATAACCTTGCTTAACCGTTCATCACTACAGGCCACACCCAATACCAAGTCTGAAAACCCCTACCCTATCCTTTCCAAAAACACCTAAGAAGTTGAATTTGGCACAAATGTAGTATTTCTTGCCATGAAATAATCATGCGAACACATATTTCTCAAATTATAACTATTTGAGGGTCCTCAAATTATCTTCAAATTTTGTAAATCCGCCATTTTGGATCCATTTTGACTTAAATTTAAGAGGTTTTATTCTGGTCACTAACTAATCCTACACACAAAGTTTGACCATTCTAGGCCGATTTGGTGATGAGATATGGAAGATTCATGAAATTTCCTGCAGCAATTTCCCCTCCAAAAGCCGTTTTTTGCTCTAACTCCCCTCCAAAATCACTGAGGAAGCTAAAATCAAAATACGTTTGTCACTTGGGCTCATTTTATCATATGACACAGCAATAAAAAATTTTCGACCCCTCCTGTACCCCACCACTATTTTAGGTTGGTAACCCCGCCTTCCCCCTCCAACATCATGTATGGAAGTGAATTCGGGATATAGTATACAACTTATCCCCAATAACCATATGAATTCATATTAATTACATTTTTACCAACTTGAGGCTCCTCAAGCTCTACTCAAAATTTTGATAATCCGCCATTTTGAATCCATTTTGATCCAAATTCAAGAGGTCATATTGTGGTCACCAACTAACCTCACACACAAAATTTGACCTCTTTAACTTGATTTGGTGGGGAGATATGGAAGATTCAAGAAATTTCATGACTCAAAACTTCCTCAAAAAGCCGTTTTTTGATCTAACTCCTCTCAATATGCACTTAAGAAGCTGAAATTTGGATATGTTAGTATCCGTGACTCACTCTTTCATATGAAATCAAAAACGAAAAATTTGAGCTATTTGCCCCTTCTCCAGCCCCCCTCAAAATTTGAGTGATCCGCCATTTTGAAATTTATCGAAAAAACAAAAAAACTATTTTTGCGCATTTTCAAGAAGAGTCCCTCACCAAATTTTGAGCGAATTTTATGAATACTCGCCGGCACTACGCGTGGGGGGAAAAAATATATATATATACCAAAAAGTTGGACATTTGCCAGATGATTACAAATGGTCTGAAACGCAAAGATTTGAAGACCCCACCCTCCCCCAACCTTCCCTTCCCAAATCAGGTAGGCTGTAATAGCTATCGTTTTGTTAAAAACTCAGCTAAAAAGCACAGCTCAACTCCTTTAAACTTCTTGCCTAAAATTTTAAAGAAGTTTAGTTTTGAAATTCCTCCTGTTTAATACCTTCTTCTAACAGAGTCCTCAAATTTTATCCGATCCACTTTTTCTCGCCATGACTGTAAGTACTCTCCGCTTTTCAGAGCTTTAATTTTGAGGTACATACGTATGTTGAGTTCATCTGATGACAGTTTTAGATTTGGATTTTCTAGGACAGTTCTCTGTAAGTACATACACGTTTGTGAACGATTCGGACGTTCAAGAACGACTTCTTCAGATGTTCGAGGACAGTTTTCAGAGGCGATTAAAAACAAAAAAAATCGAAGACTCCACTGATCTATCATGGCGATAAACAGAATAGCAACCAGAGAATATTAAACATAACAAATGAAGTTTCACCTACATTCATTGTTAAAGGACAGATACTAGATTTCATTAATAACTATAGGCGTACAAGCGTAGTATAAGATATGAGAAAAAAATATCAACTTATGCTTTTTTGTATCCAATTTTCCTATGAAAATTATTTCTATAAGATTTTCCCTCTAATATGCTCCTATATTGATGAATGATAATGCAATAAGAACATACTTTGCACTATAAGTAAATCAGACCTTCAGGGAAGAGTATAAAATACCTATACCCGTGAACAAAACTGTCAGTAATAAAACGACGTTGATCGTGAGTTGTGCAATATTTTCAAATACATACACCTTACGCGTACTCCAAAGTTTGAGTAAGTTATTACATCATATTCTATTCATGGTTCAATTACGTATGATAAAGTTTTCATGGGGTTTTAAAAAATTTTAAAGATATGTTCATAACTACTTCACTAAAAAAATATATTATACAAAAGTGCTATAAATTCTGTCATATACGTATAAGTATTCACTTTTTGCACCACGCCATCACAATTTACTTAGAAAGAAGAGCTAGGAGTTATATTTACCTTACACCTTACCTAGTTCAACACGGGACTCTATTGTATACATAATTTCGTATATTTTATGACAAAATAAATAAATATTTTTCAATTCAAATTTGAATCTAATTCCTTTTTTAAATCGAATTTCATTGCATTATTCAAATTTTTTCCCAATATCCATTCATACAGTCGTTCATATCATTGCAGTGCATTTTGTGTCGTCCTCTATGCTCATGCAAGATTTCAATCCAAAAATACAACCTTGAAGGATTTGACGATATTTTTCTCAACGTAATAAATTATACTTAAAAATAATTTCATAGTGTATGTCTAGCGGACAAGGTCGAAATTAACGGCAAATGAAGGCAGAGGGGGTTCCATTTTAATCGCAACATATTCTTCGAATTCGCTTAAATCGCACGTCACAAATCTCGGACTCAAAAAAATGCGAAGATATTTTATGTTTAGCATAATTAACAGTCCCGGATTTACAAATTTTGGGCTTCATGCACATTATCATGTTGTCCTACTCTCTAATCTCTGTATGGATGTAAGCGTTGGATTTATCCCCCTCTCCCCTCTCTTAATGGTAGCACGTGGTTATTACTGCCACGAAATTATAAATGAAATACATTTGTAAATTTTTATTATTTTAGAATAGAGGCTCACATGAAGTAGCTTACCTGAAAAAAAAAAAAAACTATTCGTCTCTAGAAAACATTATTCACGTCTGTCAAATCAGGTTTTAACCCTAGAAAAAATCCGCTTTCATTTCCGGAAAAAATGTGCAATTTATCGTTAAAATTATAAAAATAAATAAAATCATTTTTTTTATGCATATTAAAACGTATTCAAAACATATTTCGTCTTTTTCAAACTGGAACTACTTACATGAAAATGTATATTATTTGCGGCCCCGAAATTCTGCGCTGCAAGCACGTGCATGGAGTGCATGTGCCTAAATCTGGCACTGATAATTAATTAGATTTTACTATATTGAGTACTGAATTTATGTTGCAGAACAATGACTATCGACTTCTATTACACTCCAGCAGCCGCACATTGTCGTTCCATCCTCATATTAGCAAAATCTCTCGGACTTGATTTGAACTTAATATCCGTAAATTTGCAAGCAAAAGAACAGTTGAAACCCGAATTTTTAAAGGTAAAAATAACCGGAAAACTTATAAAAAATTAACATAACTTTTCATGAAAGTTTGGTAGAAAAAAAGTAATTAGCCATGCCGTATTAGTGGAGCTTGGATTTTAATAAGGACTCGCTCAGATTTGCAGATAATGATATAAACTTCTTCATACGATCTAGTAACAAAGCTGAAGATCATAATCTATATCCTCTCCAAAAAAAATAAGAAGTCAAATTTAGGATATACAGTATTTCACGCCTATTGGCATAACATGAACTCGTATGCCTAAAATTTCGACTATTTGAGGCTTCTTAAGTCTTCCTCACGTTTCAACCAGTGTTGTAGGAACAAACATATGTCTGTTCTTGTCCCTGTTCTCGTTCCTAGAAAGACCCAGTCCTTTAATCCTGTTCCTGACTCGTTCTTATTCTCAATATTTCAAATGTTCACGTTCCGTTCTTCGTTCTTTCAATTCTTTATAATCTTGTTCTCGTTCCATTCTTTGTTGTTTCAATCCTTTATGGTCTCGTTATTGTTCGTTCTTCAACTTTTTCTCATTCTTTCTTTCTTTTTTTTGATAACGTGTTTACAGTTCATGTTGTTGCTGAAAATAAAAATCAATTAATTGAAGCTAATTAATTTTAAAAAAAGCTTATATGGGTATACGTAGCATTTGCTCTCTTTTATAAGCTTTTTTATTTTCACTTTCCCCTCATGATATTTATTAATTTTATGATAAATCATGAACTTTCAAAATAACGAAGTTTATTAGTTCTTGTTCTTGTACCTCAACAATGTACATTAGTTGATTCTCGTTTCGTTCTTCGATCTTTCAGTTTGAAAATATTCTGTTCTCATTTTGTTCTTTGTTCTTTAAATATATCAGTTTTATGTTCTCGTTCTTGGTTCTGTTCCTCAAGAACAATGAAAATTCTCCGTTCTTGTTGTTCTTGGTTCTCGTTCTTAGGTTTGTTCCTACAACACTGGTTTCAACCAACCACAATTTGGATCCATTGCGACTCAAATTCAGAGGATCAAATTCTGCTTTTCATCGAACCCTATATTCAAGGTTTCAGTTCAACTCACCTCTACAGTCACTTAAAGCTGAAACTATTTGAAACCTATCTTGGTAACTTTAGCTCACTATGTTGTATGAAATCGGGCACAATGGGCTATAAATGACCAAATTGCATGGTTCTTGCGCCACCCAGTTAAATCTGTCATATGAAATTATAATCAACAATTATTTTCCACACTTCCTTTTACCATCATCGAATTTTGAGCAATTTTCATCTGTACTCCAGGCGCCACGAGCGAGAAAAAAATAAATGCGACAAAAAATTGCACATTTGCCAAAATTTTTACAGATGTTCTGAAACGTAAAGATATGGAGACCTACTCTCCCAACCGTTTTCCTAAAGCAACTAGACACGGATTACGCCATTCAACATAGATAATCATCCTTCGCATAATATTATAGTAATAGCGATGATGAGAAGATGCAACTTCTTAAATATTATTATAGTTTTAAGCGTTCCATCAGTAAATCACCTAGGTGTAACGACTCATATATGAATATTAGAATATATTGTTTGGTGGTTTTCAACTTCGATAGTTATAAGTTATAACTTACTTTAACTTTCAATAATCATTTCTTTATTTTTTCCCTTAACTATTGTAGCTGAACCCGCAACATACTATCCCAACCTTAAACGATAACGGATTCTCAATTTGGGAAAGGTATTAAAATATTCCTCACATCTAGTATTTACTTCCAAACATCTACAATTTACGTTAACTCGAATATCTTACTATATAGTCGAGCCATTCTAATTTATCTGGTAGAGAAATATGCCAAAGACGATTCATTGTTCCCAAAAGATCCGCAAAAACAAGCAATTGTCATTCAACGTTTGTTTTTCGACGCTACAACTTTGTATCAAAGATTTGCTGATGCTTACGTGAGTAATCATTAATCATTAAAAATATCCATCATATACGGAAGTTTCATCAAAAACAAATAACTAAGCAATTTTCAATCCTGAAATACCTAAACTGAACTTTAATAAATACCTATTTGTACTTTTTAGTACCCTCTCGTAATGAAAGGGGTTGCACCAAACGATGAACAATTGAAAAAAATCGAAGAAGCTCTCGAATTCCTCAACACTTTCTTATGCGGAAGCAAATTTGTTGCTGGTGACAAACTCACCGTAGCTGATTTCAGCCTGTACACCACCGCAACTACTATTCAAGTATGATTCCATCAGATTCAAAATTCAATTATTGTTAGCCTTAAATTTAACTTCAGATCTAATTAACTTTTTCTCTACAGGTTATCAACTCAGAGTTATTCAGTAAATTTTCGAACGTCGTCGAATGGTTGAATAAATTGAAATCCACTTTACCACTCGAATCCGACCATACCCACCTCGAAGCAATGCGCGCATTATTTTCAGGTTTAACCAACAAGTGAAAACTATCAACTTCTTTTATTCCTTTCAATATTATATATCTTATCTGATTGTAGCTATTCATTTGCTTCATGAAGAATAGTGGTGTTATTGATATAAATTATACGATACATAAGTATGGCACCAGATTTCAGAGTTTTGATTTGAAACAGGTTTAAGAATTAATTTTTTGAACTAGAATCACAAATCATTTTTTTCACCTACAAATAGTTGTTTAAAATTGTGTAATAGGTAATTACCTATGTATTTTTTTTTTTTTTTTTGAAACTTGTTCAAATCCAAATTAAAAATTTAATAAATTATCAGCCAACATTTTTTTCACTTTACTGATACTTATTTTATCATTTAGATTCAATGGTTATACGTAGACATAATAAGTGAATTTTCTTTAAAGTGATTATGTACCATTACTCGCTTGGTAGGTCAATAGGTAAATAGTACATACTTCGAAAGATTGCTGAAATTTCAATGCAGTTGGAAGAAATTTGCTTACAAAGAATATTAAAAAGATTAAATTAATTTTGTGTATAATATTAATAATATAAAAATTAATTAATATATAAATAAATAAAAATATAATTATAAAATTAATATTAATGATAATTAAAAATCAAATTATATAAAAAATTAAATTATTAAGAAAAATTAATTTTATATTTAAATTTACAAGTACATGAGTTTTTGTCACGTTGTAGATCCACATAAGGGGCATTCTTCAAAATTAATAACATATTGTAATTTCATCAGCAATAATATACTTTAAATGTTTTTCAAGTCAATCGCGTAAAAAATTGAAAAAAAAAATTAGAAACACCCAAATAGGTGCATACGATCACTGAAGAATACAAATAGAGAATCTGAGCAAGTACCTACTATCGAATCCATCACATATTTCCATCTCCTGACCCTTCACCTCGTCATTAGGCAGAAATAAGGTTATATGTCGAGGAATAAACTGCTTGAATAAATTTGATAACTCGACGTAATGTTAAATAATGGAGGATCAAATAATAAATGTTTTACTGTAACACTGCATCGCTATTTTTTGGGCATAAATTGACACTTCCATTTGCGTTCGTTTATTTAAAAAAGTTTTCACACGGAATACGATAAATTGAGATTAATTAACGCTTTTTTCCTTAAGAAAAGTGTTAGTAGACATTTTATTGATGTTTGACGATTAGATGTAGACTTCAGGCTTCCCTTAGTATACGTGCTCCCTTGGCTGAGATCTAACTGAAATTTTTTTTTGGTAATGTGATAGCACATGAGATTAAGTTAAGTTAATGTTTTCCTCCCATTCTTCAAATCCCAACGGTAAGTTTTGATACCGCAAATTTTTGTCGCACAGTATTTTACGGTCCCCATTTATACGATGCTTCTCAGACTGCTGCAGTAATTTACTGTCACTGTAAACAGTAGACCTAATACCTATCTATTAATGTATATCATTGCAACTATATGAAATAAGGCCTCCGACATTGATAAAATCACATTGTTTGACTTGCTTTGAGTAGAAAATACTCTTACCAAACCTATGAAACATTTTTCAGCTTTCGTGGATTGGGTGTATTCAAGCCACTCATCCCTACTCCCAAATCCGTCCTTGATAATCAGTCATACCATATGCCAGCACTACCAATATTCAAGTAAAACGTTCTTCTTCAAGTTTTTATCAACTTTAAATCATATACTTCCTATCTAATCAATTTTTTCCCTATGGGTTGTCGAATACGATATTGGTGAATTTCCGAATGTTATCAAATTGAATAAATTAAAATATTACCTCACCACTCAAGTCTTAGCATACTGACGTCGAAGTACTTCATTCAAGAAATGAACGTAGCATGTTGATTGTTTCCATCTAGAATTTCGAATTATTTTATCTATATTGTTATTGAATTATATGATACTTAGTTAGGTAAGTCATAAATTTCTCATGTCACGTTATCGTGTAGCTATCATTTCAAAACATCAAATATTTTTACGAGTATTATTTCGATTTTCATATTTCTTTTTTTCACGAATATAATTAATAGAATAAGCAGGAAATTAGGTTAAGTAAGCAAAGAAGTAGGTATACATAAAATTTTAAAAATTCTTTGGAAATTTATAGGCCAACATAAGCACGAATCATTACATCTGAACGTTGAAATCTAAAGTGTGCTTAGCATAGCCACTTTGTAACTTTAATTTCATACTTTATTTCAATTTTTCACCAAAATTGAAAATAGGTGCACGATAATTTTTCGTAAAGATTCATTGAATATTCAAGTTGGAAAAAAAATGAGAATAATGAAAGTTTTATGGATCGTCTATCCCTTTTACCTATTACTTTCAACACACACATAAGACTCGTTAAGGAAAAATACAGATAACTGAATTCATAACTCTTATCATATATGTATTTTTGCTTCCACCCTGCACTCATCAGTACAGCTTTCGTAGTTCCGTGATCAATATCGATAGGTATTCATGAAAAGCAAGCTAACTTTATTAATAAAATTTATTCTCGAACGGTCCGATAAAAATTTATGAATTTAACGAACAAGGTCAAGATTTATAGGCAATGGGCGGCAGGACAGAAGGGAAATTATTCCTGATTACGATGTATCTTGCAGATCTGACGTAACCTTACGGTATAAATACAGTTTTTTTTACACCAAGTTTTGCCATAATAGGAATTAATTTTGGATTGCAGGAAAATGACTATCGATTTATATTACGCCCCACATGCCGCGTCTAGCCGTTCTATTCTCATATTAGCAGCATTTCTTAGAATCGATTTGAATTTAAAAATTATAAATTTACAAGAAAAAGAACATTTGAAACCCGAATTTTTGAAGGTAAAGTTGCACACATATCTATTTAGAAATAATTACGTAAATTGTAATAGTCTCTTTATGAAGATATCGTTACAAATTTGGTAAAATAAAAAAACTCCAATTACCACTATAGATAATGGTATATCGCAGTATTATTTCACTAAATGCAATTACTGTCTAGTGTCAACATATCTCACTGTATGATAAGAGATTGTGTGACAAGTGTTGTAGCATTTTTTATCGTTCTACCAACAATAACCTACACAGGGACGTACCGAAGGGGGGAGGGGAGCTTCCCCCCTTGGCTTTTGGAAAGTTGGTAAATTTGGAGTTTTAGCGTAAAGTTGGTAAATTTGACCACTTGCGCAGTATTATTACAGCTATTTTTACCTTTTTTGAAGGCTAACAAGAAAATTGTGACATCTTATTCAACATCTTATTTTCGCGGAGCAAAAAAAAAAAAAAGAAGGTCAACAGTTGGTAAAATTTCATGGTATAAGTTGGCAATTTTTGGTTTTCTCCCCTCCCCCCTGAAGAATGTCTTCGGTACGCCCCTGAACCTACATTAAGTATATATACGTCAACAAAAATACTCCAGTGATATCCTAATACTCATAAGTACTATGATGTTCATTGTCAAAAGCATATTAATTTTTTCGCTCATTAATCGCAGCTCAATCCACAACATAGCCTTCCGACATTGCACGATAACGGATTCTCCATTTGGGAAAGGTACGATAGTTTATCCTAATTCCGAAACTTTGAGAAGAACGTCGAATATTTCAAATTATCAACCATTTACCCCAATTTAAATACTTCCATATTACAGTCGTGCCATTCTCATTTACCTGGTAGAAAAGTACGCCAAAGATGATTCGTTATTCCCAAAAGATCCGCAAAAACGTGCTGTCGTCATTCAACGTTTGTTTTTCGATGCTGGAACTCTGTACCAAAGATATGGCGAAGCTTACGTGAGTAATTATTGATTTTATTGAAAAAATCGCGATAAAATAATAATCTCAACGAAAGCAGGCCTGCATCCATCAGGCGTGTTACCGAGATAATCTCTGAAGGCCGCGATGTATTTAGGCCGATGAGGTAGAAATTAGGCCACTTTAATTTCTTGACTTTGATGAAAAAAAAAAACAGAAGAAATTCCATAAACCCATAATTTGAAAAATGAAAGAAAATATTGGACTGATTAATACTAAGCGTGCCATTAAAAATGAGATCGGTGGGGTCGCTAAATTTTCTTATTTCTGGATACAGCCCTGAACGAAAGTAATCTTTCAGCAATTTTGAATTGCTAGAAACAATCTTCTTCTTAAAGTGAAATTTTTTCCGGTATTTATTTCCAGTATCCTTACATGCGTACCAAGGTTCCGCCTTCTGAAGAGCAATTGAAAAAAATCGAAGAAGCTCTCGAATACCTCAACACATTCTTATCCGGAAGCGAATACACTGCTGGTGACAATCTTACCGTAGCTGATTTCAGCCTCTACGCCACAGTCACTATTATTCAAGTACGATTTCATTTCAAAATCACACGTATTCTTATGACGAGCTTTGTATTTAACTTCCTATCCAATGTTTTTTCCCTCTACAGGCTGTCGACTTGGACGTCAGCAAATTTCCTAATATCACTAAATGGTTGAATAAATTGAACTCCACTTTGCCACTTGAGTCCGATCATGCCAATATTGCATTATTTCGCCAACGATATTTGAACAGCATCAAGAAATAAACAGTAAACACCTCCTTATGCAATTCACATCTCAATGATTTTTTTCACTATTTAATTATTTATTTAGTTTGTTTATTCCTCTTTTTGACTTTTGTAACTTGAACTCAACAATATATCTTTATCATAACTAATGAATTAGCCATTTGTTCGTATGAGTTTTCAGCTTAAAAACGATTGGTGCAGCGTACAAAGACTAGAACTGGAAAAAGATTGAGTTATGGCACGTATCAAAAATATTTTTTGGCCTTCCTTTTCAGTTTTTCCATAATTGAATGAAAATTTCAAAACAATTTAATGCAGAGAAATTCTAATAGGAGTTGGGAATATTTTGCCAAAACATTTAAATTTCCGGGCCCTCTCTAAAAGCCCGAACCGGAAGCAGCCTGCTTCATTTGCATCGCCTTTTCCTAGGTTTTGAAAAAGACAATATATTTCATGATTTCTCAGGTGGAGGAAACTTTACTTTAAAATGCTATTATATTTCATATTAAACAATAAAATTTCAGTTGTTTAGGATCGCATTATATTGGGAAAAAAGAAAAAAATTAAATAACCTAAAACAAGTGGTGATAACAGGCATGAAATTAACAAAATAAATAATAGTGAAAAAAGATAATAATAAAATTGATTGCATTTCACTATCTAAAGACCTTACTGGCCATCCATGAGCAATATTAATCATATCACCATTTTTTTGAATAAATTTGAAATTTGAAAGAATGCGGGGAAGTGGGGTAGATTACATGGTGCTTTGTACCTCCCCCAATTCTTTTGAGGTGAAGAGTAGAAATTCTCCATTCTACCTCACCTCACGCCGCTACTAAAAGTGAAGAAGGGCGATTTATCTTTTAAAAATGAAAATTCATTAGATTCGTTCAAAAAATTGTGTATCAAGTATCAACGGATGTAATCACAATATATTTCTTATAACTAAAAGGTATCTAAGTTATTGAGATTCTCAAAATTTTCAATCTTTTGAATAAATCGAACATTCGGGCCGGGCATCGAAAGAGTTGGCCTCTAGCGGATTTTTAGTGGAACCTCGGAAAAGGTGAAGATAAGTAAAATTTAACATCGATTTGAATGGAAGCAATTTCGTTGTTGCAGTTTTACGAGAAAATAAAAACATTCAGAGGAAAATTCATAACAACTTTTTTTTAGACGATAGAACTTCCTTTCCAAACATATAAACATTCTTACATCTTCATCCCCGATAACAATAGAAATTAATTGTTTATTGTAGTATTAATCATTTAAAGTCAACTATTTACTTATCATTTGACACTTGTTCAGTAAGCAGTCTGTTGGGGTTGTGTTTAAGTGAATTATGAAATTAAGATTTTTTATTCAGTATTCATATATTATTGTTATTTTCTATATGGAGCAGGTAATGTGCTACAGTGATAACTCATTTTTCAAATTTTTATCGTTACTGGTGATGAAAACATAACAATATTTATATCATTGAATAGAAAATATAATTCTCCAAAAATTAAGCTATGATGAATTTCTCTTTAAACCCTACAGGTTTTTTAGAAAATTTAAAAAACAAAAAAGCTTCTATTTAAATCAACGTTAAATTTTGATCAGTTTATTCTTTCCAAGTAAAACGACACTAGCGCGCCACACCCGTGTCTGGCCCGAATTGATAACCAACAACGTTTAACATTAAGTTTTTTGTTCGTTTTTTGTTTGCAACTTGAATCAAAGAAAAAGTAGAAAATGACTTAATTATTTTGATAAACCCACATAAAAATTATATCAAGATATTTGTAAAAGAAAAACGTTTAATTTTTTAAGAATAAACCAACAACTTCACGAGAAAAAATTTCAAACCTTTACAGTTGACAAAACAATTTTTTAAATAAAATCGTAATTGAAATATTTTACGTTTAAAACAGTGTTTAAAACTCTCATACGGTAAGGTATGTCAAAAAAGACATTACATGTAAAAATTTGATGTTTTTTCACAACATAATGTCAAAAACGACATATTTATGATATGTTGTCAAATCATTATAATTATATCATTCTTGACATTATGTCGTAGTTTTTTTTTTTGAACAGAGTACGTCCTTCTTAACATAATGTTGTGTGTAAGATGTTGCTTCCAGCGGAGTTTAAAATATGTTTTCAACAGCTGGTTAGTCCAACATAATTATGTGATTTTTTTTTAACAAAAAAAAGTTTATTTTGTTTTATTGTTTTTTAAAATTTTTTTACCAACCTTAATATGGCCTCACTTTACTTCATGTTTTTAATAAATAATGAATTTTCTGCTACCCCGCATAATTTTTCATTTATCCATTCTGTTACCCTTTGAAGTCTCTAACGAACTACCCAGTACCCCCACTTACTCACCACAATACGTAAGCCTTAATCTAACACATATTAAAGCAAATGGTACACTTTCTTACCTAATTCTTCAGTATCATCACTCGAAAATTTCATCTATGATGTCACCGACAATACCTAAAAATACATCATTACTTTACTCATTTATATTTTTTATTAATACGTTATCTTTATTATTGATATAAGGATTTTCGGATCACACTGTTAGATATCAAGTGTAACTTAAGCTCCAAACACGTAGCTCACTCTATGTGGAAGCTGCGATATACAATAATATAAAACAACCTAGAAGTTCATCCAGTATACATACTGAGAACATTATAGGAAGTTGCGTTTCGTTCTTATTTTAAATTGTGTAGTTATACGTGTTATTTCACAACATCGGTAAGCATCCGTTCATCTGGATACTATTTTCATAACATTCATTCTTTTTTAATCATGCGGACGTGTGTTATAGAAAAATGACCATCGATTTGTATTACTGTAATGGAAGCGGGCCTTGTCGCTCAGTGATCCTGATTGCAAAAGCTATCGGAGTGGAACTAAATATGAAACTTATAAATTTGGAAAAAGGAGAGCACTTGCAACCGGAATTCTTAAAAGTAAAAGATTTTGTTTTAATTTTTATAAAGAATAAAACCAACGTACGGCGTAATTCATAAATTTATAATCTATAATATCTATATTATAAAAGAAAAAATGAATGCATGGATGAATATTGTTTGGAATATCATTACACACTACGTTCTTGGTAGCGTTATCTGGCCTTTCTAATCGGTGTTGAATACTTTGAAAATGTTTTCATTTGCCGCCTGGCAGCGCTATCAGAATAATATAATTGTCATTATTCAGCATAGATAGCGTTACTTTACAATGCCGTACCAGTGAAAAATCAACAGGTAGATTTTGAAAAATTACTTTTCATTTCCTTTCATGTAGAAGTACAAAATTAATACTCCGAAAAATACTCGTAATGTAGATATGATTCAGATTCGCTTGAAAACACATTATTCATTGTTCATTCTAATCTTTTTTGATATATAAAATTTCAGTATATGCGTCTATTAATATATTAAAAAAGTTTACATCCTATAACGCTGAATACTTGAGACGAAAAAAAAATCAATCTTTTCAAAATGACGGATCATTCAAATTTTGAGAAGAGCTAGAAGAAAGGCAAATGGCTCAAAATTTTCATTTTTAATTTTATTTATGAAAGTACAATTCAAGAACACCAACATATTCAAATTTCAGTTTCAATCTACATTTTGAGAGGAGTTGGAGCAAAAAACGGGTTTTTGAGGAAGTTTTGTCTTATGAAACTTCTTGAATCTTCTATATCTCGTCATAAAATCGAGCCAAAAAGGTCAATTTGTGTGTAAGGTTAGCTTGCGATTTGAATATGATATCTTCAACTCGGATCAAAACGAATTCAAAAAGGGTTCACCAAAATCTAAGAAGAACTTGAGGAGGCTTAAATAACTAAAATGTGATTCAGATGGATTCACATTATTACTGTAGATAATTCGGACCCTGCAGTAAACTTGGAGCGCTAGTGTGCGACCAATAAGAACGTTTTTTACATTCTAAACAGGACTGTTTTATCAGTAACATATTTCGTTTGAAAATTTAATGCTATTTCGTGCGATTTTGCCGATTTCGTTAAAGTTATTTAATAATGTATTCATTAAGATAAACAGAACTTCTGCATCCAATTACAATTTCAAGTGGTTGTTCAGATGCAGATTACAACTTCTTTCTTCAACATCTTGCTCACAAAGTAGTAAAAAAATTTCACTAATTAATAAACAATTTCAATGAAAATTGCACAAAACAGTTTTAAATTTTCGAACGAAATCTGTTTGGAGTATACATAAACTCTCTTATTGGTTGTTACACTAATGCTCCAAGTTTAAAGCAGGGATTGATACGAATATTCCAAATTTACCTTCATACGTGATGTTGAAGGAAAATAGGAGGGATTATAGACCTCAAAATGTGATGGGAGTGAACAAAAGATCTGAAATCTTTGATTTTATTGTGATATCCCAATTTTACCCTCCCAAATGAATTTGGAGGTAAGTTAAAGCAAAAAATGGCTTTTGGTGGGGAAATCATAATAAGAAAATCCATGAATCGTCCATATCTCCTTTCCAAATCAATCTAGAAAGGTCAAACTTCGTACGTATGATTAGTCAGCAACCTTAATATGAGTCCTTTAATTTGGATGAAAATAAATCCAAAATGGCGAATAGTCAAATTTCGAGGAAGACTTGAGGTATGAGGAGCCTTAAATTGCTAAAATTTGAAAAATATGAGATCATATGATTATCATGAGCAGGAGATTTTACAATAGATTTTAAATTCAACATTCATGTAGGTAAAAGAGAGTCTTTGCGTGAGTGCGAGGCTTTGACTATATATGTAGTATATGGACTGCTCGATGTGTAAAGAACCTGTGTGCCGTAGTATGCATCTGCGCACGCGCGACTACTGTTAATGTTGTAGCTGTATTAGTAAACTTGAACGTTTGAAAGAACAGAAGAAAACTGAGGAGAGAAATGGACGCAGGTAGTCCTTATAATATTGGCAGAAATTCTAACCATCATAGGAATGGAGTTCGAACGGTCCATGTACTGTGTAGTCAAAGATACAAGGCTCTGCTATAGAAGAATTGTAGAGGCACGACGTTAGTTATCTAATAAAATCATCTAGCTCACCCCACCATCAATTCAACTACGTTATACGTGGAAATTACTCGACAAAACCGAAAAGCTACGAAATCGTTTAATTCATCAATTAATATTAATTCACACTTTGTGTCGTAGTTGAATCCACAACACGTTGTTCCAACCTTGAACGATGACGGATTCATTCTCTGGGAAAGGTAAGGCCACAAGACTCAAAAATCGTTAAATTAATTACTTCTAACACATGCAGTTAAAATAATCGAAATTCTTGTACATTTCAGTCGCGCTATTTGCATTTACTTGATAGAAAAATACGCCAAAGATGACTCATTGTTTCCTAAAGATCCTCAAAACGCGCTGTCGTCATTCAACGTTTATTTTTCGATGTCGGTACACTATATCAGAATTTTTCCAGCGCTTATGTAAGTTTATAGGAAAAAATACTACTAGTCACGAATTATTGCGAGATTACAATTACCCTCGTATTACTTCTTCAGTATCCACTCATACTGGAAGGCATTCCATACAACGACGGTCAAGTGCAGAAGATTCATGACGCGTTTGAGCTACTCAACACGTTTTTGGATAAGAACGAGTACGCTGCAGGTGATAAAATCACATTGGCTGATTACACATTATACACCAGCGTAACTTCGATTGAGGTGAGGCTTGTTTATCTCTCAGTATTACAACTTAAACGAACCCATGATGTAATCTACACGTGCACCACAAGTAGAGGAATTCGATTAATATCAACGAATAAACACGACAACATTAATTTAGCATCTTCTGTAATTAATTCAATGTAAAAATTCATATTTCACTCGGAACAAACTACCTATCGACCTTACTAAATACGTAAATTCCATAATTTTCAACTTCCACGAGATTCTGCGAGCAAACAATTTTTATAAGATGCTAAGCCCCGTTTGCGTAGAAGTCGAAAATTAATTCAAAATGAAATAAATCCAGCGCCATCCTCGCTCTAATGTCTTACTGAATTATCGAACTGGGATATGAATTTAATTTCCAACCTTCAGCGTCCGATGTCATTTCGTAATTTGTCTTCTTCGTGTTACCAGCAACGCGTTCGTTATTTGTGATTAATGACGATGAACGAGTCGTAGTCGTTTTTATTCGATAATTTGTAGTATTATTGAGCCTTTAAATGGTTTAGAAGGGAACAACTATGGAGAAAAAGCTATTTGTTTTATACTCGATAACTTTCTACGTTATTTTTAAGATTATGATTTGATAGACGGTGACCTGACCTTGAAATTTATTCTCCGCTATAGGTGCATTGGTGATGTGAAATAAAAAAGTCATTTAATTTTGATAAATTTTAAATTCGTTGTTTCCTTTGAGTCAAAAGTGTTTTCATCATTTAGCTTTCAACAATTTTTTGATAGAGAGCTAAAGCTGTCGAAATTGTACCACTTCGAAAATAAAAAACAGTTTTTTGCTATTTTTACACCTCAAAAAGGGCTTCAAAGAAACCAAACACTTTTATTGAAAACTTGTAAATCGAGAAAATGCTGAACTGACTCATTCAAAAGTAGTTATGCTTTCTTGAATTTCGTCACCAGTTATATTCAGCTCTCATCTGTACTATCTAAAGGTACCATATTGCATATCTCAAAAAATGTAATATTGCGATAACTCGGTGAAAAATCACTCCAGAAGGCTAAATTTTTCATCACAATGTATTCTAGTGTTGAACTCTTGGTCGAAATGGAAACAAAATCGACACACTTGATCATCGTAGAGACTTAAGCGTGGTCTCAGATTCCAGTAAAAATGGCATATTCGGATTTAACACCTCAAACCGCATCTGTCATGTGCAAATATGATTTACTTGAAATCTTTTTTTGGCGCATCGAAATAGCCAAAAAACTATGATTCTTCCTCCCAAGAGTCGTTGAAGGCTAAAAATTAGGTGAACATACCTTAAACTTAATATACCTATACCACATATTATGTGCAAAATGATTATAACTTGTGTCGAGGAAATTATGAATATTCCATAATATTATTTTATTCGAGTTATCACGTTGAATGCTTATCAATTAAAAAAAAAAAGGTCTACTACTCATAATATTTTTATATCGATTATAATTTATTCATTAAGATGTTATACATTGAAAATATACTAACAATCCTCAAAATGTTAACTTGCAGGTTGTTGACTACGATATCAGTAAATATGCAAACGTTACCAAATGGTTAAGCAAATTGAAATCTATTTTCCCCGCAGAACCAGGTGATATTGGTCCACAAGGAATGCGTAAATGGTATTTGAATGGTATTAGTAGATAATAAAACATAAAAAATGAATGTACTTTTATCTAAATTTCATTTCATTGTTATTAAAATGGATCAAAATATTCTGTAGAAATAAAAATAAAATATTTATTTTGTGCGATGTGTTTAATTCGATGCTTATAATTTAAATGGGAGCATGTGTTTCAATCAGACCAATAATAAGCAGAATGAATAAATTAGAGAGTTGGAAAGTAGTAGAAAGATGTAACATAAAACAAAAGAACAAAAGCCACTTTTCTAAATTTTTTTTTCAGTTCATGTCACGTCGAATTTTATTTCTAATTTTTCAATTGTTAGCAACCAAATGCCACATAACTGCATCTGAAAAATATGAAGTTAATGTTAACCTCTATACACCTTTACACCCACATACAACACCAAACTGGGAACCAAACTTGTGAAGCTGGAATTTGAATAAAATGCTCGTAATATAAGCTTACTTCCAGAGGCGCCGGAGGAGGGTGCAAAAGGTGCATTTGCACCGCGCTCGGATTTTTGTAAAGGCCCATAAATAGGCCATACTAAAGTGAGAACAAGAAAAAGATAATAGCAGTTGTGAAGTTCAAAAAACGTGCATATTATCATTATTCGTTATTTTCGGAAGCGATAAAAATAAATATTATAAAATATAGATACAATTTTGTTATTTTTGTAATATGAAGCGAGGTGTAAAAACATATAGAAGGTGGGGTTGAAAAATGCACCGGAAAAAAGGGCCGAGAAATTTTTGTACTAGTGTCCAATTTGGCTCTCCGACTCTGCTTACCATTTTATTCCACCCTTTGAACCTTCAGACTAACTTGGAACTTTCAGACCTACGTTCTTTACCTTAAAGTTCTTATACCCAATAATTATAAGAGTTCATATTACATTTTTACTAACTTAAGGTTCCTTAAGTTCAACTCAAATTTTCATAATTCACCATTTTGGATTCATTTTGATCCAAATTCAAGAAGTCACATTGTGGTCACCAACTAACTCTACACACAAAGTTTGACTTTTTTAAGTAAATTAGGTGAGGAGATGGAAGATTCAAGAAATTTCATGATTCAAAACTTTCTCAAAAAGTCGTTTTTTGCTTCAACTCCACTCCAAATGCACTTAGAAAGCTGAAATTTCGATATGTTGGTATCCGTGACTTATTCTTTCATAAGAAATGAAAATCAAAAAATTGGAGCTATTTGCTCGTTTTCCAGCCCTCTCAAAATTTGAATCCGCTATTTTGAATTTTATCAAAAAAATAGAAAAATTAATTCTTTTAGATTTTTAAGAAGAGTCCCTCACCATCCTCGCAGGCGCTACACGTGAGGGAAATTATATATATATCAGAATGTTGGACATTTGCCTGATGATTACAAATGGTCTGAAATGCAAAACTTTGAAAACCCACTCTCCCCAACCCCCTTTCACAAATCAGGTAGGCTATAATAGCGATCGTTATCATTTTGAAAATTCAGTCGAAAAAAAATGTTATTTTTTAGTCATTACTATCAGTGGAAAAATTACCCCTTAATTTCTTTTTTTAGTTCTTGAAGACACCGAGTATATCTGAACGAACAAAAAAAAAAAAATGTTTAAGGAAAAATTATGATTTCCATTTTTTTTTTAAATTTCAAATTTTTGGAAATTCTTAGCTCAAAATTGCTACGGGTTGAAATTGATATTTCGAGTTGAAATTGATATTTCGAGTTGAAATTTTTTAGTGGTTTATTTGGGAGCCAAAAAAATATTTTATGGGGGAGGGAAGCACCATTATGAAGTGAGATTTTTTCACCGAGATGCATAAACGGCACTGTAATATTTATACGTATGAAAAAAAAAGTTGGACAGTTTTTTATTATAATAGATTTTTAATTATTAAATTTACTTCTTTTACATTTAATTTTATTAAATTTAGGTTTTTTTATTTTTAATAAGATTTTTTATTTTTATTTTTTGTAGTTCATTCTTCTACACTTGTTGTAGCCTATTTATATTTCATACTACGATTTCATGAATTTTTAAATATAGAAACAATTTTTATTTTGACTTTAATTACTTTTTTTTTGGAATAAATTTACTTTTTAGATATTATTTTGTTTAAATTATAGCTTTTTCAACTACTCCCCACATTACTAATTTATAATTCATTTTATGTAAAATAAAGATGGCCCAAATTTAATTTACAAACTAAACTTTGGTAGTTGGTGCCCATAGGTTTTTAATTTCTAGTTAGATATTCGACTTTTTAGGGTACCCAAAGAGTACCTCTAAAATTAACCCGTTTTTAGTTACTTCTTTACGTATGCCTATGTCAATGAAAAATGTTTTTCATTCGATTTTTTATTCTGATTTTTATTTTAATTTCTATTCGAATGAATACCAAGTTTGTTTAATTTTAGTCGCAAATAACTTAATATTTTTTCACTACAATCATCGACACTTTTTTGATGCTCTGCTTCATTTCAACACAATGACACAATGACAGCGCGGTTTCTATTTACGTTATTAACCTATCATATGAATGAAAAAAAAAATTATGCGGTTTCTTTGTCATCCGATATCTACTCTGCACAGGTGTTCGTAGTTACAACAATAGCAGATATTTTTGGCAAACATTCAAGTTGGAAAGTTGCGTTAAAATTTTTCTCAGAACATCGTACCACGTCGCGACTAAACAATCGATGAAATTTGAAAATTACTTGCAACCAAAGGAAGGAAAATTTTTAAAATTCGACTTACCAGTCATCGAAACACTGGCGTGAATTTCTAAGCGTCGTAACGACGAAATAAACAATACATTATTTACAAGAGATGAAGTGAATTTCTATTTTTCCTTTTCGATTTTCATTACAATTCGTATTCATTAAGGCGTTTCTTTATTTACATATTTCGATCGGTACGAAAATAAGGAGAAGCAAACATTTTCTTCTCATTAAAAAAAAGAAAAAAAACTTCCATTGACTCAAATATCAAAATCCTTAGTATCGAATACGCCGACGACAGATACGAATATTCAATCAAAGAATATTCCTTTCGCTTATTAGGCATATATCTCCTAAATCAATGAAACGTAATGATGACTTATCGAGCGGCGAAGAGAAGTACTCGAATAAATATTTATTTATATATTTATAATTTTTATGTGTTACTGTAATACACACGCACCTTCGGAATCAGTCGTCTCTTAAAAATTGCATATACACGAACATAAACTTTTTCCTAGCCACGAACGTGCCTTGTACGATGGCGAGTATACCTTTTACGACGTTCGAACGCACGTACGCTATTTATGTAATCGTCTACACACGATAAGGCGAATTTGTTTAATACCATCTCTAATGCAAACATACCAGTCGTTTAATTTTTCATTTCTACCCTCACAACCCTCTATAACGAGCTCGCAAAACCCCTAGCGATAATTAATTTCACCCCTAATTAGCGTGAAAAAATGCATCACAGCCACTTAATACCGACTAATAGGCGCTTATCAAATTAAATTTTAATCTCATACCGAACAGCGTGTGATGTACGAGGAAAAACGTGTGATCGTTATTACAGCGAATAGAAAATAATTTCGTATTTGACACTCTTGGGCAACGTATTGCCCGCAAATTTCCATCTGCTCGAAATGAATTTTCGGCCTTTTAATGTTCGCTGGATAAAACCATTTACGAAGGTGATTTCGTAAACGAAAGTGCAACCGAGATAACAAACGGCTGACTATTTCCTTTATGTCGTAGCTGTTGCAAATTTATACTCACAACGTATACGAATACTAAGTAAAGAGACATTCGATTTATCGCGCTTTACACCTCGTCGACCATTTTAAAAGCTTTACTTTCGATTTTCTCTAACACTCCGATACGATAGCAATTGTGAATTCATACTCGAAAATAATATTCATGGTAGACGAAATTCTTTCAGCACTGTCTAAACCATTCCAGCAGTTAATCTGCCTGTTTTTTTTTTTTTTTTTTTCTAATTAACATTAGATAAAACAAATTTTTTTCCAATTTCTTCAATTTTTCACTACCAAGAGAAGATCACCTGTCGCATTTTTATCACATGTGCCGCATTCGATTTCATTTATAAATTTATTCGATACAAAATGAACAATTTGGGATGGCTTCACACTCTACGAGGAAATTCTTAGGTATAAATTAAACTTCAGGCGCTTCGACCACATAATAAGCGTAGTGTGTCGCAGTTACCATTCAATAAACGTGAAAATTAACATTATTGCTTTTCACTATCTCGAAAATTTTTTACTTCATTTAATTATAAGATATTCAAAGATCTTGGTCTTCTTTTAGAGAGTCTGTGTGAGAAATGATCTATCTCTTCCCCCCTGTCACGTTTTCATATAAAAACTAGACAGCAATGAATTAAACGTACATTTCGGAGATGAAAAATTTAAAAAGAAAAACAATATACGTGTACCAATTTTTATTAGCAGTTGAAACTGAAACATATGTTTACCATCTAATTGTAGACATCAAGGCTGAGGAGAGTTTGGACTAGTTCCGGAACAAAAATTATTTTCGGACTCTCAATAGTCATGAAAAAAAAAAAAAAACTAATAAAAAAAACATAAGCAGCCATGCTGCATTACTAGAGCTGAGTTTTTAATTGGGGCACGTATTTAGGTTTGCAGATAACGTTACTAACTCCTGCATGTCTATAGGTCTTTCCAAAACCACACAAGAAGTTCAATTTAGAACAAATGTAGTATTTCTTGTCATGCAGTAATCATTTGAACACATATTTTTCAAATTATAACTACTTGAGCCTCCTCAAATTATGCTCAAATTTTTACAATGCGCCATTTTGATCCCATTTCAAGAGGTCATATTCTGCTCATCAATTAACCTTACATATAAAGTTTGACCTTTCTAGGTCAATTTGGCGAGAATATATGGAAGATTAATGAAGTTTTCTGTAGCAGTTTCGCTTCCAAAAACCATGTTTTCTTCTAACCCCCTCCAAATTTATTTGGAAAGCTATTAAAATCAGAATAAGTTGTTACTTGTGCCCATTTTATCATATGATTCCACATTAAAAAGTTTCGACTTTTCATGTACGCCCACCACATTTTAAATCGATAACCCCTCCTTCTCCCCTCCAATATCATGTGTGAATGTGAATTTGGGATATAGTATAATTCTTATCTCCAATAATTAAAAAATGCATATTAATAATTATATTTTTACTACTTTGCGGTTCCTCAAGCTCTACTCAAATTTTGATAATCTTCCATTTTGGATCCATTAGAACACACTCCTACTTTCCAGAAATGATTTTTCAAAATCATTTTTATAGATTTTGTAAAATCGAAAGCTATTACAGTCCACTTGATTTGAGGAGAGGTCGGGGGAGGGTGAGGTTTTCAAATCTTTGAGGTTCACACCATTTGTAATCATCCAGCAAATGTTAAATTTCTTTTCTCTCCTGCGTACATGATCTCTTGAATTTGGGTGAAAATGCCTTCAAAATAGCCGATTATCCAAATTTGAGTAGAGATTTAGGAGCCTTAAATTAGTAAAAATGCAATTAATACAAACTCATATGATTATTGGTGATAAGAAGTATACTATATCCTAAATTCACCTTCAAACATGATATTCAAGGGGAGAAGGAGGGGTTATGGACCTTAAAACGTGTTGGGGTAGATGAATGGCCGAAAATTTATTATTGTGGAGTCATGTGATGAAATGAGCCCAAACGTCCAATTCATTTTGATTTCGGCTTCCCAAGTGAATTTGGAGGAGAGTTGGAACAAAAAATGGCTTTTGGAAGGTAAACTGACACAAGAAATTTCATGAATCTTTCATAATATTCCCTCACCAAATCGACCTTTTCTCTCCTTTCATTGCAAGTTAATTTGATCAACCGCTACTCTTCTACCCAGTTGGGTTTCTCAGAGTTCGGGATCCTATGACGTAGAAATGTATGGGGCAAATGAGCAGGGGCTGTTTGCTCGAGGGAGCAACGCATTCAGGTTACAGCTGATTGGAGCTGGTATGCCCCTTAAACTCCTCAAATAGAGAAGGTTGGAAGTCCAAAGATGGTCAACTTAGTCCTACGCTAAGCCCTGGGAAGGCGCTCCTCCATCCAGAATCGCCTGATCACCCGCTACATATACATGCTCATGGTTGAAGGGGGAGAGGGCATCCAGATCCCTGACGAAGCGAGGGCATTCCAGAAAGAGATGCTGTTTATTTTCACGTAAAAAATAAACTTTAATTCCTAAGTTTTATGAGTAACTGAAAAATTCAACACAAAAAAAACACGAAGGTATATTTGTGAACATATCGCCATCGCGTCTACAAGCATAATAATAAGAATGATACATGTATAGACTAGGATTCAAAAAAGGGTGAGTCATTCTACTTCCTACCTACCTTCTGGGTTTCCCTATTCTTAAGGGTAATAGTGCAAAGAAATACTGGTTCAATCACCAATGATAGGTGCCTTTTTTGACCAGTGTAGCCAAATAAATTCCAATTATTATTTTACCATTTTGAAATTTAACAGATGCTCAGGAGACTCCACTGGGTAGCCACATCTGCATGATGGGCAGAAACGCCTCCTAAACTTATGAAGGTAAGGGCTTGACTGATCCTGAAGTCCAACTCGACGTTGGCCGAAAGGCGTGACTGGAGGGAGGGAAAGAGTCGGTGGCCCCACTCGGCTTTGGTAGACTGCTCCCACTCTACTTCCTTACCAAATCGACCTAGAAAGGTCAAACTTGGTAAGTAGGATTATTTGATGACCGAAATATGACCTCGTAAATTTGTGTCAAAATGGTAATAATTTGGGGAGATTCAAGTAGCTATAATTTAAAAAATACATGTTCATATGATTATACACGGCAAGAAATAATGCATTCATTCCAAATTTAACTTTTTAAGTGGTTTTGAAACGGACAGAGTATGGCTTTTCAGACTTGATACTGGGTGTGGCCTGTAGATATGAAAAGGTTAGCAACATTATTTGCAAACCTGAACGAACCCCAACTGAAAACTCAGCCCCACAATATTTTTTTAAAATAGAAGTATCTTTGTGAATTTACGTAGTTTTCAAAGTTTACGAACTCCGAATCTATAGCTTGTACAGGACATTTTTCACACAAACTCTGCAGATAGTTTAAAGTACATAAAATAAAATTTTACCAAGCCATATACTTTTGCTATAGAGTCAACTTCTGAATCAATAACTGAAACAACTGTGAAATCAATCAAAATTCTCAAAGAACCTACGCTACCGAGAAAAAAAACTTGTTATTAAAAAGTATTTACCATCGCCACAAATCAACATATATGATACGCAAACTCACTGCAAAAGAGTGGCGCAAAATTAGAATAAAGTTCTCGAAATTTCCGCTTTCATCCCGTCAATGTGTAATCCTTTATAGTTGAGAACTTCGTGACATCGCATGACAAAATTGAAACAAACGAATGTATTTTTTGTAATTCGCCAACATTGGAAATCGCGTGACACGAACAGGCAAACGAATAAACGATGGTAATTTAACTATCGCTATTTACGACCCAATTAATTCTTTCATTGTTTTTTCTTTACAACAAATAGGCACAACCTCAAAAAGTCTAAAGAGGAAAGAATACACGAATTGCCATTTTCTGTGACACAATCTAGAAATTTATTTTAAAAAAAAGAAATCAATCGAGAACAACACGAATAAGCGTAATGAAAAAAATGAAAAAAAAACTTCCATTCTCCACGTTAGGCAACCTTTTCAACATTGTATTCACGGCGAATCGCTTAGACAACACAAACACACTACCTTCGCGAATCAATGAACGCTCCGATTTCAACGGCAAATTACAGGGCCATCATAAAAATTCAAAAACACGAGTACAAAGCCAAAATCAAATTTACATCGTTAACAAAACACCGCAACGCCTTCCGTCGCGAGAAAAATAATAATTAAAGCTCGTTAACGCGCTACGTTGCGCTAATTACAGAATTAAATTTAATTTTAAAACACTCTTCAAAGTTATGTTAAGTTTACTATTCCGTTGGGTCAGGGAATTACTCTGGAAATGCCTCTGGCAGCGAGAACTGCTGAACACATCGCGTACCTATATACCTAGATTACCTACCACCTATTAGCCAGATTTTTACAGCTTTATAGGGATACGCATTACACAACTATAGAATCAACCATACGCAAGCAATGCCAGCAAATGATCGTACGAGCAAACGAAATACGGTTACTATCCTTTTATCCCTTTTTTGTAGCGAAAGAAAACCTAAAAACAAACTCTTAATAGGTTACAGCCGAATTACACGAATGATTTGTTAAAGAAAAAAGTGGCAAATTTCTTTTCGCCTCTCACCTCCCGTCGCCAAATAAAAGCTAGACCCATAAAATATTTTACTATAGCCGACTAGCTCTTCTGAAATGTGAAAATATCTAAGTGCTCTTATTTATTCTCAAATTGTACGTATTTTTCATCGATGTTAACTATAATACTCGTATCTGGATATTTAGCTGATAGCAAAACATTACGGTGGTGGTGGCTTATAATTTTGAATTTTAATACTATTTAAAGCAACGTTGCGGTGGACGTGGCTTATATTTCTATTTCAGACCCGTTTTATTTACACGCAGTCAAATATCCAGATATTATAGTTAACGTTCGTCTTTTCATCATTCATTTTTTTTTTTTTTGGTGGAAAAAACTTGGCGCCGAATTGCTCCTGCACAATAGCGAATTGAAATGATACGACATCGGTAAAAAGGGGCCTTAGAATTACTAGCCTCTGTGATCCCTTTCTAAATTAAAAATTACGATAATTTAGACTAAGAAAATTAATTTCATAAGAAGCGTAACAATAAAAATCTGTATCACTCATCGAAATCATCGCATTGGAATACAGATGGGCAATTTTTCCTCCTGTTTGAAAACTAAGGGTATAGATTTGACTATTCCATAACATTTTCAAAATCTATATGAATAAAATTTTGGATATAAAAAAAAATCGAAGTAAAGAGTTCACGAATGAATTATCAAATGAAAAATAATAATGAAGGATCCTAGACAACCATTCACACTACATCTAACACGATAATCATATTTATCGCACTATGGAATACACAGCCTCTTACATGCTGACCTCATGTATCTGTAGTCTACACCGATCAACATTCGTGCAAGTTAAAGATATGCCAGAGGAGACTTCCACAAAAATTGAAAAATATATTATTTCTTTTCATCAATATTGTAATTAACAAAAATTTGAAATCACAGCCTTAGAAATTTTAAATTTGTGACAATTTTTCAAAAACAAAGAATACTCAAAAATAGTGGCAAAACTATTTTTTGAAAAGTTTTTAAATGAAATATATTATTTTTTGTTCATTTTTTTATTATTTATGTGATGGCTGATGACACGATGATTTTTGGGTTATTTTCAATTTCAAATCCCATAAAAAACGAAGTAGGAATCCCCATAATCAATTTTTCATTCTGTGTCTGGGTTTCAAATATGGATCAATTCAGCGTATACTCTCAGAAAAAAAAAGTAAGCAGCCATGCAGCATTACTGAAGCTGAGTTTTTACCTGGGGCTTGTTCAGATTTGAATAACATTGCTAACTTCTTTATGTCTACAGGCCACGCCCAATACCATTGTTAAGATCTGCCATTTTGGATCCATTCCTACATTAAAGAGGTGATATTCTGGTCATCAACTAACCCTACATACGAAGTTTGACCTTTCTAGGTCGATTTGGTGACGAGATATGGAAGATTCATGAAATTTTCTGCAGCAATTTCCCCTCCAAAAAGCGTAAATGCACTTGGGAAGCTAAAATCAGAATTAGTTAATCACTTGGGCTGATATTATCATATGAAATAGCAATACAAAATTTTCGACCTCTCGTGTACCCCACCAAATTTTAAGTTCGATAACCCCTTCCTCTCCCCCTAACATCATTTATGGAGGCGAATTGAGGATACAGTATATTTTTTATCCCCAATATGCATATGAGTTCATATTAATTACATTTTTACTAACTTAAGGCTCCTCAAGCTCTACTCAAATTTTGACAATTCGCCATTTTGAATCTATTTTGATCAAAATTCAAGAGGTTATATTCTGGTCACCAACTAACTCCACACACAAACTTTGATTTCTTTAACTTGATTTGGTGGGGAGATATTGAAGATTCAACAAATTACAAGACTCAAAACTTCCTCAAAGCAGTTTTTTGCTCCAATTCCCCTCCAAATGCACTTACGAAGCTGAAATTTAGATATGTTGGTGTTCGTAACTCACTCTTTCATATGAAATCGAAGAAGAATAATTTGAGCTATTTGCCTTATTTTCAGCCTTCCTTAAAATTAGAATAATCCGCTATTTTGAGTTACATCGAAAAAACAAAAAAAAAATCTTCTTTTGAATTTTCAAAAGGAGCCTCTTACCCAATTTTCAGCGAACATCATGAGTACCCACCGGCGCTACGCCTATGTGTAATAATTGTATCGCCTACGAAATGCTTGAAAACAAAAATTAACTGTGGTTCAATTTTGAGCACTTTCCCAGCAAAATTTAGTTTCTGGTTACCGAGCCCTTTTTTCCACGCGTGCTTACAAATGGCAACTGTCCAATTTCAGTATATATCTTTTTCCAACGCGCTAACATCAACTGGTATGAATGAGAAATTCTGTAAATTAGGTGAAAGACTCTTTCTTTGTTTTTTGACTCACTCCAAAATGGCTGTTCATTTACATTTTGAGAGAGGTAGAGAGAGGGACAACAGCTCAAAATTTCAGCCTCCCAAGAGCATCTGGAGAGGTCTTGGAGGAAAAACCAATTTTTTGAGGAAGTTTTGAGTCATGAAATTTCTTTGATCTCCCATATCTCCTCACCAAATCGACCTTGAAAGCTCACACATTGTATGTGAAGTTAGTTAGAGATTATAATGTGATCCTTCAAATTTGTACCGAAATTGATCTAAAATGGTGGATGACCAAAATTTGAGGAAGGCTTAAAAAGCCTCAAACAACTTAGATTTCACAAATATGGACTCATATGATTGCTAGTAATGAGAAGTATGCTGTATGCAATTTCAGCTTCACATGTAATTTTTAGAGGGGGATAGGGAAAGGTGAGATGTGCTTTTTTTTTAATGAAAATTTTTTTATGATTACAGGAGTTCATCATTTTAAAGTTAAATTTATATATCACTGCTCTAGGATGCATCAATACTAATATCAATAAGGTTAATGTAGTAGAGGAAGGGGGTGGTTAGATGATGTAATTTCTTTAATGACATAACTAGCTCAATCTGCAAAAAATTTTTAAATATACTTCAATGTATAAGCCCGAAATTCTAAAAAAGTGAAAATTCAACCACCCCATCGAGCATGTATCTGCGAATCACAAAAGGTGTAGCATGATATGACATCGATGAAAGAAACGAAAATGTTTTAGACGTTATTAAATGTTGCAGACGTAAGACTGTCGAATTTTATTCAGAAATTAGATATTCATCTCTTTCCGATGAGAAAATATCTCATTACAAATTCCATGAAATAGGAGTATTTTGCGTAGAAACTTTCATTCGAGTCTTCTGAAGTGAGAGGAGAAAAAATTTTTTCTACTGGAAAAGTAAAATGGATCGATGGGGTGGGGGGGGGGGAAGGAATATCGTAGTCATTTCAAGGAGACTGTTGATGATTGCTGCTCTTGAGTTACTGATTCATAAACTTTGTACCAGTTGGATTTGCATGGCTGTCACTGCTAAGTTATTATTTTAAAGGAAAACTTCGTGAATTTGTTGAAAATCTTCCACTGACGTGAAAATCAAATTCCAGAAAATTTATTACATTATTTTTTCAAATTACCTTTATCATTCAAGGACCAAATGATGAAATTTTTCAAGGTAAAATATCTCAATTTTTCACGATTTCATCTTTCAAACAAACATGAAAAATTATAATCCTTATCCAAGTATCGCCCACTGTATAAATCCCATTGTGAATTTCGAAAAGCTAAATTCTCAGCAAAAATTTCAACCAATTTTTAAAAATATTCAAATGGCTCTCAAGGTCAAGAAAATACAAGTTCTTATCCTTTACTATTGAATAAATACAACAAGAAACTTTTCCTGTTATCCTAATATATGCACGTACAATGCTAAAAATTACTTCAAAGGGTAACATATTCATGCCACTGAAAAACTAGCTTAATATAGAAATTTAATGGCAAACTGACAACTGAGAATGAACGCGAGTAATTTGTAACTTCGTAATTAACTTTCCAAAATCGATATAATAAACGCCATCTCAGTCGAAGACAAATTTAAAAGGAGATTACGGAACTGCAGATGTTCAAAAACTCAGTTTAAATAAACAAAGTCCACACCAACTTTAAACAACTACTATTAAAAATAGCGCTTCTCAGAACCAATTTTCATATCCATTAACACATCCGGACTGCATTGCGGCGAAACATAAGCGAGCGAATAATTCCATAATATTTTCCCTCACCCTCGAACACTCTAACAAAAGTTCTTCATCTAAATGACACAATTACCAGTATTTTACTCTCATAAACTTGACTAAACGTCGTCAATGACTCGAGCGAGAAATAAAGCACCCCGAGTAGACGACCCATACGATGCAACCAAAATCAAACCATTTACCCCACTTCCATTGTCTACCTTGTTCACGCGTTACGTATGTACACGTCGTAAAAATATTCCTGAGCCTAATTTTACGCCGCAGCGTATTTCGAAACACCTTTTCTAATCTTAGCGCCGTGGTAGTAAGCTGATTGAAAATTTTATTGGCTTATTTATGCACTAATAAAAGGCGACGGTGGATAAGTTTTTTTCCACGCAAGCGTGCTCCTTATCAGTCCACCAGTAGTCGTTTTAGTGTTGATTATTCTTGACTTTGTCTGCCAGACAACTCACGCGGCTTTTTCAGTTCAACATATTCGTAATCGCCGAATAGTGCTGTGAATTCGTAAGCATTCTCGACGAAAATATTTCGTTATTTTTTACGCGCGAGTATTCTTTTCTCTTCGCCGATTTACGCGCGCCTTTTATGAATCACGAAACAAATTTTACTAGTAAGTTCTCTACAAATATATTTAAAAATATATATGTTTCAATAAATATATTCGTTCAATTTATCAGACAAATTTAGTAATAATAATTTTCATAATATGATTTTTTTTCATACTACACTCATTTAAATTTTTACAGATTTATTTGAGTCATTATCGCTCAAAAAAACATTTTTTAAATCATCAAAAAAATTTTCAAGAACTACTCACTAACTAAAAATATTAATTTCAGATTGCGAACATTTGAATTAAATCAATACAACGTCAGCCTCCGCATAAAAATCGAATTTAATCTATTTATAATTGTACGTAACTTGGGTATTCCTTTCCCTGAAGGAAAATCAATTCATCTTAATTAGTCGCTGAAAAGTGAAAGTTGCGGTCAGTTGGGCTTTCATTAAATAGCCATTCGTTTCATTATTCATGCTTCACCTTAATTAATTCGCTCAGACATTACAAGCTAAAATTTCTTTGACTTTAATATTCAATTTAAATTGAATCAGCGGCGAAACCAACAACTCCGTAGCTAGAGAGAGGCTAGCGGAGCTGAAGTCCCTCATATTCAATTTTTGTATTCAAAACAAAAGTGCCAACCAACAAAAAAAAAAAAGAAGTCAAACCCCTCTAGGATTTGCTTATCCATTCTGAAAACATGGGATGGTCAAGAGCCTGATAACCGGGATTTATTTTTGAAGTGTCCAAGGGGAGATATGGAACTACTTCACTTTTTCGTTTTGGTTTAGAGTATGGAGATTCTATATTTAAAAAAAAAAAAAGATTATTGTTTTAAAAGAATATAAATAAAATATATCAATTATTTTAAAATTAAATTCTTCAATAAAAAAATAGTTAATGATAAACAAATAACATTATTTTGTCAAATTAAATTTTTTTTTTTTAGTATTCAAATAATATCTACCAAATTTATGATTACTTCTTCATTTATGAAATCTAATAATTTTCATAATTATTAATCTATAATATGATTATTTTATTTTAAATTAAATATAACAGTATCCACACTGGACATTCTCTCCTCACCCACAGCTACCTTCTCAATAAACTGCCCATTTCCATCTGTGAAGCATATAATATTCCTATTATAGCAACCCATATCCTCCAAGAATGCTCAAAATATAGCATTCATAGAAACTTGTACTTTTCCAAATAGTACAGGGAAATTAGCTCATTTTTTGACCAAACCTGGAAAAAAATGGTAGTGAGCTGAATTTTACATTATTTGTGCAGAATGGTGTCCTTAACAAGGTATAAAAAGTTGTCACCCCCAGGTGGTGAGCTAACCCCAGGAGGGGGTTAAAACCCCCCAAAAACCAGTTTTTCAACAGTTTTTTGCTAATATCTTCGAAAAAAAGGGACCTACGTCAAAATAAGTTATATGAAAAAATGTTCCTCGTTAAATTTCCTACAGAATAGGTGAAACAGTTTTCCCAAAAAGTCATTAGTAAGCCCAAAATATACCAATTTTTAGAATTTCCTTATGAAAATCAGTTTTTTGTTTATATCTTCTATATGGTGCGTCCTACGCAAAAATTGGTAATATTAAAAAATATTCCCCGTTCAATTTCCTATAAGGTACGTGAAAAGCTTTTTCCAAAAAGTCAAAAAGGGCCCAAAATGGGGGGCCCCAAAATAATTAATTTTGGAAAAATTTATTCGTATGTTCATGTCTGTCACCAAGTGACCTATGTAGGTGATAAAGATGAACAAATAATTTTTACCGATGATTCCCCCTCCCCCTCCTCCCCCTCCTTTAGAAATCCTCCCTTCAATCTGCATTACTGAACAAAAAAAACTATAGATATATTCTGAAATATTTATTTTATATTATTTCCGGATCATCTACATCCTCCTCGTCACTGATTTCTACTTCCATACAATTTGTGCAGTCACCTCCGCGACAATAACCGCACAGTTTCGAACATTTCAGTCCTGAAATAACAGAAAGTTGGGTCATGCAAAATGTTTTCTGAAATGCTAACTTAAAAGTAATTAGCTTTTAACCTGTTTTCCTACATGTACAAGCAGAAGCGCACCCTTTTGTACAATTACAAGAAATAGTATGGAGTAAGGATTCAGGAGCAGGTGGATCAGACATTGATATAGGATAGATTTTTCCATCGATGACCTTCCATCCCCATATCTCAGGTGAAATATGAGTACCTCTCCACAACTGAACCTGTAGGTAAACGCGGAAACCATGCTGCTGTGCTGCGTCTTCAGTGGGTGGTAGCGAAGCGAGATTTGTTCTATTTTTCAGCGCCATACGAATAAAACAATGGTATCGGTACTCATTTAGAGATGTTTCATTTTTTGGTGCAGAGTATAATTTCAAGAATAACTGAAAAGTAGCGCGACTGATATCCTCTCTTGACGCATTTTCATCATTGAAAATTTTGACCACTTCTTCAGAGTATCAAGATTTTGCAGAACATTTAAAAATTTTTGCTTTCCGACATTGTATATCGCAGATGTTGTATCGCATCCTGTAAAAGCATGCGCTAGTAAAATTTTTATCTGCGTCATCTAGACATGAAAATAATTACATTGTGAGGCGAGCTCTAGATGACGCAGATAAACTTATTATTGAGTGCGCATTAGAAAAAGAAGATGATACTGTAGTAATAGGGGAAGATGTAGACCTAGCAGTACTGCTTGTCGTGTTAACTCCACTAGTGTTATTTCAGGACTGAAATGTTCGAAAATGTGCGGTTATTGTCGCGGAGGTGACTGCACAAATTGTATGGAAGTAGAAATCAGTGACGAGGAGGATGTAGATGATCCGGAAATAATATAAAATAAATATTTCAGAATATATCTATAGTTTTTTTTGTTCAGTAATGCAGATTGAAGGGAGGATTTCTAAAGGAGGGGGAGGAGGGGGAGGGGAATCATCGGTAAAAATTATTTGTTCATCTTTATCACCTACATAGGTCACTTGGTGACAGACATGAACATACGAATAAATTTTTCTAAAATTAATTATTTTGGGGCCCCCCATTTCGGGCCCTTTTTGACTTTTTGGAAAAAGCTTTTCACGTACCTTATAGGAAATTGAACGGGGAATATTTTTTAATGTTACCAATTTTTGCGTAGGACGCACCATATAGAAGATATAAACAAAAAACTGATTTTCATAAGGAAATTCTAAAAATTGGTATATTTTTGGCTTCACCTATTCTGTAGGAAATTTAACGAGGAACATTTTTTCATATAACTTATTTTGACGTAGGGCCCTTTTTTTCGAAGATATTAGCAAAAAACTGTTGAAAAACTGGTTTTTGGGGGGTTTTAACCCCCTCCTGGGGTTAGCTCACCACCTGGGGGTGACAACTTTTTATACCTTGTTAAGAACACCATTCTGCACAAATAATGTAAAATTCAGCTCACTACCATTTTTTTCCAGGTTCAATCCTAATTTCCCTGGACTAAAACCCGAAATCCAATACATTTTACAAAATGATCCCACTCGTATACTCCACTTACTGAATTTCCTCCACTTAACCGCCTTGTACCCACTTCTGTAACTATACCTAAACACGCCTCCAGACCAGCGCTGTACATGGCGTCAATTTATAAAAAAATAAAAAATAAGAAATAAAAAAAAATATAATAGTAAATAGATATTCGCCGCAATGTAAATAAATGTATTTTGAATTTTTGATATTTTTTTTTTTTAGGTTCCACATTCTGGAACTTACCCCGGTGCGGCAATTTTATTAAGAAATATTGGGGTACCACAATAATTTTTAATATTCACTTTAACTGAATTTTTAGACTGCAAATTTCATTATTAATAAAAAATTTCTATTGAATTAATAATATCTTTTAATACAAAATTCTCGTGTCACAGTGTTTGTAACAAAACTTCTCTGAAACGGCTTAACCGATTCTTATGAAATTCTGTGTGTATATTCAGTACATCTAAGAATAGGACGTGAACTATTTTTCATTTCGCTAAATTTCAAAATGGCGGATCACTTAAACTTGGAGAGGAGCTGGATAAGAGGCAAATAGTTCAAAATGTTTTTTTTTCAACTCATATGAAAGAGTGAGTTACGGACATCTACATACCCAAATTTCAGCTTCCTAAGTGTATTTTGAGAGGAGTCAGAGTAGAAAACAGCTTTTTGAGGAAGTTCACAGTCTTGAAATTTGTTGAATTCTCCATATCTCTCAACCAAATCAAGTTAAAGAGGTCACCCTTTGTATGTAGAGTTAGTTCGTGACCAGAATATGACCTCTTGAATTTGGATCGAAATGGATTCAAAATGGCGGATTATCAAAATTTGAATAGAACTTGAAGAGAGTCAAATTTTTAAAAATGTAATTAATATCCACTCATATGATTATTGGTGATAAGAAGCATACTATATCCCCAATACAGGGATTATTGACCTCAAAATGTGTGCGGGGGGAGGGGGGTACGAAAGATGTCGAAAATTTTTTATTGTGGCGTCATATGACAAAATGAGTCCAAGTGACTAAACTTCCTTGATTTCAGCATTTCAAGTACATTTGGAAGGCAGTTAGAAACAATTTATATGGCAAAACAATATTAATAAAAATTTTATTTTAAAAATTTTTTCTAACTACATTTTTCTTTCACTTCTAAGGTATGGTTTGGATACTGGGGCAAGTTAATGGAGGCGCTGCCTATCGGGGCGACCAAAAAATATATGAAGGGATTATTCCAATCTCTCTCCAATTACGCCACTGAATTAAAAAGATTCCTCAATATTTTTTAACCACGTTTTTTTTTTGCATTGTAAAATTGGATAATTTTTTCAATTCGATACCTACTCGAAAAATCCAAAACTAAATTTCTTGAAATTTAAATATTCATTTTAAATCTAAATTAAATAAATTTCTCATAAAATTATCTCAATTCTGTTTCTCATTTTATTATTTTTATAAATTTGAAAATTAAAAAAAATCAAGATGAAAAATAGAAAATTTACCATTTTATCCGCGATTAAAACTCTAACCAAGTTTGAAAAAAAAAATTAAAACTTCTCCAGGTTAAACCCCACAGTGAATTTTCATTTCGATCCAAACAAATCCATATTCGGCCATCTAAGATTCGTTATTACGCATTCATTCCAAAATCTGCTCGTTGACCGGTCGGCTGACTGGTTGATGAAAATTTATGGTGTCAATTTAAACGTCGTTTTTTCCAACCCTCCCGAAATCTCTTCGATAGATTCGTCGCTAAGTTTCCATTAAAATCACGTAACCGGCCGCAATTTACTACACCAATCTTTTCTACTGTCTTTGCTCGCAATCGGACACCTTCGATATGAAATCCTTTCAGAAAAATTCAAACCTCTGTAAATCCTTCGGCCAAATGGTCAATGTTATCACAAAAATATAAAAGTAAACTGCTCCGTTCGAGATTAAAAAATAAATAATAAATAAGCGCCCATACGACCGCGACTTATTCCCAAATCTTTCAATTTTGTCGTTTCAGCCGTTTGGCCATTGGGACGATAAAATGCTGCTATAAGCTAAGAATTTTTTTCCTCTAGTCTAACCTTTGAATCCAATAAAAAAGGTCTTAGAGTCGTATAAACCTCAATAACAATCGTTGAGGGTTACGCGTGATCATTATGACAGGCTTTTTTGTTTTGATTTGGCCGGCTCAACGGAAATTCTATAATTTTCAATCTTCGAATGATTTTTTTTTGGTTACATGTTTTTAGTAGATTTATTCACGTGGGCGAGATGAAACAAAGTTCACAACCAAGTTAGGTTTATTGTCTGTGTAAGTTTCGGAGCGTTTTACCGAAATAATTTACAAATAATGGTAATCCTATGTTAGAGGTATATATGTAATAGGTAGTCTACGCATATTAAAATCTATCGCTATACGATCCTCCATTATTACTTTCAACCATAGAAGCGTGTACTACACGACTGAAATATTTTCTTCGTATCGAAAACGAAAAACCCACGAGGAAGGTTTAAACATCAAAGTGTTACTATTTTGTAAAGTAATCTCGTACGAAACTTGTAATAATCTTGAACTTCCTTCATATCGATAATCCTTATGCTAAAATTAGGTATCAGTACTCTCTCAAAATCGGCTTTTAATACACTACGAAATTCCTCGCTCGTATGATTTTTCAACCTGTATAAATATTTTCCCCTCTTCGCTTATATCATATCACAATAGAGTATACGAAACAAAAAGCTAAGCTATTTATCATCTACTGCCTTTTCCACGATCGAATTTAACTCCACCGTCTGCAACTAACTTTAAAATAATTCCTTCGAAGAAAGAAATTCACTAAGCGTGTAATTTACTCCGTTTTTTTTTTTTTTTTTTTTTTTTTATAGTGCAACTAGTTTAAAAAAATACGTGTCCAGTCTTATGGGCAGCCCTAGAAATAACGATTTGAAAATTTTCTACATTTTTTCATTAACAAAGAAGGCTTTTTTAGTTGGCAAACGAACCGTTTCTGTTCGCTGGTGGCTTTTACCATAAAGAAAATGTTCTTTTTGATGATTTCGCGAAATGATTTCATTGTGTTTGAAAAGCAAACTGCCGTTTAAAATTTTCTAAACATTTTGAACGTCGTCTCTATAAATACGGAAGTGGTTCTTTTCTTTGAAATACTCGAGTAAATTTTAAGCAGAAATTCCCACTAAACGTCTAATATGCGAACAAAAACTTTATAAAATATACTCGATGATTTCTTACGCTGAATGCAGTTGGAAACATTTAAGAATGTAAAAGACGAAAATGTAACCCATAATGGTCCATCTCATCGTACCAATCTACATAATGTGGCTAAAAACTGCCACGAAATGTGTACCAGTAGCTAACCACGTTATAAATTTTAAATAGTTCTTAGATTCGGCAAATTTCCTCGCACTGAATATTCACAGATCCACGCACCTTTTAACCATAACACGCCAGAAGTTCATCGTCGTTAACTTTTCAATATGGCTGCCCATTAATTATTTAAAACAACACCTACCTATACAATACCGATTCATCTGTCGAACAAAATGCGCCTCTCTTTGCGATTCTGTCGAGCATCAACGAATAATTATCCCCCAACGATTGCTTTTCGTTTCCATCTCTTTGATGTGGATGGAATACATTAAAGGTTAACGATTTAAATACGTTTTTCGGGCAATCGTCGAATTATACGAACAAATGTGCAGTTTGTTGCTTTACTGCGGCTCGGTTACAATGTTAATCGTTCTACGTATCGTAGTATCATTATCACGACGATTAGTTTGGAAAAAAAAGATTTATGATTTTATCTTTTCATTTAGCGATTAAGATTTTCGCGAATTTTGATGATTTTTCAAATATCTGCGAATTGGTGTTGACAAACAGACTGAGGGATTGAGGAGCTATTTGAGACAATGATTACACCCAAAAATTTTCATTACATGAAGATGCGCCATTATACGTTGATAACAATTGTTTGTTCGTAGAGAGTGTTGCTTATGACGATGAAAAAAAAAACTCAAATATATTCATTTTGATACAAAAATTGAGAATTTTTTTTTGAACGAGCACTATTGCACCAACCATAAGATATAAATATACAGTAGGTTGGATCAAAAAGCGCCAAAATAAATTCTCATAATTCCTGGGGGGAACATAAGAAAATATCTTTTACATATTACCCCAGCATGTAAAAAATTTTCATGATTTTTAGTGAACTTTACTTTTAAGGAACTCCACCAATAGGTTCACCAAGGTTTTTGATATTTCGAGAATGAAGGCTCGTAAACAAAATGTATAGGAATAAAGTTGTAGGAAATTCCATTCTCGGCAACTTCATTTTCTCTATTTTTCATGAAAGTTCTTTAAAAGTTGAACTATTGAACTTTCAAGCTTTTTACTTTTTTTCAAATATCTCGAAAACCAAGCGTTGGAGAGAAAAATGAATTGGAATTAAGTTATTGCAAATTTCAAGCTCTACAACTTTGTTTCTTATACAATTTTCACGAAAGCTCATAGTTTTCCGGAAAAATGAATTCAAAGTAAGGAGTCCAATAATTGGTATGTTTTGTTTTCTGAAATTTCGATGTTTTCATTCTCCGACGATAACTCGAGTAAAACATGATGGATTGCCTCCAAATTTGGAAGATACGTACAAGAAATGGAGTTTAAAAGTTCTATTGTTTTTGAAGGTGATCCCTTCACTAAAAGTTGAGCTTTCGAACTTTAGAGATTTTTTTAGTTTATTGCAAATATCTCGGGAATGAAGGGTTGTGAAGAAAAAATGTATAAAACAAAGTTGTAGAACATTTTATTTTCTACAACTTTTATTCTCATACATGAAGTCCACTATTTATGTATATAGCCGTACCTAGTTTTTTTTTCAATTTTTTTAGAATTCTGAGAACTAAAAATGTATCATAGATTTTATAAAGGAGAAATCCTCACATTTATCGTTATTATTTTCTCACTTCATTCAAATTTATAAAAATCAGATACTTATAGAATTTCAAAAAATCATGTAGTAACATTTTTGTAGCCACGTCTACGGATGACAGCTTGCATTTTTTCAAAGTATTGCTCACGTAAATTTTCGTCAACTTCATCCTTGCATAATGAAAAAAGCAAAAAGCTCTCTTCCTTCTCCCTTCCAAGAGGAATAAATCGTCTATTCCTTTTGCTGAGTGATAAAATCGAAAAATATATTTAAATTAAAAAAAAAAAAAAAAAAAAAAAACAGCAAAAAATAATATGAAATTATATTGTTGGTATTGCCACCATTTCCAACTAAAAGTTGATGAAAATTAAGAAGTGAAGATAGATAATAAAGTAATTAGTACTTTAAGAATATATACAATATTTTTTAATTTTAACAATCAATCATTGGTCAGTAATAACACTTCGCCTTTTTGAGCATTTTGTGAAAAATTCCAAGTAACCCTCAGCAACACCTACACGATTTCAGAGAGTTGCTCATAAAACTATATTAAAAGTATTTATTTATTTATATTATGTATTAATTTTGGGCTCACTAAAGAAAGAGTGATTATATATTATAGTGCCCTTCAACATTAGGTACATTTTCTGCAAACAAATAGTAGCCTTCAAAAGTTTCAATTTTTTTTTCATCATATGACATTAGGTAGGTAATTAAAAGCGTAATTTTTAATTTAATAAAAAGATTTTTAATTTTTCCCCTTTAAATAATTCAAAAAGATCTCATAAGAAATCAGCATGTTGAAATTATTATTCATTAAAACTTGAAAAGTTTGCAAAAATTATATCACAATTTAAAAAAATGATTTAAATAAAGTTTCATTTCTATGTTCCAATTTTTTTTTTTTTTGAAAGTACACAGACTACGCGCCAATTTTTTTATTTGCATACAATTTTTTTTTAGATATTTGATTCAAAAAATTGAGCAGTGTTTCGAAATAAAAGTTCATGAGTATATTTTTCAGTATCTCGTTCAAATTTTATCAATATTGTTAAATTGCCCCAAGCTGTTGAAATATTATACCTTTATACGTATGATGAAAATTTTAAGTACCTAGAAATATGAGGCGAATAAAAATACGTAACGAAAAAATATATGATTTCGTTCATACGTATCCGCTATATGGCGTATGCCTATATCATATGTACCAGTCTAAACCCATTTTCAAATATATTTACATTTCGATATTAAACTTACTATATTTACATTTATATCAATCCGATCACAAACATAACAGCTGAGCGCACCTATGTCCTATATCTATCCACCACTAGTATTACCATGAAATTCCATTCCAAAATCCAAATTAATACAAAAATTTCACTACGAGAAGAAAGAAGTCGAAAATGTCTTATAATGTTTACGATTCCAGTTCGTAAATTCAGTTCGACTTTTACACTAGTACATGTGGGCTCATTAAAGTAGCAAACTATACATATTTCTTTATTTTACATTCATTCGTCAATAAGAATAGCAAATAAGTTTGATGGAATTCAACTCACAATGAAAGTTGAAAAAGTTTCATCGATTTAACCTATAAAAGAAACCATTCCCAATTTATTAGCTGAATTATTGATAAAACATATAGATATTATAGCCGAACTTGTAATTTATTGGACAATGTTCATTACACAAATTCAAAATGTTGAGAAATCCTTCGTAAAAATAAGCGATTTTTTTTGTGATTTTTGATTCGCATCAAAATGGAGGCTCACTCAAATTTTGAAATGTGTGGATGGGGCCAAAAAGTTGAAAATTTTCATGAATGCACCATATGAAAGGGTGAGTAAGGAGATAAGCATATCTAAAAGGCATAGGTGGATAAGTATAATAACTTTGGCTTGGAGCAATTTCAAGTCAGTGCTTGTGTTATCAAGAAACATACTTGACCAAATTTTGGACACCTCATCACTTCCGTTTTTGAAGTACGGCGCTTCAAAAGGAAAACGAAAAGAAATTTTTCTTGTAAACACCAACTCATCGATTTAAACAACTTCTGGGATGTTATAGATCCATATAAGAGGCGCATTTCAGAAAAAAACAACACGAGATGAAATAACCACCATACTTAAAGACGTATCTCTTTTGAAATTCGATTAATTAATAAAGCTTACGTAAGTAACGTACTCCGAAGACGTTGAAATTTGAAAATTTTCATTCTACAAGCAACATGCATTCCTCTTATTAATTTTCACAGTTCATACATATGGGCTACAGTCTATGACAGCAAAAGTTTGAAGGTATCGAATTATTTCAGAGTTTTTATTTTTTTAGAAGCTGTTGGATCTTTTTTGAGATTTTATGTTTTTTCTTTAATTTTTTATATGTCTATGTTCAAAGTCTAATTTATGTGAAAACAACACTAATATCATCGATTTGCAAAAACCCTCAAATGGGGGGGGGGAAGGTGAATTAATTATTAAAAAAAAACATATATTAAAAACATAAATTAGAAATATTATTATTATCATTATTATTATTATTATTATTATTATTTATTGTTTAAAAAATTATTATATTAATTTTATTATTAAAAATCATTAGCAGGAAATATACAAATTTAGAAACTGTATCACCAATACGTTTTTGGTTTTTTTTTCCATTAATATTTCTATTTGCCCCCTATTCATGTTCCCGCGAATTCGCGCTCAAAATGTCGAAAAAATATGTTACTAAGAGGTCAAAAATACATCCCTAAAATTCACTTCAATTTTTGTGTCAGGCAATTATCATCATTAAAAAATTGAATAAAATTAGAAAAGTTTTGGGAGAAAAATTACGTGGGAGAGGAGGGAAGGTTAATTTTTTCTGTAATACATCTTGTACGGATCATCGATGAATTTGTATTTCGAAGAAAAATTTCTATTTATTTTTCATTTAAAGCGCCTCCTTGAAAAACTGCAAGAAGTCGAGGTTCAAAACTTTGGTCAAATATGATTCTAGATAATATGCGCCTATCATTCAAGTACAAATCCGAAATTGCTCCAAGGCAAATTTATTACTCTTATCCACCTGTGCCCTTTCAACTATTTAAGTGAATTTAGAGTGGAGCAAGAGCAAAAAAACTTTTTTAAGGTAATTTTAGACATGAAATTTCTTAAATTTTTCATACCTCATCACTAAATTGACCTAAAAGGTTCATACATTGTATGTCGGGGAATCCTAAAAGTGATATTGAGCATATCATATTATACTTTAGGTCACTTCGGGCATTGACCAAAACCTTTCAGTAGGATTAAAATGGCAAAGAATGGAAGATAGTATCATACTTATTGAAGGTTCTACATTCATTGAGTAGGCTTCCAAATCCAAGTAAACGCAGCAAATGAAAAGTTCAATCTTAAGTAGCAATAATATTTCTCTCATTGTTTAAAAACAATTTTCTACCGTTTTGAAACTTTATTTTATGCTATGAATATTAACAACAATTTTTCATCCTTTTTAATGTCTCTATCTTAGAACACACGTGAGCCGAAAATTTAAAAACAAATCGCATCCATAAATTTAATAACTTCTTATCAAGCCATATGGTTTAAATTTAACTAACATGAAATTTAAAAAAAAAAAAATGTATTTTATTACTCTCGTTACTTTATCAAATGTAATTATTAATGATACTAAAAAAGTGACGGAAGTTTCAACACATTGTCGTTAATGCTTCAAATTACATACTACTATCATGTGAAAGTTGACAACCAAGATTAGATTCCCACTTGTTCAAAAATATCCGCTAATATCATAATCTCAAATTAATATTGAAGATAAAAAATACAACGAACTGAATGATAAAAAATTCTTTGAAATTCACGTCCGATAGCTGACAATATCACGGATAAAACATTTCCAAATTCTTTTCTCTTCCGTTCAGGATAATGCAGTCAAATACGTAATATCATATTCTGCACCACAGCCACTAATACATTTAACTTTGAGCGTTAGGCATTTACGTCATGCCCACTTCGTGGCATTAAATTTTTTCATTAATCAACATTACAGGGAAAACTTTTAATGCACGCCCCTGTATTTATTACACCACTAAATAAAACAGAAGTTTGAAAATTTTTCAGGAAAAATAGCCTCGAATAAAAGAAAAACCTACCGACAAAGGCAATAAAATGGCCAAAGAAGAACTGGAAAAAGTATATACTAATTAAAAACGCGAATTTTTATGAATCCATTCGAAAAGCCAAAGGAAGAAAAGGGTAAAAAACATACAGAGCGTACCTAATAAAAACAAAAGCCACTAAAGCATTTCCAAGGAGTTGTTTGCTGGTGCTGCGATAGTTTCGCAACATTTCACGCCGTGCTTCGTTATTCGCTAATATTTGCGGTAAAATAAAAACTTTTTTCACTTCTTTTATACGTATCGCAAAACACGAAGTAAAAACATCGTCGTATACGGCTAAATACAAGCGCTTTTGTACCTAGATGAATTTTCTTTAAAAGATTACCTCGTACTAAGCGATTTATGTTATTACCATTTTATACCACGCGCCGTTGTACTCGTACCTGTGTTTTTACACTCCTCTTTCGGACTTGGTTGAAACTTTCCATCCGTTGCAATTCTTATCGCGAAGAAAACTTTCAAATTGGGATTTAAGAAAACAAAAAACAAAAACGTGAAAAAATACCAATAAGAAATCACATCGGTTGAGATATCAGAAAATACGGAGTGTTCATATAGTTGAAGTACCGGCTCCAACCAAAATCAATCCCTCATTTCGAATGGAAACCTCTACTATTTGGTTAAGGGAACTTAAAGGTGCATTTTGAACATGTTTTTGGAATCAATATTCAAGAATTAATTTTTTTCCGTTAAAAATTTTGACGATATATTTTTTGTCTTTCCCCACGAGTTATTTTCGTGTGTTTTTTATAATTAATGGATATTTCAAAGATATAATAATACATGCAGATACTAGCCTGATGAAGTAAAAATTGTGTTCAGCGAAAATTGTGTATCTTCAGAATTTAAAACGCCGTATGTATATTAATAATTTCCTCAATATTAATTCCATTATGTATAGATTGCAAAAAACAAGCGGCTTCCATTACCTATTGGGAATGATAAATTCTATTGTACAATTTTCTGCATGTTGTGCATAATAATGTATTACATGAAGAATTAATAATGCACACTGTGCCTTCAATTCTTAGGATACAAAATTTTTGCAAAGTACTTCTTTTGTTCATCTCGAATGGAAGAATAAGAATCTTTGATCAAAAAAACATATTTTGATAATTTTTGGGCTCCTGTCCCTTCAAATCTCGAGTTGGGCAATTTATGCATATGAAAGTTTTTACTTATTTTACCGACTTCTACCCAACGCCTACCTTATTTTTTCGGAATTGTGGAATTTCTATTTTTTTATAACTATCAATTTTTCATGTTGGCAACACTGTCACAAAAAAAACCAGGCCTGCTCAAGAGAAAATTTTTATGCGGTGTAGGTAGGTGCCTAAGTTCTTTCAACATGGGCAACCATTCAAGCAGATTGGCAATTTACAACTCTAACAGGTACCTGATAAGCAGGAGTGGATAAATATGCTCTAAAAATGGAAAAATATGCGCATATATATGCATTGAAAAATACCCAAAATATGCTCTAAAAAGCTAAAATACGCGCTAAAAAAATGACCCAATATGGGTATATCTCATTGTAGCAATAAAATTAAAGTAAAAAAATGATCGTAGAAAAACTTCATTATCCAAAATTTAATTTTTTATAAAAAGGATTTATTGATGAAAATTGTTAAAAAACGAAATTATCAAATGTGCTTGAAGACTTTCGATTTTGTTCAAGAGTAAAAATCAGAAAATTACGAAAATATACGCTAAAAATCGAAAAAAACGGAGAAATATGCGCTAAAACGATGAAATATGCGCTAAAAATGGTAAAAATATGAAAAATATGCTTTTATACGCCAAAATATGCAAAATATGCTCTAACAGATATGGGCTCATTTTGCTCAGAATGACTTGAAATGTAAAAGTAACTTAAATATACCGCTTCTTACTCAACAAAGACAAATATGCTATTTCATAGAAATCCGCTCCCTGCTCATAGAAATATTCTTTTTTATTTTTGTTGTTTCTGGTAAAAAGCAAGACAAAAAATATTTCTTGCTATTTCTTGTATTTTCATGAATCCAAATTTTTTATAATATCGTTTGTCCGCTTGAAGTAAATTATTTGAAATTTTTTAAAACCCCTGGACAAATTTTAAAATCGCCATCGCCATAAATTGATGAAACGTAATTTTCAAAATTTTTAGGATTTAAAAAAATCGTTGAAATTACAAAAAATCGGAAAATGATTTTTCAATTTTTTAAAACCTTCAAAAATTGTTTAAAGCTATAATTTTCCTGCAATACACTTTTTTATGAAAAAAAAAAACTGGGAAAAATTTACTTTGCAATTTTCTGCATTACATTAATAGAGTATTTATAATGACTGGTCTATGTTCTAATTGGTCATATATTACGTGCGTGATGACCAATCATAACGCTAGAATGTGATAAAATGTAGGTAGTTTCATTTCTACCTTCCTAAATAATATCGTTCAGTTTTCAGTAAACGACTAAAATTCGTTTGTGATTTGAATCATCAGCTGATTTGCGTTTTAATTTTACGAATTAGTCGAGGTAAATTTACCACATTCCAACTTGCTGATTGGTTGTTACAGGCGTGACGTATAAGGTATGACCAATTAGAACATAGACCAGTCATTATAAATACTCTATAGTCTGTCTCAGTTGAGAATGGAACAACAAACCTGGTCTAAACCGTTCAACTTTTTTTTTTCGCCGCCGCATGTTTCTACTTTTTGATGTAACACTGAAATGAAAAGGTGCTTTACCACTGAAAGTAACAAGACGCATACTTTTTTTTTTATTGAAAATGAAATTGAAAAAATAAAAAATAAAGAACCAATCTAAAATCAAATTTGAAAAGAAAGATAGGAATTTTTCCTCCTACTTAATCTACAATGGTGGTGAATCTGAAAATTCAACGAAAAATGTTTTAATGTTCCACTAAAGTGAGATAAGAACAAAACATAAAATGAAGAAAATAACCAAAACAAGGAAGAAATTTCGCAATAAATCTTGTCTTACTCAACACTTCTACGTTATCACTATGCAGGAGCCAGGAATTCAGTGTACTCCTTCAGGTCATCCATTCTTTGTTACAGTTAGGTCATAAGCAGAACTGCAATAATTTCGTACAACGAGTACACTGTTTCGAGATATATTTTATGATTTTTTCTTAATTTTGATATTAATAGTGAATTCGTCGCATCGTATACTTCTTTTTCCGAAAATCCACAATTATAATGCTACCATTTCGTCACATCTCTATGACCTAATTTAAGCTTATCTCAATATTACCATTTAAAATCACGAAACAAAAACCTAATTATAATTAGATAACTTTACGATACAAAAACAATGAATATAGTAGATGAGAAATTCCAATTAGAAGTTAGTATACGAAAGAGTAACTTTCAAAGAACAAAGCCACTTGTACCTAACTTTGTTTTTTCGGCTATAATGATTCATAGTTTTACTAAGCCTTTTTCCGTCATTATAATAACATAGGGAATTATTCGGTCACTCGTACTCTGATTGTTATATCGCGTGAATCAAAAAATCAAACGTATCGACAGGTCGTAATTTTCCCCATTACCCCAATCCTTGCATAGATCGCCCTTGGTACTCCAAATAAATAAAATTTTCCGATGATAAGCATTCGAGCTCATCGTGTTTCATCGGTAACGCCATCGCGTATAATAAATCACCGTACGCCGATGCATATTATCCTATCGGCGACCAAACACCACGAATGCAAATAACAGCTTATTTTCGAGCAAACAAACGGACATTATCGAATGGCCACTGAATTAATACGCAATCTGGTAGCGAAATAAATCATCACGCGCCGCTAGAAAAACCGCAACGTGAAACAATACTAAATATTTTTTTGCCGACAATACCAACCACCGAGTTACCACCCGATACACATCTTCGTCGAGTTTTTCTTTCGTTAAACAAAGCTACTAGGGTAGATTTCAATACGATACCCATCCGAAGCGACCAAATTACTCGCTTTAATCTGCCTGTTGATAAAGCCTCGTTCGATAATTAGCTCCAGCGGTAACCACCTAAAGACATAAATACAAAGCCGTAATCCCACAGCCAAGCACTTTTTTGCCCGCCACGCGCTCAGCTATTCATTTGGAAATTAATCTCTCGCCATTTTTTCAGTTCGTTTGTTAATATCAACCCGAGTAATGTAGCGATTAAATATACCCGGAGCGAATTCAACGCGAAAAATCGCAGAAAAATACGCCCAACTAACCGAATGGAAACTTTTTGCTTTGATTAAAATTCCCTAAATTATGGAACCCCGCCGACATCCATTTATCGCCGGTGTTATCCTTGGAATTTCCATCAGCAGTTATTCTTTTTGTAAGAATATAGTTTTATACTTATACTAATTGGATGTAAACGAATAATATTGATACAGGTGCTGGCTTCTCAAACATTCCAAGACAGCTTAGTAGATTTAAGAATTACTCATTTATGTAAAGCCTTCACATCAAATTACTGAGAGATGTATAATAATTAAATAAAAATGTTTAGTTATACAAGCTTCTATACCTTCATTTCAAAGAGAAAGAAAAACTCGATACATTGATTTTTTAAAACAAGAATGATTTACCTATTTGTCTTACCTATTGTTCACATTTGGGGCCATGGATTGAGGCATTCTTCAATAATGCAATCTGCAAAACAGGAAACGCCTTTTGAAATTCAACTTTTATATACAACACTTTGATAAATGATAACACTGATTGGTCTCAACCCTGTTCTAAATTTGGAGGATAGCTAGAAGGAGTGGAGCTTGAGAGCCCTTTTGTTTCTGAAGTCAATTTCTTTACTAAATAAGAAAAAACTTCCCTTAGACTATTGTTCAACATCTCTATTCCAGTGTAGTGGTTCCAGTTCACCTACTTGAAATATAAACGACAATCGAGCGAAACGAAACTGATGAGTTGATGACGAAACGATTTTGTGCCTTCGTAATAACATTTCAATGGGAATGCCACAACTTTCATTGACCTTTGCATGCTGTCCACTTTTTAAATTTGAAAGTTTTTTTTTGAAAAAGTTCATTAGTTTTTAAACTTTTTATAACAACGGCACCCTCTAGAAGCTATAAGCTTTCTTTATTAATATAATTCAATGCGATTTGTCTCTTCTATCAAATGCTAGAAAGAGACATCCACCCGATTAATACTAGAAGAAGATGCTAGAGTGAGACTTTCGTTCTATTAATAATATACAGATAGGCAAATATATATACCAAAAGAAAATAAATTTTGATTCGAAATTACATCTCAAGAGTCTCACCTTGAATATTCGCCAACAACATGGAATTTCAAGCTCTTTATTCATTTTTTCAAGAAGAGAAGCATCGATATTTTTTTCGAAGATGAAGGCAAAAGTTGGATACCTTCTTGGTGCAGTAAAATTTTCATTTTTTGAAGATAATCAACGAATAAATAGACAAATAATTTCAAAGTAGGCAATTGCTTCATTTTACAACTTGAAAAAAATCAATGTTTTGATATGTAGATACGGTCAGAACCACACAACCACCACTCCCAACACTAAGTTTACCAGAAGTAATTATTTTTTTAAATTTGTCCTCTCCCCTCAAAAAGCCAAAAATTAGGAAAAAACGCTGACTGTTTAATTGGGACTTGTTCAGGTTTGCAAATGATGTTAGTAACCCCTTAATGTCTACAATACAGGTACAAGCCGCACGCAGTATATAGAATGAAAACCATTCCACCAACCCTTCCAAAAACATTTGAAAAGTTAAACTTGGAATATTAATCATTTCTTGCCTGCAATAATCATATGAGCCCATATTTTTTAAATTTAAGCTATTTTAAGCTCCACAATTATACCCAAAATTTTCATTATTGTTGGTCGCTCTTCAAGTATTGTCACCCAGCGACCATTGTAAATTTATAATGCTAAATCAAATTGATCGACAATTTTAGTAATGAATTGAATATTTTTTCACCATTTACAGTTGCACGTCATCTAAAAATTTTAATTCTTGAAGAGATGATGAAATGGGCCCAAGTGACTAGCTTATCGTGATTTTAGTTTCCCAAGTGAATTTGGAGGGGAAGTATGGCAAAACCCCGTTTTTGGAGGGGAAATTGCTGAAAGGAAGTTTCGTGAAGTTTTCATATCTCCTCACCAAATAGAAGTAGAAAGGTCAAAGTTTGTATGTAGAGTTAGTTGATGACTAGAATATGACCTCTTCAGCTTAGGTCGAAATTGATCGAAAATAACATAATTAATAGGGATGCTAACATTATCTCCTACCACCACTTCTGGTAAACTGCCTTTCGATCTCAGCACCATTTTAGAAGCTTGCTGAGCCAAGTTTGCAGCTGCAATTTGTCGCATACCTGCCACAGGATATGAACTTGCAGAAAGACCATCAAATTCTGTTAACATATCATTTAATGTGGCATCCATAGCCACCTCAGATTTTCCAATCACTACATCCATCGTAGCCACATCCAAAATTAAATCGTCGCCATTACCATAATTTTAATTACCAAAATCGCCGTCGTTATTACCAAAATCGTCGTCGTTATTACCAACATTTTCACCTGCATTTGTCAAATTTTAGTAAAACGCCAAAAATACCTGTACACATTGAAATTGCACTCAGTCAGTAATATCGGTGAATAGTGGTGTTGCGTCGATTGCAATTCATAATCCATTTTCAAGATTACGTCGTTGCCGAATCTGGGTAAAAAGCGAATAATGGTTGCCGAATTCGTGAATTAGGCAGGTTTTTTTTGCCTAGTTTATGAAATTCACAAACTCGGCAAACGCGTTGCCCATTTCACGAATTCGGCAAACTCGTTACCTATTTCACGAAACAGGCAATTTCACAGATTAGGCGTAACATATATATAAATTTAATTTTAAAAAAAAGATTATTATTTCTCTTACAAATCCAATCATAACTGGCCTAGGATCGTAAAAATTATGCGAGAAATGCTACATTTGTTCTAAATTTAACTTGCTGAGTGCTTTTCGAAGGATAGGATGGGGTTATCAGACATGGTAATGGGTGTGGTATATGGACACAAAGGGGTTAGTAAGGCTATTTGCTAACCTGAACCAGCCCCCATTAAAAACTCAGCTCAAGTAATTCGGCATAGCTGCTCACGTTTTTTCTCAAAAACTTTACTCTATTCTTATTTTGGAAAGACTATAATTTCAACTTGACTAATGCATTTTAGAAATACTGAAAACGAAAGTAAAGAGAATAATAACATTATTTGCTAACTTGAATGCGAGCAAATTAAAAACTCACATTAATTTTTTAAATTTAAAATCATAATGTTCCATTAAATTTTCTGTTCCATTAAATTTTCGTTCCTATCGCAATTCATCATGTCCAGGCAACGAAATTAATTTTTTTTTGCAGAATTTAAAAGAAAATTTCACGTTTCAAAAGTTTGATAATTACCTATTTCTTCTTCAAGCATCCTTTTCGAAAAATTCGAGAAAAAAAATTCTCTCTGGTAAAGCCAGTATAAGAACAAATCCATCGAGCCATACCAGTAAAATCACTTTATTTTTTTTGACGTGGACTGTAGTTAACCGGATACCTGAACCAATATACACCATATCCAACTGATCATGGCACCCCCCCCCCCGGAGCTATATTTTCTTAGACCAAAAAAGATTATAAATTATTATTTAACTTTTTTTTTGGTTCTTTTTCACGAGATCAAGAAATAAAATTATTATTATGTCGTTTTTAGATAATCTCCAATGATAATTCGTAGGATTAAATTTTAAACTTCGAACTATTCTTTCTCTTCAGTTTGGAAACACTGATAAGAGATAGAATTCATTCAAAATATACAATAAGGAGCAAAAATTAACGCATATGAAATTATGTGTTTCATATGATTGAAATTTGTTTTTATAAGAAAATATTTGATTGTTTTTTTCTTCAACCCAATTCCGCAAAATGACTTAATTTTTGTTCTACCTAGTGCTCCGACTAACCCTTTTGGTTGCCATCTCAATTTAATTTTGCAAAAAAAGGAACACACTGTTAAAATATACAATTTATCAATCCGCTATAAATTCAGTTCTCGAAAAATTTACAAACATGACGGAATTTTAAATTATAGATTGATTATTTTTTTTTAAAATTAAATTAAAAATTTTTACTTAGAAATGAAGCATTTTCACTCACATCTTTTATCATTCTTACAACTACCTAGTACCTATGTTGAGCCAAAATAAGCCTAATAATAAGCAACCACCGCAAAACGAAGGGTGCTAATGAAAAACGAACATATTGGCCCCCTACTTCCTTGTTATCAAAAATATGCGGAATTGAACACCTGAATAGCTTAGTTAAAAACTTTAAGCCTCATTTTATATAACCATAACCTAGCAAAACACTCGATACAGAAATTTAAATGAGCACAAAATTATTCCTTATTTATTACAAACTAAAATCCAAAACCACGAAAAAATCTTCCCATCACCTTTTAAATCTCCTTATGATGAATTAACCGCATCACCGTTATAATCTCAAGACTAACAGCTCAGTCGAAACATTACACCTGGAAAAAATGAGCTCTGAGTTCTGAGCTCTATTTATCGCCTTACATAGGATAATTAATGAAATAAGGAATCGCCGAATTAAGAAAATCTACCCGCTTCACAGGCCTAACGATAAAATCTCTCTCTTATCGCTAGCACACATCCAACCGTAACTGATTACCGTTCATAAATTTCGCGCCATTGCCAACGTTTCAACGAAATACGAATGCTCGGATAAATGTATACCGGCGTGTTTTCCTTATTCCTACTCGTACGTGTATATGGTTTGTACAACAACCTAAAAGCATTACTGTTACCATAATGCTATTTAGACATTATAAAGCGAAAGGCTCGAATTTAAAAAGCGTTAATGCACTTTGCCACCTAAAAAAAAAACCTAATAAACGCGCTAATATTCCGCAGTGAATTCGCAGTTATAGCAGTTACTAATAGGGCCTCGAATTACGGCTTTCGAGTATTTAGATTCGATACGATCGAATTTTTTTCCACTCAAACGATTTCGTTACAAAAACGAAAAAATTGTTAATAAAATTTACAACCCATTTTAATACACACGGGCGCTCTAAAATCTCGTTTTCCCTCGTTGCAACTTCATTTGGAAGTCAGGTGACTTAAAATGCTTTTGTTTTTCCTATTAATCGAAAACTCGTATAGATTAAATTTATTTCCCGTGCCCATTTTTTTCCTCCCTATACAGTTTCCCAACTTATATAGCGAAATAAACAAATCCCAAGAGGAATGTTGAAACGCACTTTATCTCGAGGTTTCCATTTTTCATTTTTCTTTTGTTGTTTTACACTTTACCTTTTCACCCACCGTCTCGCTTTTTTCTAGCTTTTCTCGCGCGTTTGGCTTATTTTTTCGTCATTTTTACGTGATTTATTACGAGCGACAGTCATTAGACGTTCTACTTCGCCGGAAATTTTTTTTCAAACTATTCCGATCAACCGGATGAGATTCGAGATGTCGAAAAAAACGTCAACTTGTAAGAACTTATTAACATCACGATAAGCAAATCACATTGTCAAATCCATTTGACGAACTTGACATCTTATCACATTCATGCTAAATTCTTTTACAGAATTTCGTCAATGCGCCTATAATAATAAGAAATACACGAATGACTGAAACTTTAATACTACGATAAAATACGAAATTGAAAATTGTAATTAGGCCCTACTGAATTAAAAACACGCATGCACTCACAGAATAACTAATGTAAGTACAGTGTTACAATGACGTTGAGCGAAAGTTTCATCTTTCACTAGGTCAGTTGGCACCTGTGATCACGAGGCAAGGGAGAAATTATGTTATACATATAGTTGGCCAACATTTAAATTCTTCACGAATCTCTTTCTTAAAAATTTGAAGCTTGAAATTGAGGGGATTTGAAATATGTGGATCTCAGTTTTTTCATCCATTTTGTCCCTAAACCCAAAGTAATCTTTAAAGAGCGGGGAATGGGGAGAGGGGAGATGTGCAAAACTACAAGAGTTCATATTAATTACATTTTTACTAATTTGAGGTTCCTCAAATTCTACTCAAGTTTTGATAATCCGCCATTTTGTATTTATTTTAACCCAAATTCAAGAGGTCGTATTATAGTTACCAAGTAACCCCACGTACGAAGTTTGTTTTTTCTACATTGATTTTATGAGGAGATATGGAACATTTAAGGAATTTCATTACTCAAAACGTCTTCAAAACCCCGTTTTTACTCTAACTGCCTTCCAAATGCACTTAGGAAGCTGAAATTTGTATATGTTCGTGTCCTTGACTTACTCCTTTATATGATACCAAAAAAGAAAAATTGAGCTATTTGCACTTTCTCCAGCTCCACTCAATGTTTGAATGGCCCCCATTTTGAGTTGTATCAAAAAATATATATATATTTTTTTTTTGCATTCTCAAAAACAGTCTCTCATCAAATTTTGAGCAAATCTCATGAATACGTGCCAGCGCTAATGAGGGGAAAAATATAAATATTACATAATTATAAAATATATGCATTATGCAACTGAAAGTTGGACACTTGCCAGATAATTACAAATGTTCTGAAAAGCAATGATTTGAAGACCCTACCCTCCCCGACCCCCTATTCCAAATCAGGTAAGCTGTAATAGTGATCGTTCTTATCAAAAACTCAGCAGCTAAAAATTACATAAATACTGACATTTTCAAGTAGATAGATTTAGAACCTAAAACAACCACTAAACTCAAAAAAACTCAAGAAAAAGGAGGCTGTTGTAAAGCCCAAAATTTCGTGTTTTTTTGGTACACTGATTTCAGTTTTAACATCAGTTTCAACACTCCAACAGAAGTAACCTTTAAAACACGAGGAGACTGTAAAAACAAACATTTTTAAAGGTTAAAGAAACATTTAGGTTTCCAAAGACATTAATTTGGGATTTTGTGCATTTAAATCTTGATACACATATAAAAAAATTCAGTGTGCGTCTGTTAATGTTCTAAAAACGTTTAAACCACTTATCGGATAATGCTCATATTTTCAGCATAATTATATTTGTGTCATATCTTGGCCATCCCAAGATGATAAATCATTCAAATTCAGAAGGGAGCTGGAAGTAAGACAGAAGACTTAACATTTTCATGTTCTATTTTTAATAAGAGATTAGGTCAAGGACGCCAAGAACTTTCTGAATCATGAAGTTTTTTGAATCTTCCATATCTCCACACAACATCGACCTAAAAATGCCAAAATTTGTACGTAATTTTAGTTTGAGACCTAAATATGACCCCTTGAATTTGGATCAAAATGAATCCAAAATGAGGTCCATCAAAATTTGAGAAGAGCTTGAGAAGTTTAAAATAACTAAAAATCCAATTCATATAGACTCACTTGATTATTATGGGCATAAGGAGTATACTATATCCCGAAATTTACCTTCGTGATGTTGGAGTGGAGAAGGAAGGATTACAAACCTCGAAATGTGGTGGAAATGAACAAAACGTGGAACATTTTGGTTTTGATGTTTTATCATAAAGTGTCTCCAAGTGACTAACTTATTCTAATTTTAGCCTCTTAAGCGAATTCGGAGGAGATTTCAAACAAAAGAATGGCTTTAGAGGCGATATCTTATCACCAAATCGACCTAGAAACGTCACACTTTGTATGTAGGGTATATGAATCCTTCAATTTAGATGAAAATGAATCCAAAATGACGGATCGTCAAATTTTGAGGAAAGCATGACGAGCCCAAAATTTCTAAAATTTGAAAAATAAGAGCTCATATGATTATTGCGGGCACGAAATATTACAATGGATATTAAATTCAACTTCTTATGTGGTTTAGGAAGAGATATGATGAGGGTTTTTAGAGTCTGTACTATGAGTAGCATTTACACGTGAAGAGGTTTGCAACGTTATCTAAACACTTGAACAAGTCCAAATTAAGAACTCAGCTTCAGCAGTCTGGCATGACTGTTTACATTTTTTCTATTTAATTTTATCCGTATCAATTATTATTTTTTGAAGCTTCAACTTTAATGTAAGAAGGTGTCATTTATTTTTCAGAAATACGCATATTATAATTAGAAGTTTCAACGTAGGTACCTATAAATATGTAGACAAGACTGAGTCTTTGTGCGAGTGCAAGGCGCCGTTGCAAAAGAATTATAGAGGCAGAATAAACTTGAAAAAAGCGCTATTTTAAACACCATTTAAGCAAATGAAAACAACACTGAAAAGAGCATAAAAATGTTAAAATTTGTCAGCATTGTCACCCAGGCTTAGCAGAAATAATCTCAGCAGACAACCTTCTTTTTCGATGCACAAAACTTGACCCAATCAGGAAATCCATATCCTTCTCCGAATAAAACATCCTACACGACACTTCTAATATACGTAAAGTCTTAGTATTCCTGCACCGCTCAGGCCTGTCCCACCAAATCTAAACTCGCTGAAAGATGGAGTGATAACATGTTTAACACTGTAGAAATTCACTGAAAAGTTAAAATATTTCAACTTTTCACTGAAACCCAGTGAATCTTTCATTGCCTGATTCACTGGCTATTATAAACGGTTCCATAAAAAAACAGAGGTTCAACTTTTTCTGTGAAAAATTCAGTGCCATTATAACCGACGCTTTACTTTCACACACGATTGAAAAATATGTGCAGAACCTTTAAATATAGCTATATATCTATGAGATGTTCACATTTTGTGTTCATAGTGCAATATAGTGTAGGCGTGAAAGTAGTAGGGATGGATGTAACTAATGGTTGCCAAGATGGTAAATTATTATTTTTTGTTATTTTTATCATTTTTTATCTTCTACTATATAATTGAGGAGGGTAAAACTTTGTCCGAGGTAAAGTCGAGATACGCGCAACAATGGAAGTTGCGAGTGGTTTCATGTGATAGGGCTGAACGAGGAGATCGTTCTTAACGCCTCGGGCACTCACGAAAAGCTCCATGAAGCTCGAAAAAAAACTTTAAAGAAACGTCCAGTAAATGGGCCGAAGAAGTTGTACACACATCTATGACGCTCGACCAAACGTCATTCCACAGCCCCGAAGAGTAGTTAATACATTGTCCACCAGGATCTCCCTATGATGTGCGCAATTTTTAAATTTTGGACTTGGAACGTGAGACTGTGTGACCTCACGTTTCATTGAACCAGCTCACGTTTCAATGTTATGAAGTAAAATTTTATATATGTAGTAGGAATGTAAGTTTGTGTGAGCTCACGGAAAAGCGTGATGGAGCATGAGTCAAGGTCTTTTAGTTCGCAGTTTTTTAGTGTTGCAGAAACGTGAGTTTGCGTAACCTCACATTTCATTGAACTGTGAGTTAGTTTGATGGGGCATGAGTCCACTTCTTTTAGTTTGCACGGAAGGTGAGTTTTTATGACCTCACGTTTCATTGAACTGTGAGTTGGCGAGATGGAGCATGAGTGGAGGTATTTTAGTTCCCACGTGATAAATTGAGCAAAATTTTATAAATGTAGCAGGAGATGAGAGGATGTCCTCAAATCAATTTTTAAATTTTAGACTTGGAACGTGAGATTGTGTAACCTCACGTTTCATTGAACCAGTTCACGTTTCAATATTATGGAGTACAATTTTATATATGTAGTAGGAATGTGAGTTTGTGTGAGCTCACGGAAAAATTGAACCAGCTCATGAGGTCTTTTAGTTCGCAGTTTTTTAGCGTTGCAGAAACGTGAGTTTGCGTGAGCTCACATTTCATTGATCTGTGAGTTAGTTTCATGGGGCATGAGTCCAGGTCTTTTAGTTTGCACGGAAGGTGAGTTTTTGTGACCTCACATTTCATTGAACTGTGAGTTTTGCGTGACGGAGCATGAGTGGCGGTATTTTAGTTCCCACGTGATAAATGTAGTAAAATTTTATAAATGTACCAGGAGGTGAGAGGATGTCCTCAAGTTTCATTCAACCAGCTCATGTTCTAATATGGAGTGCACTTTAATTGAACCAGCTGGAGTTGTAATAAAGTAGTAGTGTGGTCATTTGTAATATGGAGTAAAAAGCATGAGGATCCCTCCTCATGGTACCTCACGTTGAATGGTTAGCGAACGAAATAAAACCTCAACTTATGAATTCGAATGGCATCTTATGCCGAATGGTTGACCAACGAAATTATTATTTTAGACATTTTTTCACTGTCTATGTTTTGAAATAATTCAACGAATTCCGATGAAGATGTATCAATGTTTTTTATTTTGTTTTTTGAAGTATTTTAATTTGTGGCTAACTGAGATTAAAGAAAAAAAAAAAAATTTTAACGTCGTGAATATAATTTGAATAAATAGAATTTTTTTAAATGAATAATAACATTACTTATGTATGTATATGAAATTTTGTGTATCGATTTAATTTTTCAATTGCTGCTTTCATTAAACAAGTAGTAAGCAAAAAGTTATTTTTTGAACGTGATCACAAATTTTGAAAAAAATTTTAAATAACATTGACAAAAATTTAGTTTTCAGTTTTTAAAAATTTTGGTTAAAGAAATGATAGAATCTACCATCGTGATTTCAAAATTTTTTTTCCTTTTTATATTTTTATAAGTAAACAAGGTAATATTGATTTTCGATACTTTTATATTGCGGATTTTTAGTCAGCCCAATCTTAAAATTTCCCACTCTGAGACGGAGACAAGATTATATTACATGATCTGATGGGATAGCACATTTCCACTCCAAATGGGCAACAAAAAAACAACTCGAACAATGCCATTGAAATCTTAAAAAATTGGACCTTTCCTTCTTTATGATAAAAAAATTTGGCTTAATATTTTGTCGATGAATTATCAGTGAAATCACATACACGATCATTATAAGAAACAAAAATTAACAATTACGTTTATGTAGGTTAAAAATTACGAATTCCAATAATATCGTAGAAAAATAAATAAGAAATTTGACGGCGACATTTAATTATGAACTGCTTGATCATACCTTGATAATATTAATAATAAATAAATAAATGAATATATAAATAAATAAAAATAAAAATATAATTATTAAATTAATATTAATAATAATTAAAAATCACACTGCCATCCTTAGATGAATATAGTTCTTCTTATAAATAATTTTTAGTTTTGTACGAATTTGCTTTCCAATTCCCCTTTATATTCTTAAATGTAATGCTAAAAATATCTCAACGTGTGCAGCCTAATTCTCCTTTCTTTCCATTAAAAAGCTACCTACTAGGCGTTTAATTGGTTTGTAATTTTCCACGCAGCAAATACCAAAAAAAAAACTTCAAATAATAATCAGTTTGTTTACTACATTCTCTCCTTCTAGTATATTTTATCAATTTCGAAGTTCCCAACAAAGTAGGAACAAATTTGTTTAAAAATACCTCTACAAAAAAACTTTTCAAATTCGTAACAAAAATATTTTTACAGAAAATTTGAATATCACCGTAAATGTTTTTTGTTGCCCACGTAAAAGAGTTAAAAAAAATACAAAAAAAAAAAAAGAACAAACACACGCATTTTCGTCTCTTCGAAACTGTCTTTTTTCCATATCACTTTATCTTACCATCACTGTAATGCTTTATCCTGTCGTTCGTACTACGCATAACCTCCTTTCCAATTCCCTTAATACTTTAAAAACTTTCGAATTTTTTCGCCCTATACGTGGCAAACGCCTGATATTTTGTTAGGATCAGGAAGCCCTTCACTCTCCACCCTGTTTACCTCTCGACTCCTAATCTTATCGAAAAGTAACGTTGTACCGGTCCAATAACCTCGATTAACCAACGACCATCCCTTTAGCTGGCGAAAAATTAGCTTAATAATCATCTTCATAATGCGACGCAATTTTTATTTCCGATTCTGCGATAGAAGCGGGCTACGTAATTACCGCGCCCGGATTTCTGGTTAAATTACAAAAGATCGTTGAACATCTCCTCGGAAAAATTAGATTTAAAAGCTCCGCCGTTTCGCCGTATAAAAAATACTATCTCGAGGCGTTAATGAAACGAATTCACAAAGAAAGTTAACGTCGGATTATTGCGAAGCTTTGTTAGTTAAAAGAACGCTCTTTTCGTCAAATCCGGTTATGCAGGAAGCGTGCACAGTCGAGACTGGGCACTGACATAAAGAAAAATGTCGGCTAAATTAGTTTAAAAAAGAATAAGTTGGAAAACCCAATTACGTTTAAATTTTTCCAGTTTGTTTTTTTCTTTTCGAAGCATAACGAAGTGAAGCACAAAATGCTTTTAAACTCCTCCGGCAATTCGGTTCTAATACCGGACACATATTCTTTGCACACTCACTGAAAGATTTCTGCTTCATTGTAAAACTAAAATTTACTCCATGAATAGCCAATTTGCGTCTCCCGCTTAATGCGAAGTTTCTCAGACTCTTCGTTGTCGTTTCGAATCATTCATCGTACTTCGCCATTCATCCGAAAACACATGATCATCTGTTCACTCGTAGTCCAAGCTTCGTTCCAGTAAACGCTTTCATATCACGTATGCATATTTCAAAACTGATAACATTTAATTCTATCGCTAACGACCAAAAATGCTAACTCCCACTAGCCGAAGATAATACGTAAAGGTAATTTATCTCCTTTAGCTGCTGAATTACGTAAATTTTCATCGATATCATTACCAAACGTGGTCGACTCCATCATTACTAGCAGCGCTTAAATTTATCCGCGAAACACCATCTCTAAATTCACCGTATAGGCTTCGGGCTGCTGAAATTATGTCTCGGCATTCGCGCCTTTAATCAAGCGCGGTTCTGTTCGCTTTTTAATTTTTATTATCTTAATATCCATCATCGTAATTAATAGTAGTAACTTTCAAAAGTATTCCCATCAGCGAAAAGTTCAACTTCTCTCAACAACTTTTCATCTTCAACATACTTTCATTCGAAAACTACGATATTAATTCTCGCATTCGACGAGCGAAAAAATATGTAATGTAATAAATTCCGTTGCGAAATTATTGTTAGTCTCAAAATTCCTTTTGTAAAATACCTATACAGTTTAAGCATCAATTTTTGGGATTTTAATTAGGAAAAAATTGCAGGAAATATTTTTTGGCTAAAAATGTTCTAAACTATGCGGATAATCGACAAGAAATACGCAAAGCCTCCAAATCATTATGAACTTTCTATAAAAGTTCAACATATCACCGAAAAAAGAATGATAATGATACTTTATCAATACAGCGGGAAGACACATTACTCATGTTTCACTTATAGGAAGTAGTTTGCCTTACATCGGTTGAAAAATGTTTTTACATCTTGATGTAGGGAGATTAAAAACCCAAAAAAATTCATCATCTAGTATATGTTCAAATTACATCAATATCCACGATATCGTATCAAATAAATATGACTCTTGAAGTTTCAGCTTCCCAACTCAATGTTTAGACAGTTCCAAAATGAGATCAAAGTTTAAAATTTTCGAATCTTAAAAATTTTAGAATTTTCAAAAAAATAAAATTTTGGACAATTAAATTCCTTTTGTCTTCTAAAGTCCTTTTTTGCCTCCTAAAGTTTCAAAAAATTTAGTCGCCAATTTTTCTTTTTTAATTTAAGAGTTTAAACATTTCTGACATTTTTGCTTGACAAAATTCGTAATTTTCAATTTTTAGTTCCTTTTTGATTTTTTTTAAGAAGTACGAAGTATAGTTATTTACAAAAATGAACGACAAACGGGTAATTTATTGTTTGTGCGCACATCGTGGATTTAATTTAGGCTATTTTGAACTGAAGAGGGAGAATTTACTAGATTTTTAGATCACAAAGCTTGCTATAACATCACTTTCTTGCTAAAAATGATTTCACATTGATATTTTAACATCAAAAAGCTCAGATTTTAGGAATACATGTGGAACAAAATCGAGCATATTACTGTACACAAGATCAATAAATTACCCATTTGTCCTTCATTTTCGAAAATAACACAAAATTGGTGCTTTCTGAAAAAAAAAAATTACACTACTTCAATTTCTTTTTTTGTTTCCTTTAACATGCCGTGAACTACCGCTTGGGCCATAGGCACGAGTGGATTAAACTGGTCAGACTTTTTAAGGAAGTGTATGAGGGGTACAAGAATAGCAGGGTCGCTATTAAGAATTTATGCCTACCTAGATTCATAGTTGAGAATGTTTCTGTATTGTGTGAGACTTGGACATTCTAACAGGAGGTGAATGACTGTAAGATGTGAGTGGCAATTAACGCAAGTGGGACGAGGCTGGCGATTCAGAAGGTGGCTATCGGTAAGAGCAGTGTGGCCTATGCGGAGACGTGAAATTACTACATTTGTTCTTCTAGAGGTATGGGGTAGGAGGGGCCAAGGGACTGTAGTATCGCGTATGGCACGAAGTTTGTTGGAACTGGGGATGCTTGCCCATTCGTGCTGCCACAACTTTTTTACTGCTCTTTTAATATGAGTTTTTAGGTCGAAAGATGGCACGGGAATGTCTGGAAATGGTATAATGGTAGAGGCTTCTTTGGCGGCTGCGTCTGCCAGGTCATTCCCATGTAAGTTTACATGGGAAGGAAGCCATGCAAAGGTAATATTCCTATGATTCAAGGTTAATTGAACGATGTCTTTCGCAAATGTGTGTTGTTAGTGATTGGAGTAGGAGCGTAAAGCATGAAGTGAATTGAGTGAATCAGTTAGTATGAGGTATAAATGGTTTGAATTCTCTGCTGTTACATTCTTTACAGCTAGGTACATTGCAAAGAGTTCGGTAGATAGGATGGAAAAGTATATCATTTTCAGTTGCAATGCCACAACCTACGCCCCTTGAAGTTTTGGAGCCGTCGGTGAAGATCTTGCGATACTCTGAGTACTTGGAAAGAAGGTATTGAAATTCAGTTTTCCAGATATTGAGAGGCGTGTTCATTCTAAGAAACTGAGTAAGGTAGAGGTCGATTTTTAGCTGAATATTAGACCACGGTGGGCATGCAGCGGGAGTAGAGTGGCAGACTTGAAGTGGATAAAGGTTCAAGGAGTTGAAAGCAAGAACTGTCCTAGTGTCTACACGGTGAGGTGAATACTGAGGAAGCGTGGGGTTAGCTTTTTAGTGTAACAAAGAGTTGAAGGAAGTAATTTTACGATGAAGTGTAAGCGGAAATTCGTTAGCTTCGCAGAGTAATCTCGGGATAAGGGAGGTGGGGAATGCACCAATAGCTGAACGAATGGCGGCGTGATGAATAGAATCTAGAGATTTAAGAACAGTGATGGGATATTCAAATCACAGTTTTTCCCATATTTCAACCTGCAATTTCCCTCAATTCCCCATAGAAGATTAGAAATTTCCCTTTTTTCCCTCTAATTTTTTTTAAAAAGATTTAATATACTACATTATTGACCTGTCCACGAACATGTAGAGTGCGCTGCAGTTACCACGAAAAAAAAAACCAAATCTAAAATTGAACATAGGATAACATTTAAAAAAATACATTGTCTCTTATGGTAGGATTTTCATTTTTCACGTTTTACACCAAAAGAAAGGGATTTTTTGAAATTTTAGTTATATTATTATTTATGGAGAATTTTATTCTCTTTCCAACAATATATTTTTGACAGCTGTAGCGTTTATATTTGCGAAAATATTTAATTTTAAAAAACTGGACTTTTGATAAAAATCAACTGTTTACATTTTAAAAGCAGTTTTTCTTGATAACTTGATTATTCTTTGCAGTAATGTTTACATAAACGCCATGATGTTGAACTTGATTTTGGATTTCGTGTTGAAGAATCATTTTTTCTTTGTTCAAATGTAAATTATGATTACATAAAAAATGAATATTTTTGTGAGTTTAAGTGTTACAGTCATCAAAAATACATCGTTGGAAAGAGCATAAAAATCTCTGTAAATAATTACATTACTAAAATGTCAAATAATCACTTTGCTTTAGCGTATAACGTGAAAAATGAAAATGCTCCGATAAAAGCCATAATGTATTTTTTTAAATGCTATCCTATTTTCAACAGTTCTTGCATTCACCACCAGATGTCAGCCACTCCAATGGACCAGTCAATTCATGAAAAAAAAATCATGTAAATTCCAAATTTTCCAGTGTTTCTGCTCAATAAAAAAATTTCTCACATTTTTCCCTCTCTAAATACAATATTTCCCAAATTTTCCCTTTTATGGACAAAATTTCCCACAATTTCCGTTTTCCCCTCGCTTTCCTTTTTCACTTGAAAATCCCACGATATGGGAAATTTCCCTCAATATCCCATCACTGTTTAAGAACGTTATCTTTAGCTGAGCTATATGCGCCTAAGCCATTGTCTATTTTTGATTTTATTAGAGTATGATAAATTTTGAGGAGAGAGGCTCGATCTGCACCGTAGGTGGAATGGGAGAGTTTCTTTATTAAGTTTAATTTACGTGTGCACGATGATTAGAGATTTTAAAAATTTGGTAGTTATAATTTTAAAAAAATCTTTACATGATAAAATACGACTTTAGAGCATAAATAATTTTTAACTGACCAAAATTCGTTTTTTTGACAATTTTTGCAACCTTACTCGTTTTATTTCGGGGGTTCTAAGAATTGAGTCACCTAGTTGTCTGAAATTTTCATGAAGCTCTTTTGAAGACATTTAGCAAATATTGCGACAGCCCCTTAACGAGATTTTATATTCGCAAACTTTCATATCACGAAAACTTTTGAAGAGTATGCTGTACAGTAGCGTGCGTATACATGTAGCTGGCACAGCTTTCAATTAACCCCAGTACAAATTACTACACTGGCTCTTGCATTAATAATGGAATGACTATAATAGTAATTAATGCTAAACTGATATCTTTTACTGTTTCTTCAAGATTTTGATTCCAAAGCCATGCAACTGCTGAAAAATAAAATGACATTAAATTCAAACTTTACATTATTTCGAATACAAAGAAATCAGATAAAAGTCAAGAACCAACATCAACGTTTCAATGAAATATACATTTTCTCGAGATAGTTTTCAATAACTAGACGGCTACACGAGCTTTTATTTACTTCATTCACAACTTCTCCGCGAATAGGTATAAGAAAAAAAGAACTTGTGGATGCGCTGTTTCATTTCGATCTTGAGATTCGTACAAAATAAATTATCGTAAATGCGAACGTTTATCAGGGCCAGATGACGTAACCATTCTAAGCAGCGTTTTATAGCGAATTGCCATTAAATTTTCCGTCCCAATGTTTCGCATGCTTTCCGCTCATCCGAATACCAGCACTATTTTCCTTTTTGGTTTTGAAAACTATGCGGTCGAAAGTCTTACTTTTCTTTCTGCTGAGGAGTTGAATTGAGTCTTAATTTGTAAATAATGTGACCATTTTATCGTACTGATGCCAGCTTGAAATCCACGAAAATAAATGTACTTGGCGACAACGGTAGAGTAACATGTAGGTATGTTGTAGTCTCAGATTAGGAATTTTTCAATTTTCTATTATGTTTAAAAATTGACTCAAAAAATAAGAAAATCATGAGTACGATTAGACATACATAAAACCTCTACTGACAAATGACCAGCATCAGTATGCTCTCAAATGGATGAACTATTAAAAAGGGTATTGCATCTATGCTTTTACAAAATTCGTTTCTCATTCGCGAAAAATTTTCAATACAGAGCAATTCATCTCGTGTATTTTCATAGCGTATCCAATTCAATCCCATCGTTCATTTCTAGCCTTCACGCGGAATACAAATGTACTCCTTCTTAAAATTCCGCTCGACGGTTAATAAAAAAAGGTATTTCGTTTTCGAAAAGACTTTTTTTTCACGCAACCTCAAAGAATTGTCTTCGCCTTTTTCCATCAAGACTTCAGCACAACGTCGACTCGAAAATCACGATAGCTTTGTTATCCGCGCAACCTTTCCTATCTACATCGCGATGTAATATGAATAATAAAACGCTCGTCCCCGATATTCAACAGCTTCGGCGTCTTGGCCAGTTTTGATTATCGCGCTGGTGTACCGCTGAGGTTAATTTATTACCCTTTCCTCCTTCATATCACGTCTGAGTCGCTACTAAGATATCTCTATTGTGCCTATAATTTCTCTCCGCCTTTTCCACACTATGGGATAATGTGAAATTGAAAATGTCGCTCGTAGTCGTCGTTGCTTACGAAATAATCGCGCTCGTTTTTTCGACGACGACAAAAATAACATCTTCGGACGTTTTAAAACTTTTCAACGCACGCGGCGAACGCTATCGAGATTCGTTATTGGCGTTTTAATATAACCACGTAAATGCTGATTGGCGGGCAAATTACTGCGCTTTAGAAATACTTGTATTTCATTCTCAATTCGCGTAGGGGTGTCACGTTTACTTAAATACGTATATAGCTATTCCAATGAGTACTTTATCCAGCCTCATCAATCTATTAACGCTCAACGATACCTCTATTCACGATATTTTCATCTACGTCGAAACTGAAAAGAGTAAATATTTTTCACCGAAAAAAGACGTCTAACACGTTTTCTCGACCGATTAGAAAACTCGATAACGTTATTTTCGAACCCCGCTTCCCAATCGGTTTTCTTTTTCCTCAACCATCATTTATAAAGCCAATATAATAATCGAAATTCTTCCATTAATTGTCTCCGCAGCAATACAAATCGCTAATTATTTTCACAGCTTCGGTAAACACCAAAATACGTAACTGAAAAATTCTCGTCTCATTCGGCGCCTTTCCACATCGCTGATTAATTTCTCGATTAATCATTTTTCACATTCAAGAAGTTTAATGGATGAAAAAGTATAATTCGATGCGATTTCCTTCATTACACGTAGTCCTTACCATCGCATCGAACCGAAGCTGGAATAATTACACGCGACCGATATTATTCCCTAATAGCCTATTATGATACTGGAACAAAGAAACGCCAAGCTCAGGCTCGCCACAGGTGTTTAATACAAATACATCTCGTATCGTATATTTGCAACATCGTAAATTTTCTTTCATATTGAAGAGAACCATTTAAACTTTAAAATGATAAAAAATTCTAAATAAGAATATGAGATTTGCTTATCTTCTTAATACATGCATACATAAATTCGATGTGCATCTATTAAAAGCAAATAATGAAGAATTAGGAGTTTTAAATTCTTTTTCTTTTAAAAAAGTTGATGGGATAAATCGTTTATTTTTCCAAATTGTACCCATAAAACTCAAATTTTTTTCAACTAATTTTTCGGCTAAATCAAAATTATTTTGTGAACCAGTTGTCTACTGTTATGTTACAATCCGATCCAAAAATAAGGTTAGCAAGTCATAAAAGAACATCTGTGAGAGAATTACTTTGCCTCATTGACGACCCTTCTGGCTGATTTCCCACATATACCACTAAATTTGATGTATAGTAAGTTTTGGCATCACACAAAGCGAAAATTTTAATCCCATACTTCGAAGGCTTCATAGGCACATACTGTTTAAATCCACAGTTCCCGCGAAAACTCTGGAGCATCTCATTTATAGTTACCCTATCGGACAAATTATAATTTTTTTGCAATTTGAATTATTTCGTCAATTTTTAAACGTCTCTCCCCATCGCTCACATCAATGCTATCTAATCTTACCGCGCATAACAACTGCCTAAAGCGTCTTTCAGTCATATAGAGTCTGCACAGTTCCAAGCCAGTACCATCATCAGCTCACAGATCAGAAACGTTGGTATGTCCGGGAGACGGGATTATGAAGACCCGCAAGATATAGAAACGCCAGCCAGCATCGTCTTCATTTTAGCTTCATCGGTCGGATTCGCATTTCTAAATCTGGAGTATCTGGCTCTCATTTTTTCGAGTTTCATGTTGGGGAATTCCATAATTTTTTCTATCATAGAATCATTGATGAATAAACTCTATGATGATATTGGAATTTTCGCACTCTGGGCAGCCTCTAGGTCTGAAGCCGTAATGCCTTGATTTTTAAGAGGACCAATTTTTTTTCACGTTCTTGAGGTTCCATAAACCACTATGTTCCATCCTTGCCACTTAAGAAACATCGTACGCAACAATGGCTTGAAGCAAACTCTGCTGGCTGAAAGCAAGGTAGACCTTGTGATCGTGTTCAACACCATGCTCTTTTTGCGAGTGTGGCTTAGCTAGTTGATGGCTCATCATCTCAATGAAGATCATCTTCAGAATCATCAAAAGACTGTTCTGATTCCGTTTCATGTTCAGAGTTGTTTGTGAAATCCTTCTCGCCATTATCTTGACTAACCTGATAGTCGAAAAATTCTTCATTTCTGTCTTGCAGGATTTTTCTACTTTGTTCTTCCTCGAATATTATGCTGTTTATTCTTTCCATCAAACCGCCGCCATTAGTCGCATCATGGAGGAAACCTCTGGGTATATTAGGTCACCACACTTTCTGAACAGTGTAGCATATGTTTAAGAACCATTTAAATGTTAGGAAATGTATGGCGGCATTGTAGCTATTTTATTTGTTTTGTTTTTTTTTTTTAGCTGAGTTTCTAACTTAAAAACGATAGCTATTCATTATTTTATTTATTTACTTTTTTCAACTCTTGAAATATTTTCAATGATGGTATGGGAAAAGCAGATTCTTAATATTAAAATATCATAATTTTAATATTTAAATAAGTCAAATTTCCTCAACGAGAAATAATCATAATTTATTTATTTTATTTTTTAAGTACAGATAAAAAAAAAAATATGAATGTAACACTTTTTAAGCTGAAGACAAAGTGAAGTAGATGGCTCAGTTTCCTCGGGGTGCACAATTCGTACAAAATAAAACCCTGTGTTTTGTGCATATGTACTTCTCGCATCTATGGCATGTCACTGTTGATAATCGGTTCTCTTTCCACGTGTCTAAATAGCATCTTCCCTCTACTCACGCTCTGCTAGGTTCAGACGTTACTTCATCTTGTGGTCGTAGAGGAAAAAGAAAGTCTATGCGATCTCTCAGCATGGGTTATAATTGCGGAGTAGTCGCTTTTTGGCGAGCCTGATCATACAGAAGTTCTTTTATTATATTATTTAGACATACCTGATGACTCATGAAGGATTAAGATTATGCCCATTTATGCCTATCTGCAACTTTTCAACCCTTAAGTAGGGCGATCAAGATGGCCACCAATTGATCTGCCGACAAGCTAGTGAGATGTAAAAACTCAATTGCACTTTTTTAGCCCCGTGTGGTTATGGTTATGTATCGATCCGGAGGCTACGGAGGCGAAAAACCACCTTTTTTTCGAAAACAACCCTACTTAGAGGGACCTTATTTTCCCCCAAATGGTCCGTGGTTTCTGAAATTTTATAATGGTGATTTCCAACTCAAAGTTAACTAACTATGAAATTTGATCAAAATTGAAGAACACTTTTTTTCAGTCCACCCTAATGTACAACAGCCAATTGAACAAAATGGAAAAATAGGTCATTTTGAACCACCACTTTTTATTCTTAGATTGAATTTTTAGGGTTGAATGAATCGTTTATTAGATAGGAAATTCATCGTAGAATCTTTTATTACTGTACAACTCTTTCGATTGGAGACTTCTTTATAAAGTGTGAAATCAAAAAAGGTTTTTTGGTGAGTTTGAAGCCTCCTTCTCGGCTTAGCTCTACAGTATATCTGAAGGTGAACATTTTAGTACACTGTTATTATCATCATACGTGAATAATCAAAAATTAGTATGCACAATAATTTCCGGGTAGGGCCCTGTTTAGAACTTAATTGCCTGTACTAATATGCGTTCTTATTTATTAACAAAAATCAAGTTTTTTAATGCTCCAAAAATCTGAAGAACTCGAAAGAAGGACGAAGAAGTAATTTATTAATATTTACTAAGAGACTTTTCTTCTCTCCTTCCACTGCGAAGAACAAAACTCGACCACAACAAAACAGATATTGAAACCTCCACCGAAACACATCCGTTATTCTCACAAAATCCCATAATCTTCCGAGAACACATCATCTCGCAAGAGACACGAAGCTTCAACCACGCAGACGACATTATCCGCGTCAAGGTTCGAAATCAAAATTACCATCTAACTTGATATTATAACCAAGTGACACTTTTTGAACGTCGTGACGTATAATCGATATTTTAATTTACGAATAATGCGGTTAATGCGAATCGCCATTCATTTCGTACTTGTAATCCGCGTGTATAATCGAGCTAATCGTTTTAAACGATACCCGCCGAATTAATCTACACGTTTCGATTTATTCGTATTGGGGATTCAGTCGCGCGCGCCTACGATAAAAAGAAATAATAATTTGACGTACGCGGTTAGCCATTAACGACAAATAGCTTCGTGTCGCCGTCCTCGCAGCCTACCCAATTAGTTTAAGTAAGCTGTCGATATTATAAGGTTAAAAATAGACCTTTACTCCTACTATATTCGTACATCCGAATCGCATATTAATATCGAATACGTTCGCATACCTGACAATCGCGAGTCCGAACGACGTGCGGAATTCACACACAACAAGTGTTGGCTACTTTTCGTGTAAAAATAAAATAACACGCGTCCTCTCGCTACCCCTCGTCTTCAACTTTTCCGTCGTTGAAAGATTTCCATTACGTATGCTCCTGAATAACGAGCACTTGATTTCATTTCATGCTCAATAGAAAATTAAAATAAATTTCAACTTCAAAATCTGAAATTATTTCATTTGAAATACCCCAAATATTTAATTTTCGGTAAAAAATTGGAAAAAAAAAAGTAAGCAGCCATGCCGCATTACTGGAGCTGAGTTTTTAACTGGAGCTTGTTTTGATTTACTAATAACCTTGCTTAACCGTTAATGACTACAGGTCACACCCAATACCAAGTCTGAAAACCCTTTACCCTATCCTTTCCAAAAACATTTAAGAAGTTGAATTTGGCACAAATGTAGTATATGTTGCCATGAAATAATCATGTGAACATATATTTCTCAAATTATAACTATTTGAGGGTCCTCAAATTCTCTTCAAATCTTGATAATGTGCCATTTTGAATTCATTTTGACTCAAATTTAAGAGGTCATATTCTGGTCACAAACTAATCCTACACACAAAGTTTGACCATTCTAGGCCGATTTGGTGATGAGATATGGAAGATTCATGAAATTTCCTGCAGCAATTTCCCCTCCAAAAGCCGTTTTTTGCTCTAACTCCCCTCCAAAATCACTGAGGAAGCTAAAATCAAAATACGTTTGTCACTTGGGCTCATTTTATCATATGACACAGCAATAAAAAATTTTCGACCCCTCCTGTACCCCACCACTATTTTAGGTTGATAACCCCGCCTTCCCCCTCCAACATCATGTATGGAAGTGAATTCGGGATATAGTATACAACTTATCCCAATAACCATATGAATTCATATTAATTACATTTTTACCAACTTGAGGCTCCTCAAGCTCTACTCAAAATTTTGATAATCCGCCATTTTGAATCCATTTTGATCCAAATTCAAGAGGTCATATTGTGGTCACCAACTAACCTCACACACAAAATTTGACCTCTTTAACTTGATTTGGTGGGGAGATATGGAAGATTCAAGAAATTTCATGACTCAAAACTTCCTCAAAAAGCCGTTTTTTGATCTAACTCCTCTCAATATGCACTTAGGAAGCTGAAATTTGGATATGTTAGTATCCGTGACTCACTCTTTCATATGAAATCAAAAACGAAAAATTTGAGCTATTTGCCCTTCTCCAGCCCCCTCAAAATTTGAGTGATCCGCCATTTTGAAATTTATCGAAAAAACAAAAAAACTATTTTTGCGTATTTTCAAGAAGAGTTCCTCACCGAATTTTGAGCGAATTTTATCCACACCCGCCTGCGCAAGGCGAGTGACACAAAAAACGAATTTCCTCAAAAACAGGTTTTTGCTAACTCTCAAAATGCACTTAGGAAGCTGAAATTTAAATATGTTGGTGTCCGTGACTCACTCTTTCATATGAGATCAAAAACGAAAAATTTGAGCTATTTGCCTTTCTCCAGCCCCCTCAAAATTTGAGTGATCCGCCATTTCGAAATTTTTCGAAAAAACAAAAAAAGCACTTCTGCGCATTTTCAAGAAGAGTTCCTCACCAAATTTTGAGCGAATTTTATGAATACTCGCCGGCGCTACGCGTGGGGGAAAAAAATATATACATATACCAAAAAGTTGGACATTTGCCAGATGATTACAAATGGTCTGAAACGCAAACATTTGAAGACCTCACCCTCCCCCGACCTTCCCTTCCCAAATCAGGTAGGCTGTAATAGCTGTCGTTTTTTAGTTAAAAACTCAGCTAAAAAAATGTAAGCAGCCAACTTGCGGCATAACTGCAAGAAAGTTTTTAATTGGAGTTGTTCAAATTTGCAAATAATGTAGTTAAACTTCTGGTGTCCACAGCGCACACAAAATGCCGATTCTGCAAATCCCACCTATCCCTTTTGAAACCACCTACGAAGTTGAATTTAGGACAGGTAGTATTTCCTGTCCTACAGTTTGAGCATGACTTTTACTCGTTCAGTTCAACCACTATATTTTACGACTTGAAATTACTTAATCACAAGAAGTAAATGTTTAAAGATATTCTACTGGTTAATAGGCATTTACATTGTAGTTGAAGCTCTAACTCAATGCAACGGTCTTTTCATTTAAAATTACGAATAAAAATAAATAAATATCGTGGATTATTATTTTCTCCAACAAACAGATGTCCTGATTCAAAAGCGTACCAATAACCTCTCCGACGCCTCGACCACATCAGGCGAAATTTCAGAATCACCGACGACAACTCTATTATATCAACGAACCTTTTTGGACCACCTAAACATCTCACGTTTATATCGAAAACTTCCCTAAAGCTTTCTGGAGTCGTCAAGGTTACGACCTCGCTTCAAAGCAACGAATACTTGGTCCGCGTAAATCGAACACGTCCGTGTTCGAAATACAAATTGAATATGCGGTTGTAAACGTTATGAGACGAATTTTCTTTATAAATGCAAATTCAACAGGCTCTTCGAACTTTATAATTAGAGATTGGAAATTTCATTTCACGAATACCAAGTCGAATGATGAATTATTATGCAATTCAATTTAAACTACCGCCTTATTGTTGAAGCGGGGTAAACCAGGGGTTACAAAACAAACTTTCTCTTTCCATTACATGTCGCGAAGAAAGAAAAATATATATACATACAGCTCCGGAAACATTCAACAAATAAAAAATCGTTTTCGTTTATAGGAATATTTTAACATTTTCCCATTTGTCATGTATGGAATTCCAGTGGCAACAATTTTACCCAAAAAGGCATCACGTCTCTTAACAACTTCCTGAGCGTTACCTTTGTGTTCGCAAATAAGCGACGTAGTAGCGGCAAATTACACGTGAAGGAAATAGATTTTATACCGATACAACCCCTTTCTGTTGAAACCCAAGACACATGAACTTACATCGTGATTAAATTGGAGAAGATATTTTTTCTTCGCCGGATACAAAATCACACATTTCACGAACCAAGCAACACAGTGTACTGCAATCTAAATCCATTATCCAACTTTCATACCTATTGACAGCGGTTTACACAAAAATATAAAAATTCCTATCAATTTATTGGAGCGAAAATACAATTACCAAATTTTTATCAAAAATTTCGAAAGCGAGAAATTTTTGTATTTAACGAGAATACAACCGACGATTCACCTTACAGAGATCAAATGTAAGAAAAATAACAACAGAAAGGAAAAGTCGTCTATTATCTCACAAGTTGCTAACAGTTTTATAACTTCGACTACTGGGTTTACGTCATCTTATAGTAAAAATTTTCAAAAACATTATCCACGAAGTTTTCGTTTCGTAACAATAACAAGGAACATTTCGAAAACACGAGATAAATAATTTCTTTCACCTTTTAACGTTGCCTTCTTCCAAACATGTTCTTCTGAGTCTCAAATGAACCCACAGAAAACTCCAGCTTGAAAACATTATTATTTAAACTCGAGGCGACTTGAACTTGAAATTTTCAAAAATTTAAAATTGAAAAAAAAATCAGAAATATTAATTTTTTTTACAAATTTCACGCAGTGGTTGTATATGATGCCGTGCAGCCTCAAGTGCGGGAAGAATAAGTACATTTATTTTTATTTTTTTTATCTCAAGAGTCCAACTAGAGGTAGGAACTAGTAGTTTTGCCAAAATGCGAAATAGGCAATGTTATGTTATTAACAAAAAAAAAAAAAAGGAAAAGAAATTGTACTCGTATATCTTTATCTTTCTTAGACTAGGAAATAAAAATTTTCAAGGCTGATCATTACAGTTGTAAAAATTATTTTTCAAAGCTTTATATTTCAACCCTGTATCGCAAATAACGCGCTCAATAAAATACGTCAAGGGTTAAAAAATGGCTAAAATTGTATTGATTGAAAAAAAATTAGGCTAGCTTTGGGATGGTAAGAAGCCTACTGAGTAACGGACATATTGAACAGTACAAACACAAAAAAGTGAAATTTGTTTACCTCCGTTGATAAGATGAGGGTCGAATTCGCGTATTCTTCCTTTCCGTCCAACATCTAGAAAACGACAGCTGGCGAAATCGACTTCGAAATCAGTAAATATTTAGGGGACCTTAAGTAAAATCAGCAAAATGATGCGAACAAATTAAAATTCCTGCTCTTTTGCTTTTAACATGAAATACTACGTAAAACATTGCCGTTAAATAACTTGGAAAAATAAACATATTATGCATCACAGCGAGGAGGAAAAGTTACATTTTTGAAAAACAAATTTGTCAAGTCGTCCATTAAAAAATTCAAAACAATAGATCAAACACCGTACATATTTTGAATCAACTATTGCTGAAACGTTAGCAGTAACTTCGATGACGATTATCTAACATCCACTGACTTTCCCTATTCATTCCCAAGCCAAGATCACCGCATCCGATTTGTAAAATTCGTACTTGATCCATAGTATCTATCTCATGGTAATGCTTAATTCAATGAAAACTTTAGTTGGATAATTATTTTTATTTTTAAAGACAAAATTCTGATTCACTTGATGCGGAACAAAAACCTAAAATTTAAGTAACATTCATAATTTATGGCGCAATCTACAATAAAAAAATGTCGCTTCCCATCTTTATTAGAAGCAAAACATAGGAATGATCTTCAGAAAAATCATTGATGAGCTTCACACTTTGCCACATTGATAGCCATTCGCCAATCTTCATTATCACACCAAATTGCAGACATGTAATAATTGTTGAAAAAACGTAAGCACGAAAGCCATATGCTCATAGTCTTGAAATCAAAAGGCTGCATCCAACTCAACTAGGAAATGAAGAATAAAATTAAGGAATATTCGAAAATACAAAGATCGGGAATTTCCATCTTCTTTGAACCCTTCATCCTTCATTCGCACATTTAGTAACCTGTAATAGCTATCGTTGTTAACGAAAACCCCGCAAATCAAACGCACATTACAAACAACGCTGTCCAAAAGGGATAATTTTACTGCTAGCTGTTTGTGACAGATGCGACCGAGGAGAATGGAGTACAACTATGCTTTCCGTTTTTCACTTCGAATGACTTTTTTCACGGGGTACTTGAAAAGCGTAAAAAATCAACTTCCAATGGGACGAGCAAGAACTAAAAGGAACACCAAACGAAATTTCCATCAGTGGTTGTAAAAGTTTGAAGAAACACATCGCCTCGACGAAGCGCAAATAAATCAAATTACATCTCTCCAATGACGAATAGTATACTCGAGGGATGCAATTTAAAAAGCGGCCCATTTTTTGCATAATACGTACACATACCGAGATTACTTTTTGGCTGTATTAGCCACCAGCTACGTAGACTATTTCACTCCCAAGGTTGCATGATTGAGGCGCGCTTTTTAGCTTGCAACATAAGTCACCAACTTCGCAAATTTCGTCAAAATACGTGAAATTTCTCCATCAAAAAAGGCGTAAAAATAAATCCAATTTCCGACGATTTTTTACTCGCCTCAAAGGGCCACATTTTGGTAATGAAACTTTCGTCAAATGAAATTAACCCCATACTTTTAGATCGAGAATATAAATCGAAGATTTATTGCCAAGTCTTTTAACCTCTATAGCTCACAGCATCACGAGTATGTTGTTTTAACAACTCTTTAAGCCTCCACCAACCTCATCCTAGGCTCGTCAACGCTTCAAAATCGATATGGAATTTGTTTTTCGTTCCAATACCAATATTGAGACATGGAAGTACACGAAGCGCGGACCTCTCGTAATAAGGGGGAAAAATGAAAAGTAAACTTTACCAACGTATCGAATATCACATCTTGATGAAAACACCGCACCTTCGAGCTTCGTTATTACCATAACGAAACTTATACACTGACCTATTTTCGACAACAAAAAAACCACCATCCGATCATTTTACTCAAGATAACTTTACAATTAACCATTATCTTACCTTCAAGGTTTTACCTATCAACGTAACTGCTGTGAAAATTTCAAGTCAAACATTACAAGTTATAGGAAGCCGATAAAGCTCCAGTAGGAAAACTCGACCAGGGAATTAGAGAAATGTTACGGAAGTGCGCCAAAAACGTTGCAGTTAAGCCGATTTCATCGTTATTACTCACACGCCATTTATTCGCTTCTTTAATAACATCGCGCGAATCTTTCCAACTAAAAGATAATGAAGACGTTATATAAATTTGCTTACTTTCTTTAAATCCTAGCGATTTTTAATTTGGATTCTACACTAAACCATCGACCTGAAGAAAGGATTATTCAGTGAGAAGCTTCTCCAGTGAGGCCTAATTACAAGTCTCAACTATGTCTAAAGCTTTATCCAAACTTCCACTTATCTTATCTCAATGAACTTATAGCCATCAGTGTTCAGGGCCGCAGAGAGGAAAAGTGGGCCCGGGGCAAACACAAGAAGATAGGGCCTCTATGTTATTAAGGGGGTACTGGTCCCCGGGAAATTTTTTATGATTTTTAAAAAGCAATTTATCGGAGTTTTTGAGTACTTTCAACTTTCATAAACAATAATGTGAACACTCCATTTTTTTGAGGAAAGCATTTATCTTTTATGAATGTTTTTAAGATATAATACAGCCATCGAGTTTTGAAAAATTGCAGCCTCACTTCACATCTAAAACATAAATAATAACAAAATCAATTCGGGCCCCATGTAAAATTCCGGGCCCGGGACAAAATGTCCCCTTTGTCCCCCCCCTCTCTTTGGCCCTGTCAGTGTTAGTATCCCCTTCCCCATCCATGACTCCCTTCCACACTCTTAACCATAGGGCTTCCAGTTTAATAACGTATATTCCAACGTAAAATGTTTAATTCTCTTAAAAAATGAGCTTTAATTGCCTCATCTGGTGTTCGTAGCCTTGGGAAGGTTTCCGAGCACGCTGCTGGATGTGCCCAAAATCTACATAGTACTTTTGATATCAACTTCCATAAAAAGGTATTAATCTTTCCTCACCTGCTTCATGCCTAACCTTCCCTATAAAGATATCAACATTATTGAGGATGCCAACAGCTGTATTCTGCAGCTTAGATATTCTTTCTCTCCTTCACTACCAACGCAATGTATCGATCTCGAATACATTACTGGTGCAATTGTTGAGAAGCCTGTCGTGAAATTAGATGAGTGGAAGCTGTTTAGTTGAGACTTGAGACTTGTAAGGGAGTTACAACATAGGGAAAGGGAAGGCGACACTACCGAAAAGGATTTCAACATAAGTGAAGAATTGAATATATTGCGTATTTAATATGAATTAACATAACATAATAAGAATGACATAGTAGCAATGAAGTATGCATTATTTGCTTGCTTCTCTAGCGTCGGTAGTTGAGATTCGACCCATCGTACCACCTGAAAATAGAACGAAAAGTAAAAAACCCTATCTAGGTTTCTCGTGAGTCAGTAATTATATGACAGCGTGGAGGAAAAACTAGCAAATTACCCTACGGTAAACCAATCTTATGTGCTACCACTATTTAAATCCCTCGTAAGGGTACTCACATGACACTCGGTGCTTTTTTCAACATCCATTCTTTAAAAAATATGTTGATTAAAATTTGATTAAATATACAAGTCGTAGAGATGGATAGTTCCAAATGCTGGCCTTAATAAAAAATAAAAAAATTCTAGCGATTGTTGTTAGTATGTTACGAAGAGGAATCAAGGGGAAGCAAGGCTTTTACAATATTTGCACTAATATCCCACACACAAGCATGCCTGCTGGATTGCTGTCATGATTTCATCCGACATTTGTCATCTTAGCCGAACAGCAATACTTACCCCCCAATTCCATATAGATACTATCTAACGTCAACGAAGCGAAAATTAATTATTATAGCGATATCCATCGCACACGATGCCATATGCGTTATGATAAATATCCTAGAGACGTCTTAAAATCCCCGCCATTACCATCCGAGTACTTCAACTCGCAGCGACGAGAAAAACAATTTAATAACGTTCCGCATTATCTCACACGAATCTGCGGCCCGAACCCCAAACCAATCTTCGGCTACGCATACGTGCATAAATCTCGAGTCAGCCGGATCAAGGCGGCGAAATTGCAGGCACGAGAAAAATCTCACATCGTCGTTATCATTTTCATAACTCAGCCACGCATAAATATTACAAAATATTAGCTTCCAAAATTCTCGCATCAATTCGCCAGCATATTATGAAAATATACTACACGCTCAAGTAACGAGTAATCAATAATAAAATACTTCGTATATTTATTCTCTCTTTAGTGATAGCTACGCCGCACCGTTGTCGTCACCCTTCGAACAATAAGTGCCTACATAAATCACGCCCGGAGTATCGAATTTTATTTATTCGTTTCCAAATTTTAATTTTATTCCACGCTTCATATTAGACGTAACGCGGGCATTATGTAAATTCCAAATTAATAACCTATATCGACGATGGAATTAAACGAGTATTCATCTTCGACGCGATTATCTTATTATACTCGTAAACTGACGAATACGTTTTCCCCCATAAAGACTAGGCATTGCGGAGATGTGGAGTGAAGAAGAGCATTAAGCTCATCGTTTAGGCCGCCGCATCGACATTTTTTATCCGCTCTATAAATTGATATGATAACTTGATAGCTTTGAGAAAAATTATAGACTTAATTTCCAATTTTTAATACTCGAAAAAGAAAAAATACTTCAAAGGATTTCCCAGAGTACCTGTATATTCCTATGTGAAAAAAAGTGAAGCTCCCAGGTCCCAATAAAAAACAACACGAAGCTACGTTAGAATCGAAAATCCTGATTTGCTTCCCTTCTTCTACCGCTAAAAAGGCTCGTTTTTACGTCGATTTCATCAAAGCAAAAACTGAACAGCTATTCCTTTGTCGTTTCGTAGTCTATCAAGCATAACTCGAAACCTTTTCGTTGAAATTTTGCCATTCATTGTGTGCCAGTTCATTCAGTACATAGCGTTATTTAGCGTATAGGTTTCAAAGTGAAAAAAAGTTCTAAGTTCGATTAAGGGTTTGAATACCTCCCATATCTTCCTAGTGTATGTAAAACGATTTGTTTGTTCTTTACATCTTTACCCAGTGACGCAATAATGGTATAATAAATATAATGAAACATGAAAAAAATAATAAGTAAAACATCCTATTGTTCTGTCAAGTCTAATAAATTAAATTAAAATTATTATTACAACTATCATTTCTAAAATATGTTATTTAATGAATCAGAAATCAAAGATATATTTAAATTTAAATTATTAATATATCATTACTTTTTATTTTAGATCCTTCTTAGTATGGATAACAGTGCATCTCAATCATCAGTTCTAAGCAACAATCAAAAAGATATAAACCTAGATCCACAAATGAGGTTTTTATGGTCGTTAAGAGAAGAATGTTACAGCCGGCTGAACTACACCATTAGCTCTGGTAAGTAACCAACTTCGCAGACAAGAAACAATTGTTAGTGTTTTTTAAGAATATGGGTAGGGTAGATTTTTTTCTTCCCTTTTAACCATTCTTTGTAGGTGAAGCATATGTTGTTTAAACAGGTGATATTTAGGAAGAAAAAACATTTTAAATCGAGTCTCCACCCCCAATGTATTTTACTCTTATTCCACCCCTTGGACAGCCTTAGAAGTCTCTAACCTCTACAACTTCCGTCTAATTTATTTTAGGAAAATGAGGCAATTTTAGAACTGAAGTTCACATTGAGTGAATAATCCTTCTGATCTTCAACTCCTAAAGCATACATATATCTTACCCTCTCATTTAGATTCTCATAAGTGATGAAAAACAACAACCGTAATAAGTGGTAATAATATGTTTACATAAGTACTCTAAAAAATAGTAAAAAGGAAGGATACAGAGTCAACCAAAAATTTGACCTCGATTTCAACTTGATCCTGTAGCCAGCACTGAAATTGACTCATACGGAACTTCTGCTCCAGAATGACTAATTAAGATTAATCTAACTTCACTTTGCCCACTGAACAAATTTTCACACTTGATTTCGATTTTAGTTTGACTCCATAATCAGGTTTGGAGTTGGATAGCGTTAAGTAAAAGACATCCAAGCGACATGAATGTAGCTCTGAGAAATTGAAGGATGAAGTTTGGAGCTCTACCGAAATTCGATAAATATTCAAATCTCTAGCAAGGTAATTTTTTTCGATGCTGGCAACACTTCTCCATGAGGTTATCCCAAAAGCAGTGTTCTCAGAGCGATGCATATTATTTATCTGCATATTACTGAAACAACTTAATCGCTTAGATTTCTTTTACAAAACGAAAATTTTTATTGTCGCTTGAATCTGTTTTACTAAACGTGAAAGTGAATAATTGCGTGTTTTCAACTTTATTTTACCGAACATGAAAGTGAATAAAATTGTGCGTTTTCAACTTTTATTACTTGAGTAATCAAAAGAAAAATTAATCATCATGAAGAATTTATCCTAGAGCCCGTCTCAGGATTGGATTTAGAAGTAGCTAGCAATGGTTTGTATCACTTTTACATTATTTTCCTATTGTTCTGGACTTTTCACTGACTTTAAAATTTTCGAACACAGTTATTTTACTTCCCGAACATAGAAATTTATCGGATTACCCAATCTGCGAATTATATGAAGAAGTTCTCGTTGATTATGCGAATACTAGCATCGAAGAATCTACTACTAGTACTGGGCTTTTCCCAACTTCCTCTTCAACAACCGCAGACATCAGCACCAGTAATAATTACGATGAAACGAGTAGATGCTTATTAACGACTCGGACTTCTCAGATATTGAGAAATCTTTTAGAACTAATCATAGAATTTATACTATGGATGGCTACAGAAGCATTATTCGTACTTGCAAAAAAAACACCAATTAAAGGTATATTTTATTTCAGTATAAATTATTGGGATTAGTTTAAGACTTATTGACATTTTGTATAAATTTTACGGGCTTTAGAAATGAAGTTGGAAGATTTTAGTACTATAGCTGGTATCGAGAAACATATTACGAATCGAAAACAAATGGTTAATAAAGAAAGTATCAATTGGTTGAAAACTAGAATGATCCAGATCTCAAAAAATGAAACTTGGTTCGTCAAAATGAGTAAAAATTTTGAACAATCGAATTTCAGACCTATAAGTTTAGAGAAAAAAGTTTCAAAAAGGCGACGACTTTCGACTGAAAATTTTTATTCGACAAGAATATCTGTTTTAAAACCAGTATGGCAACAGCTAACTGCGAAAAATTTGATAGATTTGAACAGTATGCTTCATCTTATACCAAACGATGCGAAACCATATTTCTATACAAAAGTTCTATCTACACAAACAAGTTAGAGAGAAGACATTGAAGAAGATATTGATGTGTTCAACGATTCGCTAGATTTTGAATTAATTGAGGAATATGTCTTAGTTTTAGAAGACAAGAATTTATGAATAAATTTTGTGTTTTTATTATTTCTTTATATAATATTGTATCGAAATAAAGAAATTTGTGATTTATTAGTATCCTTTATTTTTATTCATTTTTATTATTTTATACCTAGGTAAATAATAATATGAACAATCATGGTAGTTATTGTCGCTTGGATATGTTTTACATAACTAGCTATGCAGTGTTCCCTGTTATGAAAAAACTTTAACGGATGAAAAAATTAAGAAAATACCAAAATTTCTCATTTTTTCAGCTATGAACATACTTTACAGTATTTTCTTTACCGAAAAATCATAAATTCTCAAAATTATTAATTTTTTCGCTTGGATGTCTTTTACTTAACCCTATTCAGTTAAACTCAGACTTTAAAATGACTATTACGATTTTACTCTATCTAGAACTTGGTCTCTGGGGCAAATTTTGAAATTTGACTTTGACTCCACTTCCAACTTCAGAATCATAAATGATTCTGACATCATTTTTTGACTCTTTGACTCCGGCATCTTCATGTCATTTAGGGTTTTTTTTGACTCCACAACTTAAAATTTTTTTCAATTAATTTCACTCTGAATTATTTTTTGAATCCAAATCGACTTTTCATTCGAAGTTAACCCTCTGAATGCACACTCGAAAAATATTAAAAATTAGCTACAGCATTATTATTAGGTCTACAGATAACGGGGTATGGTAAAAATTTCCTCAAATCGTAGATACAACGACATGCTAGACAGTTTACAGGAGTGGTGGAATAAACAAGCAGTGTTACCAACTACCGCAAAAAAATGACTTGAGCAAAAAATTTTTCATCGTCTTAAAAATTGGGTCATCTTTATAAATTCATCATAAAACATACTATCGAGTTCCATTTTGAAGCGGTATCGCTTCGGCCCGCCGTCGTTGC
>CM019752.1:8427754-8553922 GCA_009761765.1 Phenacoccus solenopsis | reverse complement strand
GTATTTTGAGAAAATACTAGTATCAATCCATGCTCTATACGAGTCATTTCGTTATATTTCTTTACTCATAAAACACTAAAAGAGGAAAGTTATTTATGATTTCGTAAATAATTGTCTGGTCGAGTTAATAGAAACAGGAGACACTAAGTTCGAACTTATTTTTGAAAGCACAGATTAAATAGGCAGTTACAACTATATTATTGGGATAACTTATTGCTTAACATACTTACGTTATTAATTTCTTCGAAAACATAATATCCTACTCCAAAAAGCTGCGCTGCGGATTCGTTGGCGCATTGCTCATCGAGGTTTTCTGAAATATGCTTAAACTCGTGATCGCATTTGAAATCGTAATAGTCTGCTTCATATCGATTTATATCCACTGGCTTCAATTCGTTTGATTCGGATGATATAGGACAAGCAGCGAAAAATGTTCCGCCTTTACTTTCGTCAAACACGTAGCGTAAATAGGATTTATTTTCGTATTCCTCAGGTATTGCAGGTTCCAAGAACGAATCTGATTGATGCCGAATGACTGCAAGAGGCGATTTCTTGTCCCGTTTGAAAACCCATTCTACAGGCAAGTGTAAGAGAGCAGATTTATGACGGTTATTAATATTCATACTTTATGAAAAAATTCGATTTTGGGTCTATTCTTCCTAGTTTGGTTACTTTTTATAAAAAATTATACATGAAGTTTTCTATCTCACTGCATACATATTAAACCGGCACGCAAAGGATTGTTTTTGAAAAATAAGCTTAGCTGCTTTTAAAAGTTATGGGAGTCCATATAAAGGGCATGATGGATAAGATAGTCAAAAATGCCCTCGAGAGCTTTTCGAACGGTTTCTTGGGCAATAGGTGGACCGCATCGAAAAAAATTTTTGACCAAAATTTTAGGCTCCAGTTGCGCCTATTTGCGGAGATATAGGAAAAAACAAGTTTTTCGATTAAAATTTTTTCTCGCCTTATTATAAAGGTGGAAAATTGAAATTTTGTATGTAGTGTCTTGAGAATAAAAGGCTTTTTCAGTAATTTTTTTAATTTTTTTCGATCAATTTTAAAAAGTAATGCAATTTTTAAAATTTCAAGCCTCCATTTCTATAGTAAGTTTTTGAGTTGCAGTTATAAAAAAATTACATAAAATGTATCTTTTACCGCCGAACATACTGTAAAAATTTCAGAATTTTTAGAATGGTGCTACATAGTCGAAAAAAAAAAATAAAAACTATTGCACCGCGCTATAAACGCAGCGGTTCGGTACTATGCGCGCTGTAGGCCGAACGAAGGTTACGCGACGTTGCGTCGCCGCCTTAAGAGCCTATTCACACTAATAAGCGTTTTGTCGCGCTTCTTAAAAATCGCGCGACTCAGTTTTTGTTGAAACTTTTTTTCATTTATAGAAAGTTCGTTATTATTATAAGAAGTAAAATATTCAATGTAAAAAATTGAAAGATAAATTTTCTATTATTTTAATTTTGTAGTTTTTGGGAAATTGGAAATATTGATAATTTTTTTTTAATATTTCATTTTATAGAACTGCACAATAGATCGCATCAACCGTCATTGATGAGTTTAAAATTTTGTTTTGAATATTTTTTTCAAGTTTATTTCAATTTTTAATTCCTTCTTTGGTCACGATAGTTTGGGTACATGGCCAGGATAATGTGTACTATTGCGGATATCAACTTCTGACTTTTTAAGTGAAAAATGAATTTTATTCGCACAATTTACTCTTTTCAATCCTTTTTTTACTTTTTTTGGATAACATTTTGCCAGATATTGTCAGTATTTAAAAATCTGCTTCCAGTGCAAAAGCTTGCTTTATAAGATTTGCTGGCAAGGTATTATGGTAAAAAAATATGTTTTTTATTTCTATGTGTTACAAAAAACATCAAGAGCGCGAATAAGTTTACCTATTGTTGTCATCCAGTTAAAGAATTTGGTAATTTGTTATTATTACTGTTTGAAGACGACGAATTTAAAAATCTTAATAACATGGTTTAGGTATTGTTTTATCTTTATACTTTATAAAAACATATTAGATCATAGGTCATACTTCATACTTCGTGGAAATTTAAATTAGACGAAATTACAAACTGAAAAAAAAAACTTGCGAACACGCCGTGCTATAATAATACACGAAGAAGAGAGAAAAAAAGATGAAACTATTGATAATTTGTCATCAATAGTTTCCGATATACCGAAGCAAGACTATCGATATTATCCATACTATTATCGCCAATCGCGCATCACTCGCCCCCAGCTTCACACCCTTCTGCTATTACAGGCATTACAGCAGTGTCATCATCAATCCTGCTGTTGAACCTGCATCATCATGATTAGTATTCATGTTCGACCTACTTGTAATTTCAGTGGTTTGTTTTCTATGAAATGAAGGTATTTTCATTGCACTCCTGATGTAATTGTTTAATCCAAATTTTATTATCACATCCATATCAACCTCGCATGCATAGGTTAGGAAATTGAAACCATGAACATAGTTTTTCACCCGTTTTAAGGGATTCCGTGTCTTTTGAGGAAAATGAAAATCCTTTATTTTTTCGCTTATGTCGTTGCATACGTTTGTACATTCCTTGGAAGAATGAAATCGTGTGATTACTGCAAAACTAACAGGTTGACCGGAGTTTTCAACATATTTCAGTACTTTGAAGATGTACTTGCATGTTTTTCTTTCTTCACTGGTTGCACGAAGTCCTGTATATATTTTTGTTCTGTATCCAAACTTAGTAAAAAACATTAATGTTTAGAATTAGAAAGCATGTCAGTTCATTAGTAGGTCACATATATGTTTATCAAGTTGGAAAAGGGTAAGACAAATACTTAATATTGAATTTCTTTTTAAGGTACATGAAACTTACATTTTTAACGAAATTTCGAATCGCCTCATCAACCTTATTTAAATAATCTAGATAAATTTCCAATTCAGATGTAGAATCCATTTGTCCTTCAGTAGACAGAGGCATAGTATTCATCGCTTCTTCGGTAGTAATCTGCTGTGTATGTGTAGGCATGTCGAGGGAAGGTACGAAACGATAAGCAGACTGGTTCTAATGAAGAAATAATATGTACATCATAAACGAGTAAATAATAGTATATTAACATATACCTATGTTTTATCTATTATATAAATGAAAGTGGTCGATTTTTGTACTCTTATCACGTCCGTTCTAGAGGTATCGATATGCAGCTTCCCCCGATGAATTAAAACCATCCGCCCTTGCAATTGTGCATGCGTAATGTCTCAAAATTTTGTATCTTGGTGTTGTAAAATAAAATAAGGACACCAACACATTTGAATTTCTGCTATTTTAACTAAATGAAGAAGAGGGTTAAAATAGAAGACATTGGCAAATTCTCCAAACAAATCTTCGTAGAAAGTTGGAAACTTTATATACATACTTATAGTGTTGAATGAGGAATATTATAACATCTTAAATTTGGCTTGAGCTATGGTCAATTCAATGGTAGAAATTTGAAAAAGGCGTAAGAGCCTTCTACTGCTTTTTGATAAATATGTCCTTATTCATTGCTGGGCACAAGAAGTGTGCCATATCCGAATTGCATTTTCATAGATGATATTGCAGGGGAAGGGAGGGTTATCGTTCTCAAAATGTGAAGAGGGTAACCGCAAAGTCAATAATTTTTGTTTATAATTTAATGAGCTCAAAATTACCCACATAGTAGGTATTTAAGTGATCATTTGGGGATATTTATCTTTTCAACAATATTTTTATCTACCTAACAAAATTTTATTAGGTTACGAAGGTTTCAAAATTACTTCAAGGATGAAAGTATTTATCAAAATATCACTTCCAACTTGATAAATTGCAATTTTGATTTAATTGCGTAGTCTTTAATCTTGTTATGAAACGAGAGTTCATGTATTTTTGCCCTTGTGCGTATGGTATAAGAATCAACTAAATGCACGCTATGATATTCTTCTAAAATGCTCACATGTGTGAAAACAATTTTCAAACAAAAAAACATTCTAAATCAGCAGGTTGATTAAATTAACAAAACTTTTTTCTTGTTATCATTATTTTTCTGATAGTTTGCCGAAGAGGACGAGTGCTGCAGCTTGTGAGGGGCCGTTCGAACGATATGAGCCTGGAGACTAATTTAGTCATTTGGTCTTTCTTTTTGCAATCTTATCTTTTCCAGGTCTTCTAAGAGGAATAGCGATGGTGAACTTTTTTTTTGAAGTTTGGTTAGAGCATTGATAATCAGAGCAGACATAATTATAATATATTACTAGCAACCCCTGCGGCTCAAATTGCCTCCTCGTCCCGTCAGGGCTCGCAATAAAAATTAAACAAAAAAAAAATTCTATCAGATAAGTACTGCCAAGTGCTGTATTTCAAACTACACATACCAATTTATTCTTAGCTTGTTACCTCCGCGAAGAGTTCATCTTTTCAGGATGGGCTTGCCCCTTTATACCTTTGCGTACCAGCCATTCTAAACAATTTTGCAACTTTACACTAACACATGTACAAGGCTTTAATTAAAATTTACAACCTTTTATTTTTTTTTCTTTTGTATACCTGCTATCCTTTATATACCTTTTATACTGTTATTCAAAACAAGGATGCGCGCGCATCTCAAAACCAATTTCATTTTGATTTTAATATATAGAGAGAATATATAGAGAGATATGTGTATAAAGTTTACAAAATTAAGGTATGCATTTATAAATTAGATGAGAAGAAATTCTCGAAACTTTGAAAAATTATTCATTTATGGGAAATCATAGGATAATATTTGTACGGGTTGTTTTCTGTTCTCAGCACACTAAAATTATCGAAGTGAAAATGTGGCAAAAATTTCTCTATATTGAAAATGATACGTGTTCTTCAATTGCTCTCAACTTACATTATCTTTATCTATAAGTATGTGATCATAAAATTTTGAGTGAAAATTACCGCAATTGCGACATCTACAATACTCCTAATGCATTAAAAAATGGTTTTTCTCGCATAAAAAGCAACAGCTGTACACCGGTTTTAACAGAAGAAGGGTAGCCAGCTATTCTTTTCGTTGTAAAAAAGAAAATCGAAGGAGGCAAAATTGGCTCATCTGAAATAATTTATGCGTCTCAAATTCCGAACAATAGAATTTAATATATTTTTATATGTAAATATTTTTTATTAAACAAAACATATTCATTGATGTGAACATGGAAAAAAACAATTTTTCAAAGAACTACATATATTAATTGTACGTCAGATGAGTTATAATGTTGGTAAAAAAATGGGTGGGGATCAATGGCCAACAGATGGAAACTTGGGATTTGGTAGGTAATAAAGAAAAATTTGGTCAAAGCTTGTATTTGTAAATATAGAATAAAATGAAGGTATCAACATATTCAAATTTCAGTCTTCTATAAATGCATTTAGAAGGGAGTTGAATCAATTATAAACGTTTGAATTTTTGAGTCATGAAATTATTCTATATCTTCTGATCAAGTTTAGGTAGAATGCTCAAACTTTGTACTCGTATATACGCTCAACTGAAGAGTAGCAGATGTCTCTTTGAACGCGGTTGAAACGAATACGTTCTCTCTTTACATGTACAGAGATGGAAGTATTGTATGTATTAGAATATACTAGTATATTTCTTATGGTTCTTGCAATTTCGATCTGGTTTCTTACTTGCAGTCCTGATCAGAGGAAGAGAAGTTAAGGGGTCTCCCCCGAGCCCAAGATTTTTTTCAGGGCCCACTGAGGGCCCGCGACTCGACACATCGGCACTAAAAACCTGCCTTTACCTCCACGACCTTTTTTTTTTTGTTTGATCTTATGACTTTTCCTCCTGTCCTGGCCCAGATTTTCTCTGCACGGCGCTGCTTACTTGAATAGATGAGTAATACAACTTGTTCTGTGAAGAACTAGTGAAACTTATAAAGAAAAAAATCTGTTGTGATTTACTTTTGTTAGGTAGTTTATTTCGTCTATCGGATCCACATCGTGAATGGTAAAGTGGGTTTTTCCATTAATACGACATATCTTGTACACCTCCAAGAACCTAACTTCCTACAATAAAATAAAATGAAACAATGTAAAATTGTTTTAACATAGTAGGTGTACATGAAACAGGTATCAATTATTTAATCAGAATGGTAACTTTACGAACGTTACCTATAATATCTGGACATTTGGCTTCATGGGAATGAAAGTAGTTTGTAATAGAAATATAAGCCACGTCCAGACCAACGGTGCTTTAAATAATTCATCTGTGTTAATAGAGTACTGTCTGTGCTGCAGATTGTATATCTATCAGTGCCATGCACTGTGGTCATGGTATATGTAGACCATATTATGTATATACTATGTACATTGCATAATCTCTTTATAATATTAAAATCAAAATTAAGACGCTAAAATTCAGCCCTCAGAGTTGAAATGCGCGCGCATCCTTGTTCTGAATAGCAGGTATAAAATGTATATAAAGGATAACAGGTATACAAAGGAATAAAAGGTTGTAAATTTTAATAAAAGCCTTGTACATGTACAACGGTCAAGTCATAAATTTGTTTTGAGTAGCAGGTATAAAAAGTATAAAGGATAGCAGGTATACAAAGGGAAAAAAAGAGATAAATTTTAATAGAAGCTTTGTACATGGGTAAGAGCAAGGGGAAGTTGTTTAAAATGGTAGTATACAAAAGGGATTTTTTCTTTAAAATGAGCAGTGCAGAGAGTACTACCTCAATGCGCTTTTACTACTTCTGGAGAGAGGTTTTCACCAGATTAAAGTTGAAGTGCTGCTTTAAAAAATTTATATTAAAATTTTGTATTATTATAAAATTTTGGTTTCTATTTATGTCGTGTTTATTTATAACATGTAACGAGGAATGGGTTGGGCCGCGAAGCGGCCAGGGCGAAGCCCCTAGTGTAAATATATTATTATATAATTATGGTCTATGCATACCGTGAACACAGTTCATGGCACTAATAGATGTGCAATCCACAGCACAGACAGTAATCTATGCGTACAGATGACTAAATAGTGAGAATATTGGTTTCAAAAATGTTTATTTTTGAATTATGAAGTTCAAAAACTTAATTTTTCTCCAATTCCTTTTCAAATTGACTCACTTAAGAAACTGAAATTAGGATATATGTTGCTGTCCGTACTTTAAGTGATTATCTAACATTAGTATAGAAAATGTTGAGGCTTTTTGAGATTAATCAAAAATCGAAAAATATGTAGTTTCATATGTTCCAATGAATGTTATCTTTTCGAATTTTGAACTTTCATTCATTAGAATTTTATTGTGCTGGAAAATGAAAAAAAATTAAAAATAGGGCGTAATAATGGCGAAAAAACAATCGGAAAAATGAATCCTTCTTTTTTTGAACGGAAAATCCGAATTTTTATTAATTTCTTTGTAGAAAAAAATAATAATAATTGTAGATAAAAATAAATTATCCGTGTGATTTCTTAAATAACTGTCTAGTGAAGTTGAAAAAACAGCAGACACTTAGTTGGAACTTATTTTTGAAATCATAGATTGGATAGTTACATATAACTATGTTGTTAAAATAATTTATCACATAATATACCACTTCATTAGTTTTTATGGAAATATGATATCCTACTCCAAAAAGCTCCGCTTCGGATTCGTTGGCACATTCATCTTTGAGGTTTTCTAAGGTACGCTTAAACTGGTGCTTGCACTTGGAATCGTAATAATTTTTTTCATGTGGATCTATATTCACTAGCTCTAATTGGTTTGATATGGTTGAGCTAGGACAAGCTGCGAAAAATATTTCGCCTTTACTTTTGTCAAACACGTAGCGTAAATAGGATTTCTTTTGGTGTATTCTTCAGGTGTTGCAAGTTCCAGGGACGAATTGGATTGGTGCCAAATAACTCCAAGAGGTGATTGTTCGCCCCGCCTTAAAAATCTAAATTCTTAAAAATGATAAACATTATTTGGTGGTTTGTTATGATGAGAGATAGAGGATTTTATGATTCAACGTAATGTAATATTTCTACTGGTAAATCTAATGTAAGAGAGGAAATTCATGCAGCTTCTTACTTATACTTGATGAAACAATTCGATTGTTAATCTGTTGAACTAGTTTGGTTGCATTTTATAAAAAATTATACGTGAAAATTTCTGTTTCATTGCATACATAGTGATAGTATTAAACCGGCACGCAAAGGATTGTTTTTTGAAAAATAAGCGTAGCTGCTTTCAAAAATTAAGAAAATCCTTACAAATTTCTCCGGAAAAGATCTCTGATAGAAGTGGATGGAAATTAGCTCATTTAATCGCACCATTAGTTTTGAATTTTAGTACATTGCTCTAGCATCCTTAACTACTAGAAAAGAGGCACAACACCTTCAAGTGTCAACTCCTGACCTAACTACTGTATTCAAAGAGCTATAAAACAATTGTAGTTGCGTAAATGGTGAAACATCCAACATTTCCACCAACTACGCGCCATACGCGATTCCGCAGTTCCTTGCCCTCTCTCGTGCCCTCCCTCTATGAGAAAAAACGTCGTAATTTCACGCCTCCGTATAGATCATACTGCTTTTACCGGTTACCCATAGATACATTTTAAATTGCCAACTTCCTCCGACTTACTCAGATTGTCAGTCATCCTTACTGTTATTCACTTCTTATTGGAATTTCTATATCTTACACACTTGAGAAACATTCTAAATCACCCTTCTCCATTGGCATAAATAGTCTTTCACTCCTCATAGACTTCCACAAATTGTTCATAATAACTTGGCGGCAATCCGTGCACAGTAAGTTGAATTGAATTAAAAAAAAAAGAAGTCAAGGAGTTAGATAAATGAAAATGATGTATTTTCTAGTACAAAGGATACCTGAAAATAGTTACATTCAAAAGGACGTTAATCCTGAACCCAAAATAGTTATTTAGCATCTCATAGCTACTACAAAAAAGGTATCATAATCACTTTAGAATCGTAAAAATGTAATTAACTCAAAAGAAATTATCACATGCATAACAAAGGTAATCACAAATTGTTAGAAAATAATAATCCAATAAAGATTAATTTCTGAATACACATTTTCATCTTTTTAAGGGTCTATTTCACATAATGGTTCTTTTTTTGTGTAAACAGGCATTATATGTTATCGATATGGAAACCAAAATGATAATTCTAAAAAAGTAACATTTTTGATACTAAAATTCTTCGTGAATTTCTTATGAAAACTTTTGAAAATTGAAAATAAAGAAGGTAAGACACTTCGCTTCAATTTGTCCGATCGAAAAATTCAAATTTTTATTTATAACGAAGTTATAAACTATGAAGTATCCCTTTCTTAAAAGTCAATTTTTTTCGCATTTTTGTGGACAAATATTCAATTAATCAAATAAGCCATCTGTGAAATTTCTTAAATTTGTTAATTTAACAGGCAAACCAGTATGCAATCGTGTATGTAAAATAGACCCTGAAAATGTTGAAAATTTAATCTGTTTTTTATTCTAGGAGAATTTACTTAGAACTATTCAAGACTATTAGACTCATCTTGTAAAATGGCCTATGTGTGGCTGGTTTTCATAAAATGAAACCAAATTGGGGGGATTCAGCAGAAAGGTCAAAAAAATTTCTAACATCACACTAATACAAATTATGAATTCATTACCTTTGTTTTCGTCGGTAAGTGTGTCTTGGAGATACATAAAAAAAAAAATTGATAAAATTCCCAAATTGAATAACATATTTTACGTTAAATGAAAGACATCAATCCAACGAAAGGGAACTAAACGGAATGAAGATAGTGCGATAGAAAACTGTAAAATTTCTTATAACGACGTAGCAGTACCCAGCTCAAGCAAAATAAACATGTTTTTTGTATGAAACGAAAAAACACCTGTGCTTACGTGGTGTTTTTTCGTTTCATGCTCGTAGGTGTATTACATCTGCCCCCCCCCCACAATGCAAACAGAGAGTTGAAATTTTGTGTACAGGTTGTGATAGAGTTGTACTAAGTTATGCAGTCACCAACTCACATTGTGCTTCCTACCTTCCAGAGAACGTAATAGGGGGCTTACGAATTGAGAGCTGAAACATCACTGTAATGTATCGTCTACTTGGGGGGAAAACGAAATGAAAAAAAAAATGAAAAAAATCGTCCTCTTCTCGGCGGATCACAAAAGAGGCGACATTGCTTTTTTTTATTAAGAGTAATGTATTATACATTGATCTTTTGGGATGGGTGGGTGAATGAAATTTCTCAAAATCAATAGATACATTTTAAAATGAAAATAAAAAATTAAAAGACACCGATACGTGACTTCTTGAATGGACAGAAGGAAATTAGAAATTAAGGCAATCGCATCAGCGAGCCGCTAATGGATCGGTGTCAGAGTAATAAACTTTTTTGTTTTGAAAAGTTGGGAAATTTATAATTGTTGAACGCTAAAATTGGGAACTTGAATTTTTTGTAGAAGTCAATATTTTTATATTTTTTTGGGAAAATAAGAACTCGAATAAATTCGAATTGATGCCAGCTTATATCATGTATAATGCACAACAGACTATTCGCGATAACCGAAAAAATTTCCAACTTCGCGAATCATGACGAACGGATTAAATCATGCTTAGGTTCCGTTTTCTAGGTGCATGGATAGACAGACACATAGACAGACAGACAACATGACAATAGTGTTGGGAATAATCGATTATTTGAGTAATCGATTAATCGAATTTAGATTATTCCAGTATTTGATTAATTGGATTTAGATTATTGAAATAATCGATTATTAATCAATTAATCGATTTTTTTATATTGTCTACGTTTACGGAATACGAGTGAATAAAGGAAAAAATAAAAATTTACCCAAATACAAATTTTTTCTATTGATTTTTTCAATCTCTTGAAATTTTTCCCCGAAATTTTTTACAATCCAGAAATATTTTATAATATATCTATTTTGAATTTTGTTATCGATTTTTCAGCATTAGAAATTTTTTGCTCCTAAAATTTCTTCAGATGCTTTTTCAATTTTACACTTCATCTAATTTTTTTCAACCTAGAAACTTTTTCTTCAATTTTTTGCCAACTTTGAAATTTTGTTTCAATAAAATTGTGGCGTTAAAAAATGTTTCCAAAGTTCAAATGAATATTGACTTTTTGAAATAAAAAATAAATATAATTGGAAATTATTTTGAAAAAAAAACATTCAAATCTGAAACAAAACTGTAAAGATTTTTGGTTGAAAAAATACTGAGAAAAATTTTTGGCTCGAAATAAATTTTGAGAAAAAATTAAATAGAAAACATTTGAGAAAATCAGAAAAAAGATTTGATTTGAAAAAAATCTTGGAGATTTAAAAAAATTTGGAGAAAATTGGAGTTGGAAAAAATATTCAGAATTTGAAAAATCCCAAATTTCATTTTTTTTATGCTGTGTTCGATTACAATAAAAAAAAAAATTATTTGAATTAATTACAAAAATGATAGTATTTATGCTAAGTCGCAATTCTTATTTAAAAAACAAGCATATTTAAGGTATGCGATGAGAGACGATTTCATCGTATTATAGAAATGTCTTCACAAAATGCTTATTTTTTGATAAAAAGTTTTTTTTTCAAGTATGGAAGCATTATTGAAAAAAAAAAAACATAAAAACTGACCTATTTCATAACATAATCGATGAAATAATCGATTACTTTTAATAATCGATTAATCGATTCTTCCAATTATTTTTACCTATTAATCGACATTTTCGATTAATCGATTATTAATCGCGCAACAAATATGAATTAAATGAAGCCGCTGCCCCTGCTCACTAGCCAATAATCCACCGATTTTTTTCTGCGCATTGTATACCTGCTACGTCTGTACTTTTTATTAACTTATGTTGAATTTAAAAAAATGAATAAAGGAGGGAAAGGTAAAAGATACAAAATGTAGTGTTGTTTCTGTGATGAAATTTTTAACGACGACTACAAAAAGAAAATGAAAAAACTGTACATGACGGCGCTCATTTGTACCTAATTATTTTGTAATTTAAAAAAAGAAACGAAAAGTCGTAAATTTTGTCGAAAAAGTTGGGAATTTCATTACAAAAAGTTGGGATTTTTCAAAATCCCCCCCCCACCCTGAAAAATGACTTAGTTACGCTCCTGATTAGCCCTGAAAAATAGCTTCCACATTGGTAAGAACATAAAATTTGAACCTAATGTTTCAAAAAATCTCATCAATCTTATCACTATCGGTATGCTCATAAGTTCATCAACTAATCGTACGTTAGATAATCAAAACTGCGCTATTTACTTCGCCTACAACCCTTAGTAACAATATAGTTTTGTGTAGTCGCTGAAATGTACAGATAAACGCTCGAACAATTTTGTGAAGTTGCATAGAGCGAAACTGAGCCTATAAATATGCATGGTATTCGTAGCCTCAAAATATGATCCTGAAGTTTTCCATTTGTTTTTTATTCTTAGTCGTACAGTAAAAATCTTAAATTAAATATCAAAAATCATTATTAATAGATGTAACAATACTGCCTACGGATCTGTTCTTTTACACGTTTTTCTTTTTACTCTTTTACCGACTTCTTTGTCGGAAGCTCTATTACGTTTTTTACTATTGACCGTATGTGGATTTTTAAATATTTTGACTTTTGACAGTTTGGGAGCGTATTCTACATTTTCTGCGAATGCGTTTACCTCGCAACAAAATATATCAGTGAGGAGCCAACCATTGGATTCGCAAAATTCATTATCGCCGCAAGGCATGCTGAAAACATCGTTATTATATGGGCCGTTTGCCGCAATAAATACCACTCCTTCGTTTGTATGTTCATTGTGAACGACTTTCCATAGGTAGGCAGGAATGGGCATGATTCCGCGATCTTTAAATGTAGTTAGAAACATGGGATTGTGTTCATCTTTGTTATTAGATAATGTGCCATAGGTACCGGTGTAAATAGTCAGCGGAATTTGCAACTATATTCGACGAATAATGTGTGAAACATATCAATGATAAATCTACTGGAATGAGTGCTGGTCGATTTTCGCGTGTAAATTATATACTTACCATTTTTGAGGCTTCTCTGATGGCATTCTCCACTTTTTTCCATATCCCATTATTGACAGTTTGCCACATCGGGGCTACGTTGAGGTAACGAAATGTAGCGCATTTCCATGGCGTGAACGACATATCTCCATCAGGAATAAGATGCCCTTTGGCTAAAAAGTCGTCGTCTACGAGGCGTCCGAATAATTTTTTAGCATTTTCCTGCGAGAGTAAAGTACTCTTAATATTATAGAACTTTTAAGTTCAAATGTTTCCTTCATACATAATCTTAATAATGGTTTACCTTCTTAAATGCTAGGTTCAGTGCGGTTGCACCGCCATTGGTTCCTCCATCGTCGTGATCCTGAAACGTTGTGATGCATCTAACCGATTGCGGTTTGGTCGAAACATCGAGCAGTTGATGCTTGGAAAATAATGTGTATCTGCTTCCGTTATGGTGGCAAACTCGGTACAATGGATGCCACGTGCGTTCCTGTAAGTTAGAGAATTTGTTGAGAGGTTTTCATGAGGTTTTTTTTATTATTCACCAAATTGTTTGATTTTACCCACCAATTTCTCTTTCCAATTATTGAAATTTAAAGCCTGAGGTAATATCGTTTCCATAAAAACCTAGAACAGAGATAACACAGTTGAATCGTTTGGAAAACTGAAGGTTTGATGAGCACGCCTAGCGTAATTTTACCTCGAATCCTACTTCATATAAAGTAAAGGTTGTTGTTTCTTCTTTTCCTTTTTTTTTTTCTATCACTTCGTGACAAGTTATACCTAAATTTTTTATGGTTGGTTCTACTTTACGTTCACAGTAGGCATCTACAGTTGTACCTTCACTTAAATCTTTAGTATCTCTTCTTTCTAAAGTAGACGGATTATCACCTTTCACTTCAGGTGAATCTGCAGGGCAAGCATAAATTAGCTTCTCAAATAAACCATAACGTATTTTTATTTCTTCCTTGTTCTTATCATCAACCACCAAAGGTAAGGCTAATTTGTATGAATTTAATTTTCCGATCAAATACAACGGATTGAATCGTGTGTCTTCCTCTTTTCCACCATAAACCTGTACAAATTGATCTTCGTTATAGGGCTCCATTTCGCTACCGTACCTCCATTTTGCGATTGGAGGATGAAATTACATATATACTTTCTGCTACATTTAGGCTATTTTGTGCTGCAAGAATGTTCGTTTATCCTGCTCCCCTAATAGAGATTTCGTATGCAGGGCTACATAAATACGAGTCCTCTCACCATTTTATTGAAGAATTGGTGGCACCAGGACATACTGGAGTTATCTTGGGAAAGGACATTCCACTCATATTTATTTAGTCTGTTTTTATGAAGAAGTTTCATCATTACTTAATATTTGTTCAGTCTCATTTCATTAATTTTCATGAAAACCGCAACAAAAGAAAATTTGAGCATGTTTTTTACTATTCTTGGAATTTTCTCAATGTTTGAATTTGTTTTTCGAAATTTTATTGGGAATAAGAAATGTGCGAAATTGTTTAAGTATTCATTTCAGCTTAACCAAATGGAAATCGGATGATCAGAATTGGAGTTATAAGGATTTCACGAATGGTACTCCAGATGAATTTGTACCTTTTACATACTCATCAAATTAAGAATAAGTCATCAGATCGCTTTTAGCATTTTTCTATTTTTATATGTATGGCCTAGGCATACTGAAGAGATTAGGCTGTAATCATGTGAAGAACTATCTAGGCATAAAGCCTTGGGAAAAAGATCGCTGAATATCGATCAAATATACATAGATTTACAGCACTCTAATCGATATAGGCGGACATTTTCGCTATGATATAGATATAGAACGTATTTTACATAGCTCTGTACAAAAAATAGGAAGATATCGTTTGATCACTAGGGAAGGTCTGTTAAGAACACGAAGGTCAATTTTCTCACATAGAGAAGGAAGGAAAAAAGCTGTTGTTTGCCGAAAAATTTTATCGAAACAAAAAACATACAAAACTAGCACAAAGGATATGTATAATTAATCAGTTATGCTGCTCTCAATGTTGAAAGTGAGAAAGCATTCACATTTCCGCAGCCTCCATTGCATTTGGGGGATAGCAAACGAAAATTTTTGCCGCACAAACGTAGCACAAACAATATGCGTAATTTTAGCTTCCCGCATTAAATGGGAGGCTCGTATTTCTACAGCTTCCCATGCAATATCTGTATTAGGAGAGCGGCATCAACTAAAATTTTTGCAGCACAACACAGCACAAACAATATGCGTCATTTCATCCTCTAATCATAAAATGACGGTGGCATTAGCAAAATGAAGCTGTGTTATAGTTGAACTAGATTGTTATTCAAGTACATTTATAACATTATTGAAGAAGTAATTTACCTTGACATTAACTGTGGTACATTCCTTAGTACCAAACAAACAATTCCATTTCCCGAAAAAATTGTGGATTGGTCTGATTTGTGCGACGAAACATAAAATTGGTAATAATCTACATATTTTCGTCATGTCATTAACGAATAAAAGTATTACGCACTTAGAAAACGAATTTGATAGAGTTTAGATTATACTGGTGTATCGAAAGAGCCAAGATAGTACTTGTATTAATGATGTAAACGTTTCGAACATTAAAATTTTTTTATTACTTATCGCGGTAATGTATGACATTGTACGATGTAGCAAATATACCTAGTTGGTGGAAAAAGTGTACTTATCAGCGTTGACACGCTGGCACATGTATTAGGTGGAAATTCAAGCGTAGACGATGTTTTTCAGAGGCATTTGTTTCCATTGCCACAGATGAGAAATAATTTCAGCGAAAATTTATTCGATGAGTTTAATAATTTTAGAATTAATAAGCTGGAAAAAACTGAAATACGATAAAGAATGGATATTTTCACTTATTACTGTAATATGGCTGAAGAGGTGAATTCGAAAAAAAAAAACCGAACACGAATGAAGTAATTTACATACGAATGTCATGGCAGTAATTGAGGAATAACTGCTTTTGAGTTCGATAAACCGTTTGTTGATTTGCATTTCGATGATAAAGTTGATATTAATCATCTTTCAAAATCTTATCGGAATGATAATTTAATTCAAAATATTATTGATACTTGGGATTTTAAATTAAATAAAGACACGACATGAATTAAGCGTTGGAAAATGCGTACATTTTCTATTATTACTTTTTAATATGGACTTGAAGGCTTGAAGTTTCACAAAAATTAGGAACACAAAAATTAAAAAAAAAATGAAATTTATTATTCATTTGATTACTGTAGAAAAAAATTGTGAATTTTTACTAAAGTATGTAAAAAAAAGTTTTATTGCTTCATGCATTGAACTTCATAGACTATTAGAAGCACTGTTCAGTTACAATCATGATAATTATTGTTTAGTGATGATAATTATTGCGCATAATATAGATGCACTGTTTGGCAACAGTAGCAACGCTGCGTTGTAATTCACCGTGACTGGTTTAAAAAAAAAAGGGACAGGTCAAGGACATGGGGAGAAACCCATCTTCCCTTGGTACAACGAACAAAGGACGATAGCTGCATGTTTATGCGCATCGCCATACGCAAAGGAAACCAGTTTCTTTTGTAGTATGGTCAAGTGGAAGGAGATGATTGAATTGATCCTTCGTCATCAGTCCGATTTTAGATTTCGTGGTGGTCGGTCTTTAAGAAATTTGCTCTCTGCGCGTTCGCGTAACAATTATATTGTCGTTTAGTATTCGGTTAGTGAAACTGACGTGAAGCTTCAAGTTCCTCCGTATGTTCTGCAAAATCATTCGCTGTACTTCGAAAATTTGCACATACAAAATAAAAGTGATGGCAATATACATAAATTATGAAAAAATTAATTTACTTAATTTAATTAGTAAAATTGCTTTTAAATTCAAATAAAATTTTAATTCAGTTAAATTCAACTGTAAGCGGTTTTTAGTAGTTAAAATATGTGATTGAGAATGAGTGATGTAAGCAGAGACCAGATGATACTACAACCTTAATAGGTATGTTGAAGTTTTCTCCCTTTATCACATAAGACCATAGTTCTACTTATAATCCTAATGAACAGTCTTTTTGAGTGGACGAAAAACCTTAATGAAAAAATACCTATAAGTGATAAATTACTTTCAAGGTTTACCTATGTAATTCATTACATTTCACGTTATTTTCGTGTATATGCCCATTGTATGTTTTAATTGACAATAATGGATGTTCATTGATGTCAGTTTTTTATCATTTTCTCCTGACTTATTAAATAATCTCCTCCTCCCTACTCCTTCAAACTACAGATAGAAGTTATTTCAGCTCTATAAAAATGTAAACTGTTGCAACGCGTAAAACCAATGAAGTATTTTATTATGTTTTTATCTAAAGTAAAATTAAAATTTTTACTATTTTAAACTGTATATAAACTTCAGAATAATAAACAAGATATGTAATCCAGAAGTCTGCGGATATTATTAGCATTAAATTCAATTAAATGAAAAACAGGATAAAGACAAAAAACATATCAAATTGTACCTATGAATTCAGGCACACATTACACTATTATCATTATCAACATGAGCAAGCAACCAAAAAAAAAAAATAAAAAAAAATAAAATGGTGAGTAATTGATTACCGTAAATTATAAAAAAAAAAAAACAAAAAACAAATTTATATACGTAAGAGATGAAAATTAAATGCACATAAGTATTATTAATTTTTAAACTTAAATAACTGGCAAGCAGTAAAAAAAAACAACACATCAGTAAAGTTTACCAAAAAACAACGAAGATTTCCTGAATTGATTCCGAAATTTTGAACAAGCACCTCATGGACAAAATTTCTTTTGAATAAGTAGAAAATAATCTATGTTACCTTTCGACTTCAGTAATAATACTTATCAAGTATGGAGATCATCAAGCTTCAGCAAACTTCACTTCATTGGAGTATAACAATTTATAAGTGAATGGAACAAAAAAAATAAAAAGTTGGCATAATGACCAATAAAAATGAACAAAAAACAACTTAAAATTTACATAAGAAAGTGCCAAACTGGCTGAACATTTAAAAGAAAAAAAAAATTTGCAAATTGCATAATAACGAATTATCGTTGACAAGTTAAACAAGAAAAAAAAACAGAATAGGTATCGTGTAATACTAATACTCATACGATAGCATAGAAGATCTGAGAAAGAACAACTGAACTAGGTCAAGCTTAAAAATTATGCGAAACTTCAGTTCGACTGTCGTGTGTAGATCGCAATTGCTATGTTGGATGGGGGTAGTCGGAACCGTATTGGAAAAAATGGAAAAACCCCTATCGCATTAAGTGATCCATTCCTTATATAACACGATTTTACGCTCTACACTGTATTGACTTGAGCTTGAAAAATCAAAAAATTTAATAAATAAATTTCTAGTTAAATCAATTTCTTTTTTTTCTTTTCCAGTCTATATTTTGTATCCTAAGAACGAGAAAAAATGTTAACCAAATATTTTTATTCAAATTTGAGAATACAAACATTTTTTCATTTTATTGAGTAAGGTATATTGTTTAATGTGTATCCATATTTTCTTCAAATTAGTGATAGTGATAATTCATCGTTCGACGAAAACCCAATACAGACTTAATTTTAATTCATTGATTCACCGAAAAATTAATTATACTCGATTTTCTTCTTTCAAGAGTTCTTGGATTATGATTTCACAAAGTCTCATTGCATGTTTGGTAATGTCAAAAGATGAAATGCTGAAGTGCTTAAGAAAGTTTAATAGAATTCATCTTTAATAAGATCCCGTAAATTTTTTCATGTAGAAAAGCACAATGTTGTGTATTCGAACTTTTATTGATACGTATAATTATTGTATAAAACAGAAAACAACAAAATAAGAACAAGGTAATAAAGTAATTTGAAAAATGTTTCCAGTGCACTCCGTGGTAAAAATCTTCATGTCCGAATTTTTTTGAAAATTTTTCAATTTTCTGAAATTATGCAGCACACTTTTATCAGTTTAAGTAGTTACCTAGATAATTATTTCTTACCCTATGAATAACTTAATCATTTCACTTCTCAAATTTGATGTACTGTAATATTTATTGTTTTTATTAAAAAAAAATCAGCTAAAAAAAGTCAGATTGCTAGATGGCTGTATTTTATCGTCAGTTAATGATTCGTCGATTTTTCCCTTCCCTCGACACTTAATTATACGGGGAATTTGTTGAGTAAATGCTTAAATTGAGGAATCAATAAATCAAACTTGTTTGTGAAATGTATTGTAGGAAGTACCTTCGTGTTTCTTTTTACGTTCTTTCATTTTTTTAAAAACTTTTTTGACAATGGCTTTCAATTTCTGATGTGAAGGATTGCCTGTGAATAAAATCAAGATTCGTGTTAACCATTCCAGTTGCGAATGAAGTAATAGTTAAATCAAACTTATTCTTACCTGGCATTCTGAGTTCCACTTTGACATCCAAATTGGGAACATATTTAACGACATTTTTGAAATCTGAATACGTACAACAATACGTATACCCTTTCTTTATATTTTTAAATCCTTTTGACCACCACTCAGTAGATTTACATACATCGGTACACATGGTTTGTATCTTCTTCAGATACGGATTATTCGAGGTTATAATAGCAATGGCTGCTTTTTTACTCTCACTGTAAATAACCTTCCAGAAATAATTAGGAACTCGTAGTTGATTAGGCGGGTTAAGGTATATTGGTCGCTGGAGCAATTCCATAACGCCGTATGTGCCAGTAATAACTATAAAATCGTCTTGCGACTTTGTGTAAAAACCAAAAACAACAACCATTGTGAAAAGTCGAGCATATAAGACATAAATTAGGTACTCCTGTGTTACGTACCCAATGGGCAGCTTTTCTGACTTTATTTTCAACTTTTAACCAATTCCCAGCGTTTATGTTCTGCCATTGAGGAGCAGCGTTGATGAACAAGTAGGTGGCTATCTTCCAGCCAGAAAATAACATATCGGCGTCTGGAGCTAAATGACCTCTGGAAATGTACTTACTAGTGGAATCGAAATATTTCCCAACATTTTTGTTTTTAAAATGGTTTTTAAGTTCTCTTCTACATTTCGCTGTGAAAAATTTAATGTGAGTGATTAGAGTGAAGCGAAACATTATAAATAAATTTAATGGGAGCAGTGTCAACTGTCAATGCGAAACGTCGCGTGTGTTGTCAAGGTCGATGTTTTTGAAAATCGCGATTATTCGATTACTTTAGTGTAGAAACCATTCGGCGAATTTCCGTTGTACAATTCTTTCAAATTTCCGACCATAAATTCTCTCGGTCTTGGTACGTTTTTTTGTCTAGCGTCGATGGATTTTCCGTACATGATATAAGTGGTGTAAAGGGTATCCATAGTTTTAATGTTATGACATGCAGATAGCATTTTGAACCATTGCGATATTTCTTTTTCCTTGTCCATATGAACCTAAAAATGTGAAAAGAAGAGTTAAGATTTCAAGATTCTAAAAGAAAACTTGAGACATTTGCTTAGGTTTTCTGAATGAACCAATTTAAACGATTAATTTTTTAAAGGATATTTTTAACACATTGATTTTGATATGTAGTTAAACAAAAACAAAGAAAGTGGGACGTGGAATTCCAATTAGTTTTCTAGTTACTTCGAAATAGTACTTCTTAGCTTTTACAATGTTTTATCAGTATAATCACTTACAATTACTTCGTAACCAATTTCAAAAATGGTGGCTTCTGAATTCTCACCGCATTTTTTGCCAGTATTTTTTATTTCTGGCGTAAGTTGTTTGTCACATTGGAATTCTTTGGTTCCTTTAACTATTCTAGGCTCTTCCAAGAGCTGCAGTTGGTTGTGTTGACATTTTGTTAATGCAGCGTCCATGCTTAGCATTTTTAATACATTATTTTCACCCGGGCAGAACAGTACGATATGGTCGTTTTCATTCAAATTGATGACAGATTTCTTTTCGTTTCTTTCCGGTAGGAGTAGCTCATATTCGTTGGTGTTTTTAATGGCGAGCATCAAAGGTTGATTAATTTTGGTTAGGTCTTCGTCCACATTTAGTGAACAGGCTGGAAAGTGGTAACGGAATTTAATTTTACACTTGAATTTTTTTAAATATGTAAAAATAACTTTCTCAACTATCGAAAGAAGTTACATTATGATATTCAAAAAAATTTTCTGTAGAAAAGAATTAGTGTGTGGGTAAAGTATTATAAGTATTGTATGTACTTGAACTGGACTTACTTCTTTCAAGTTCAGCATTTTTCAAGTTTGTCTCACCAGAGCTTAAAAAGCACACGTAAATGAACACTACAATATACCTTCGTCTCATATTGAAAATTTTATGAATTGTACACGAAGCTACAATTGTTGAGCGAGAATACAATTTTCCACGTCATTTTTCGTTCAGAATTACACTTGTGCTGATCGCATTATCACAGAGACAGGTTTTACAGCAATTTATTCGTTTTTGAAATTTCGTTGACAAAGCGTGAACTTGACCGAAATTTTGAGCGGCCAAACCTTCCCACTGATAGATGAAGTGGGTAAAAAACAGTTTCCACGTGATAAAAAAAAAAGATGTAAAATAAATTTCTTTTCAATAAAATAAATTTTATAATTATTAAAAGGATTTTACGAAAAAAAAAAAAGTATTAAAGATAGGTACTTTAAACTAATTGTAAATAGTATAGATTAAGATTGATATAAGAAGCTTCGAACCAGCTCTAACCAGTAAAGATATATAATAATAAAATACATAAAAAAGTTCTAACTAGTGGGTGAAGATATAAAAAGAAATTCGTTTAAAAAGTTCCGACTAATGTTGATGTGAAATAAAAATTGATAAAACATGTAAAACTAGTTCAAGTCAGTAAAAACTGTATTGAATTGAATTTTTGAATTAAAATAATTCATTAGGTTAATAATACATAAATATTTTGCATTTATGGTGTTATTTATAACCCGCACCAGTGCGCCTTATGATGCGAGCGGTGCGAGGATCACCTTCACTACATTAATATAAAGTTTGAAAAAAATGTAAGATAAAACCAACGAAACCGAAGAAACAAAAAAACAAAAACTTGGGGCATAAAATGAGGAAAACATTAAAGAAAAACAGCAGAAGCTAGAGAAAAAAATTAAAAACGAAGAACAAAAAGAGGTTAAAAATTAATCAAAACTTTCAACTAAAATTAATTTCTCTACGATTTAAGAAATAAAGTTCGAAGTCTCCACTGAAGCGCTTCCTGTTGCTGATCTTTCGGAGCACAGAGGGGAGCCCATTTCAGGCAATGAGGGTCGCATATGCCCCCTACAACCTACGGTGGAACTTGAACCACCTAGGAACAGTAACAACAGCCCTCTCATATCCCCTCTTCTTACTTTTGGCCGAAGCTGGACACCAAATAGTTCTTTCCTCCTGTGTAGGTACATAGCAACAGGCAGTGTGAACAAACAGATCTTCTAGTGCTGTCCCTCGCCTTAATACTTGCCCCGTTCTTAACTGCTCTTTTCTGCAGTATACGAATTACTCGTAGATCTAGATGATGCCGAGGAGCTTTTCCCCAATCGATGGTGCTGTACCTAAGCGCAAATTCAAAAAGTGCGATATATACTTTAGTCGGATATTTCTGAAAAAATTGCTACGCTAGATAATACATCGTATAATTTATCTACAGGTATGAGCTATGAGCACACCAAGTTAGTCTTGAGTCAAGCATGACTCCAAAGTATTTATTTATTTCCTCTACTTGGCCAGTGGACTCACAAAGGCATGAGGCTAGACAGTCTGGCCTAATATGAAGTGTGATTTTGTTCTCTAAGTTCAAGATGTTCTTATAGCCAAAACTCATCAATTGAAATAACGTAGATATATGTTACCAGTATGAATAATTTATGAATACCTTTCCCCTGCTACAAGAAATGAGTTAATAACAATCTCCTATTATAACCTTATTAGCGATTTCTCACAAAACTGAAGCTTTTTTTAACTTAGAACATAGGGAGAAAATTACGTGAAATGTTACTGCTGTATTGCTTTGATTACGCTTTGGCTTTCTACGTTTGTTGATGGCTTTTCATACACGTTAATTGAGGAAAATTGACGTCAACAACTATTTTCATCAACAAAAGGAAATAGGATTTTTTAATCCAGCATCAGCTGCCTATGTAATTTGATTTCAGTATATCAGACCTGAAGAGATGATGAATTAAGTAGGTAACACTCGTTAAAAGCTTATGTTATTAAAATATATTGAATTACACATTAATTTAAAACATTTTACAATTGGGTTCAACTTTTAAGGTGTTCCTAATTGCTGAATACGATAGAATGGTTTTGTAGTAGATTCTTGAGGCATTTTCAAAGTACCATTGACATTTTTCAAAATATCTTCATTAAATGATATTATTCGGAGGAAATCAATAGCATTGCAACAGTATGTGTCGCCTGTTTCGGTTACGTTGTTTCCAACCCGCCATAAATTAGTTTGGCAAATGTCTTCACATATCCTTTCAACATATCGATAAGGAATATTGCTGGTAATGAAAGCAATGGCTTTTTCCGTTTGAACGTCGTGAACAATTTTCCAAAATAAATGAGGAATGGGAATTTTTTCAAGATATATAATTTCGTGCTCGGATCCGTGCTGAATATAGGTACCCGTGTAAATGATCAACTCGCGATCGAGCTGTTAAAATAGATAAATTTCAACGAAATTGTACAATATAAGAAATAAATAGACAGGTGAATACCTTAATCGCTGCTGTTCTTATTTCTTGCTCTATATTATTCCATGTTTGAGTGATAGGAAGCCACATTGGAGCGGTGATGTGGTAGAAACGAGTTGCATATTTCCAAGATACGAATAACATATCGTTTTCGGGGATTAGTGTTCTTGGTATTAAATATTTGTTTATAACGTCGAAATAATTTGTAATCATTATTTTATTTGTTTGTATATATTTCTTTTCTAATCTCTGGAAAACATTATTAAAATGGCAGGTCAGTAAGTGTTTCCTATAGGCTCAGAGTGGGCATAACTTTTAAATTTTTTAGATGACTTTTTTTTAAATTTGAGTTCTTAATAACAAAGCTAGTTGTTTTAGTTGTTACAGCCTACTGGATTCATACAAGAAGAATCAGAGAAAGGGATAAACTCGTAATTTTATGTTTGAGATCGTTATGGTTGATTGGCTAATGTTCATAGCTGGAAGAAAGCTAGAGATTTCAATATGTTTGATACCTAATGTCTACTTAGATTATATAATCCAAACCGATACCCGCCCACATTATGAAAGGAGATTAGAGCAAACAGTGATTTTTAATACAAATGTTGAGATATGATATTTTTTGAATCCTCCATATGGCCCCGCCAAATCTACTTGAAAAGCTCTGACATTAAATGTGTGAATATTTAAGGACCATAATGTGTGTGTGATTCCTTAAATTTGATTAATATAAAAAACACAGAATTATGTAATCGACATTTTTGAGTAAAACTTGAATGTCTAAAATAGCTCAAATTAAATAAGCATTTGGATAAGCCAAAATATTCCTACTTAGTTTTTTACCTTTCTTCTTTAACGTGTCGTGTACAGCAACGATTAAGTACATAAGTAATCATGTTGAAGCGCGTTCATAGGTAATAAGTAGGCATTTCAAGAATAAGTGGTGAATGAGGATGTGTAGGGATGAACTACATTATTTGCAACAGTGAAATTTTATTATGATAGATTTTTTTTTTCGAAGTAAAACATGAAATGTAGTCCTTCAGATTTTCTCTCATTTGTTACTTACTATGTTTTTTTAAAGTATTTTTATATTTTTCTAACGATGCAAAAAAGAAATATATAAATTAATTTTAAAAACATTGTTTGAAAATATAAATTTAGGCTTTCCAAACTCTTCAAAAGTACTTTTATGAAATTTACATAAAAGGACATTTTTTCTTTTTGGTTCCTCTTGTAGATATCTGCAGCTCTATTGAAATACATCTTTCCCACCATACCTAACAATTTTTTTAAAAAACACATTTTTACCTGATAACTTACTTTGTCATAAATTTCCGCCAAGTTTTGAACATTTTGTGATGTATCATCATAGTGCAAATCAAAGAAAAAATCTGGTATTTTTTTTTCCTGTGCAGCATATAAAACTTTACCGTCAATTGTATGCTTTGTGTAAACATTACCTTTGAAATTATCTGCCCAACAAAAGAAAAGTAATTTCTTCCATTCTGTAGCCTATAGCAACATACAATTTATTATTCATTAGTTTCAAACTGATTAACACATGTATAACATGAACGTTAGTTTTACGAATCTATGTTAAAATTTTAACATTCCTTTTAAACGCTTACTTTATTAGCTTGAATAATTTTCTCATTAATGATTGATTGTGAAGTATTACCCCAGTGTTCTATTAATGGAGCCACGAAGGAAATCTTAAACATTTCACTTTCTATGTTATAAGATTTCAAAACAATAACACGTTGAACTAATACACATACATATTCGTACCTGAACACCTATTTCGTAAGCAGTACCCAAGCAAGCTTCTTCTTGTGTGCCATTTTTTTTCACTATGAAGTGCACTTTTTTGTCACAAGAGTAAGGTTTCGCATCCTCTTCTCCATTAGAAGTTGTAATATTCGGCCTTAAGGTTTGAGTGGTAGTGTTGTATCCGTTGCAATAAATGATTTTCATATCTTTATAAATGATCTGTTTTCCTTTAGTTTGGACAGGGCAGGCTATTATAAGCTTTTCGAGCATTCTAAACGGAATTATTGAAGCTGTAATAGTACGCTGTGGCTTGATCCAAGAAATGATATTATCTTTTTTCAGAATAAAATATAAAGGTTGAAAATCTGTTTCATCTTCATGGTGTAAAGTATAAAAGCATTCTGAAAAACGTCATCATATTCCGTTTAATGTGAGCTCGAAATAGCTGTAGATTAATAATTATTTTACATACCTCCATTCACAAGCCACCAAGCATTATACATTATGAATAATATTACTATCAACATCAATGAAACTTAATTTGAGAACATTAAAGATTTCAGCGAATTTTATTACCCAAAATGTCGAATATGTAACGCAAATTGATTACTATCTGTTTTTCAGATATGTTACGTGTGTAGATATGACGTACTTCTTTATTTGCACTGCAAAATTTAGGTGTATCGAGTAATAGAGGCTCCGCCCCCTGGCGTTTCATGGCCCTTCCACCTTGGTGGTTCCTTGCTCTGCTCGTATCAACCGATTTGATCCTTCGAGGCTCATAGTCATCTGTTAATCATGTTACAATATGGATATCATTTTAAGTAGATAGAAGACTGGTTGTGTGAGGATTATTTTACTCGTAGTTTTATTCGCCAAAAATTTGATTTTTTGCAGTTCTGTTATGCTCGGCCATTTTTTGCAGTTCTGTTATGCTCGGCCATTTTGCCCTTTGGGCTCGCTGTTACTTATTGTTGTAAGGTGTAAGGGCACACCATTCCTTCTCTCGCGCACTTGAGGCGTATACCGGGTGACTACTTGATTCAAGCACCCAAGCGAAAAAATTAGCTAAAAGGTGAAAAAATTCATAACATATATGCATTTTTGACAACAAAAGTATAAATTGAATTTTTGAATTTCATTGATAAACGCTTTCAAGCATCAAATAAATATTATTTTGCCATTTATTCTTGCTAACATCATTCAAATATATAATTTATTTCTATCAGGGAAAGATTTTTGCGCTTGGGGTGCTCAAATCAAGTAGTCAGTAGTCACCCGGTATGTTGAACTTCTTATTTTTCGATTTCAAAATATAAAATATATGTACTTCGAAAGACTATATGTATTGTAGAAAAATTAGACAATTTAACAATATTTGAATATTCAAGGAATTAAGCTCATGAGAGAAGAGGAGGGGTCTGATCCTCAAACTCAATTCTTCTTGTCGTTTCAAATTAATAAAGGAATCTACCATCGTTTGATGTGAAAAATCAGGAAACACATTACATTCCCATACATCGTGAAACAGCGCTAACCCTAACCAAAAAAATATAAATGCCTTAAATAAATGGTCTAAAAACATTTGAACAAACATCGATAACGTATATTTTTACAAGGGAACGAAACAACGAAAATATATATAACAACATAATATACAGGTATGCGGAAAGTTAAAAAAAATAATTTATACAAAATGAAAACATCAATTAACTAAGAAACGATAATTATACGAACAAATTATGTTACATTTACGCGCGGTGTATGGAATGCCTTATTCGCGGTAGCCTCGATAAACTATTACGATCGTTTCGCAATTGCCTATCGGATCTTTTCTTCGCTTCATCGCTACTGCTACTTTGGTGCGGTTGAAGCGATTTCAGCGAGTCTTCGTAACTACCGCTAGAAAAGCAAATGAATAAATGAGTTGATTGGCCAACAATCCGTTGATCTTAAAAAAGCGAAGATTTTCAAATGCTATTACCTACTTGCTACTGTTCCCCGAGGAAAATACGGCACCATGTCTGCATTGGCATCGAGCACTAACTCTTCTGTTGTGCGCCTCGATACCAGAATCTCGGCCGCTAGAATGCAGCGATACCATAGATGCCCCAAGCATCCCTAGACTATGGGATCTCATGAGAGATTGTTGGGGACATTTATTCGCATGGCTACGACTGCATGACTGATTATGACGGTAGCTCATTCTACGTCGATGGCATTCAGTATCCGTGTAGCTATCTGTGGAATCTTCGATGAAAGATAAAGGATTGAATAAGGAACGCGGACGACACGCCGATAGTTGAGTCATACTTTTGGTACCAGTGTATAAACTGAATGGCAAATCAGCTGGATCTAGGTTCGGGAATAGATTGGTGGTTTTCTTATACCTCGATCTAGATATTGGAAAATTGGAAATGTAATGAAGCAACTTCGAAAAAAGTAAGTTCCAGTAAATATTTTGAAAACTATGCTTACTTTTTGCGATTAAAACAAGCTACACAAATGGCAGCAGTAAAGGCGCCCAAGAATATGACACAACCTAAGATGATGGTCATGGCTTCAATACCAGAAAGAATGGTTTTTTCGCTGCGTTGCGTTCGAATCTCATTTTCTGTGCTGGAAGTCAAGGCTAGCACTTTAATTGGTTCGAGGGCTGATTTTACTTCTAGTTCTTTTTCCTTTAAAGACCTGTTGGCAAAAAATTCGACATTTTCTCTGGTGTTTTCTGGGAAGATTAGGTGAATGAAAGTGTTCACTTACTGGCTAAGAATTTCATTATCTATGATGGAATTCATTAATGTGTCCACAGCGTACAAATATAAATCCGTCCTAAAACACATTTTGTTGAAAATGAAAAAAACAATCATTTAATCAATCTTACTGCATTATTGGAGTTGAGTTTTAAATGGCCGCATGTTCTAATTTTTTAAATGATGTTGTTAGCCTCTTCACACACCCATACCACACTTTGCACCAAGGTTGAAAACCTCCACTTAACCTCTCTAAAACTACTTGAGAAGTTAAATTAATTAAATTTTTAGTATGTTTTGTCATCGATATTGTCTTAGTCTATCAAATTACAGCGATTAGACACCCGTCAAACTTTCTTCAAATTTCGAGCACATGCCATGTTGCATAACTTTTTGCTTTTGGCATTTTTGACCAATTTTGACGACTATGTGTCTCTGAACGATGAGTTATAGCGTTGAAAAATTTATGTGAGGTTCCTCCACTGCAAAATTTTATTCCATAATGTTTCCTTAAAAATACCCCTGTAACCTATCCAAGTACATTAAAATTTCTCATAGGACCGAAAAATTTAATTTATTTTATATTTCAAACTTCGGCAGGTGGTTCCTCTTTAACAACGAAAATTTACCTGTGTGATCTATCAAATAGCTTTGAAATTTTGCGTGCAATATGAAAATCTCATACATTCGACATTTTAACCTTTTAAAGTGGGAGAGAGATGGTCTCTTTTACAAAATTTGAATTTTTATCAAAATCTTATTCGTGGAAGTAACTTGAACTTTTTTTAAAGAAATTTATTTAAAAAAAAAATAATAATTTTTAAAAGTACGCCTACATACGTATGTAGTATGTACATTAAGGTGGAGCAAAAAAAAATTCTTCAACTTTGATCAAATTTCAGGTGATAGTTTACTTTGAGTTGAAAGTCCCCATACAAAATTTCAGAACGTAAGGACCATTTGGGGATCTGGGGGGAAAGTCATTTTTGAAAAAAAGCGGTTTTTCGCCTCTATTCACTTGGTAAGGTAAAATCAGAGTAGATAAGTTATTTACACTCATTTTATCATATGACACCTCAATGAAAAATTTTCCACCTCTTATGTAACCCCACTAAATTTTCTGGTCGACAATCCCTCCTACTCTCTTCTAAAATCATATATGGAGGTGAATTGGAGTTATATTATACTTTCAGCACTAATAATTATATGAGTTCATATTAATTACATTTTTACTGATGTGAGGCTCCTCAAGCTCTGTTCAAATTTTGATCATACACCATTTTAGATTCATTTTAACCCAAATTCAAGATGTCATATTCTAGTCATTAACTAACCTCATACACAGATTTTATTCTGTCTAGATTGATTTTGTGAGGAGATATGGAAAATTCAAGAAATGTAATGACGCAAAACTTCCTCATAAAGCAGTTTTTTACTCTAACTCCTCTCCAAATGCAGTTATGAAACTGAAATTTAGATATGTTAGCTTACCTAACTCACTTTCTAATATAAAATTAGCAACAAAAAATTTAAACCATTTGCCTTTTTTCCAGCTTCCCTCAAAATTTGAGTGATTCCTCATTTTGAAATGTATCGAAAAAACAAAAAGTATCTTTTTTGTATTTTTACCAAAATTTTGGGCGAGTTTCATGTATACCCGCCGACACTACGCGTGGAGGAAAAACGTAATTATGTAATTATATGTATACCAAAAAGTTGGACACTACTTACGCAATCACATTTTGGGAGTCTTTTTCGTAATGCGGTTCTACTTTTCTGACTTTTATATCTAAACCACTTATAATAGATAAGGCTCTGTTAACAAAAATATATATATATTTCATTAGCTAGGTTACCAATTTACCATTCAAGTGTCTTATTTTGAAATGAACTCTAGATAATGCTTACTGAGTAAGGTTCGACATATTATTTTCGATTTCTTCAGGTTTCTTATCTACAGTCATGATAATTTTATCTAAATCACTGATCACAAAAACCTGTGAAAGCGTGAAAAATGCAAAAATTAAGTTCTTATCAAAAATTTCACATACTTAATAAATATCTGTTAAATATTAATACTCACGAAAACATTGGAAATCGTAGATTTACCATCTTCAGCGCCAGCTCGATCTGTAGCTTTAACATCAAATCCGAATACATGGCCTAAATTATACAGTAAACTAGTAGAGGTCTTAATTTGACCGGAAACTGGATCGATAATAAATTTATGAGTATCGTCGTCCGTTCTGCTTAGAATCTGATACCTAATATCAGCGTTCAAACCGATGTCGTCATCTACAGCCTGAAGAGGAATTAAGGAATGAATGTGGTATGCTCATAGAGGCGCAGATGAGTAAGTGTTCTAATAAAGAGGTCCGATTATTACCTGAATTTTAGTGACCTGGTATCCATATGGAGCAGTGTTGGGTATGGCTGCTACGATTGGACGACCATTAGTCTTGAATCTTGGAGGATTATCATTTTCGTCCGTAACGTGGACTATAACTTTAACTTCGTTAGGGGCTATAAATGAAAAGTAATGAGAGAATTGTAGATAAGAGTGGAAAAAATTAGAGTAACGGTTATCTAATATGTTACCTAAATCTACAAATGCGTCGGGCTGCATAGGATATATCATTTGCACACTTTTGCCCTTTTTGGATAACCGATCGACACGAATTTTAGCCTTTAAAACTGGAGTTAGCTCACGATCTGGACTTTTAACAAGGTGTACACTACCATTACCAGGGTTGACACTGAAATATGAGCTGTGAACGTCTGGTATGAGAGTAAAACGCAAAATTCCAAATCGTTTGTTACTATATTCAGCGCTGACGTTCAGAGCTAAAAGATTTACTGGTATGGCACAATTTTCTTCCACCTGACGAAAATTAATGTAATTTTATAAAATGAAATGATAAAGTAACACGAGATTTACAAAATCGCTGAACTCGCGATTATACGTACCTCCATTTCGTAATACCTATGAGCAAATATTGGACTAGATAATTCATCGACTGGTTCTTGCATGTCTACGACATCGACTATGACTAGAGCCGTAGACGTTAAACTAGGTTTACCCAGATCGGAAGCCAGTACAGTAATATTATGAACTGGTTCTTCTTCGAAATCAAGCGAATTTAATGTGGTAATAATACCCTCTTTGGAATCAATTGTGAATAATTCCCTTTGGTTGCGTTTACGTGGTATGTGAAAAAGCACCAAGCCATTGCCGTTGGCTTGGAGATCCGAATCGTTTGCGTAGACTCTAGCTATGGGTACACCTGAGCCGTTATTTTCTAGCACCGTAGCATAATAAACTGGTATGAGGAAGTCTTTTCTAGCGGCCACATTTTTAACGAACATTTTATCGTCGAAGTCGTTACTTTGTACCTATATGAAGGAAATTATACTTTCAAAATCTTTTCATTTTAGTTATTGGATTAAATGAATTGAAGAAAAGGAAATTTACTTGAATAATTTTATCATAATTGTAAAAGACCGGATAGTTGTCGTTGAGGTCGGAAACGCGGACATCCACGTCAACCGTATTATGTAGTGGTTTTTCTCCTTTATCTTCGGCAATGATTCTAAAGGTGTAGAATTCCTGCAGCTCTCTGTCTAGTTCACCGTCGACAATAAGAGAACCATCGGGCGATATTTTAAATGGAAAATCTGAGCTGATTTCTCTTTTTTGAGCTATAGAATAACTAACGTTTCCATTTAACCCGAAATCTTCGTCGATTGCTTGAATGTTACTGAGCAGATGGTCGTGATAGATTCCTTCGGGTATGGAGAAATCGTACCAAGCTTTTTCGAAATGAGGTGCGTGATTGTTTACGTCTTTAATGTGGATCTTAATAGATGTGCGACCTTCAAGGCCACCTTTATCGGTGGCAGTGATATTCAATATAAAATCTGTCTCAGGTGGTAAAACGCTAACGACGCTTACTTCACCGCTTAGTGGATGTATGGTGAAATGAGGGGTAGTGTATACCTTAGACATAGTACCCGATTCAGGTATGTAGGTTTCGCTGACGATGCGATAGGTTATGGCCGCATTATCATCGATGTCGTCGTCAGCTGCTCTTAAACGTATAACAGAGGTCCCGATGGAAGTAGTTTCTGGTACTATGATAATGGGTATTTCTTTGGGATGGTGAGAGTCTGAGTGATTTTTATTGGAAACACGGTTTTTGGTCCGCGGTGGAGTGGAAATATCGACACCCTCTCGGTGATGGACGACCATTTGAACGAATTTAGGCGTGTGGTCGTTGACGTCGTCAATACGTACGGTTAGTTTGGCTTCTGTACTGAGGTTACCTATGAATATCGATATATTTACTTGATACCTATTACACATATATTTGAATGAAATCATAGACCTTGAAGGTGTTATAGTTACCTCTATCTTTGGCAATCAAACGTAAGTAGTAAATGTCTCTGTGTTCGCGATCGAGCATAGCTCCATCTCTAACAGTGATTTTGTGATTTTTTTGATCAACCATGAATGCCTCACTACCATTACCTTTAATGGCCACTATGAACATAGCGTTTACGCCTGCATCGGCGTCGTGTATTCTGAGTGGTACTTCTAGTTTAACTTCAGTACCTGGTAAAGCATTTTCTTCTACGTGGCCTTCGTACCATTGACGTTCGAATACGGGCGGATTGTCATTTTCATCTTCTACGGTTATGTTTACCTATAAAAAAATGGTTTTGTGATTTAACATAATTTTATTACTATTTGGAGAGATATATGAAATTATTTATTTTTTTGAATTGAATTGGGTGCGATTCGATTTTTAGATGATTTTTAATAAAAAACAAAGCTGTTATAGCACACCCGATTGCAAAATGAGGAATTAGAAGAAAAGAGAACTGAAATTCTTATATTTATAAATGTTTCAACTCTAACCTGTACACAAATACATGGCTGGATTGAGAAAATTAGTTTCAGGAAATACAGGAAATAGAAGTGTGAACCTACCTCCTGGTTTTCAAGAATAGGATACGTATTTCAACAAAATAAATAGACGTATTTGGACACTAAAACTTTTTACGTTGAACGCTCTTACGTCATTATCAGACGAAAGCAATTTTTATTTTACCCAAAAAATTTTTTCAAAATTGTAGAATCTTTATAATCTTCTCTAATTAAAAAAAAAAAATACAAAATTTTATATTTTTTTCAAAATGAATAATAGATGGGTAATTTATTAGTTACGAGTCAAATTCATAATAAATAGACTTGAATTAAGATCCTTAAGAGTTCATGAGATGAAATAATTATACTTGATTTTTACCCAACAGGGATTCCAAAGTATGGTTATTTTGTATTAGAACTTCTAAAATGATGTCATTTTGCAACAAAGTTGTAATATTTTACACTCTGGGAGCTCCAATGAAGTGAAAAATTAGGCATACCTACTCATAAGTTATACAGAATTCAAATTAAGAAATTAGATCTATTACTATTTCTGAAATTAATTACCAAGTAAAATTTGATGCTTTTTCACAAAAATTATAAAAATTGATAAACTTCATAAATTTTGAAAAAATTCTCGCGTAAAAATGTTTTTAGTATTTAAACGAAAAAATATATGTTTTCCAATAAAACGTTTCCTAAATTTCGACCATACCTGTTACTTGAGTAAATGACGAACAAAAAAATATTCCTTCGAATAAGTTGTCTATTTCGCAAATTGAAGGAATGATAAACTCATAATGAATAGAACAGTGCTAATAAAATTGACTAGGGTTACCATACATGAAATAAAGAAAAAGAGGACATTTCATTCTGTCAATTTTAATTTTTTCTTTATCTCTCCAAATAAACGTAATTTCTCATCAAATACCAAAAAAACTAAAAATATATCAATGTTTTAATAATTTGCGATATATTTTTGATTTTTTAATTGAATCCTCAGAATAACAAAAGCACTTTTATTTTTAATTTTATTAAAAATGATATTATAAAATAAAATAAAAATTATTTCTTCTGTTTATTATTAAATTAGCTATATTTTTTTGAATTTGCGGCCTTTTATAGAATATTCTCAGGCTGCGGTAAAAAAAAAAAATTATAAAACTCGCCACATGAATTATTATATAAAAATATATTAAATTAAAAATTTTCATGTAAATAAAAATAACTATTATTCTAACATGATTTATAGTCGAGAAAGCTATTGCACCTAAAATAGAAATTAAAACTAAAAAAAAAAGTTCAAGTTAAAAAAAGTTATTTTAAAATTAAATTTATTATTTTGAATTAAATTATTTTTTTTAATAAAAGGAAAAATTAAACTTAAAAATAATGAAAATAATATTATTAATGAACCAGAAAATTTATTAGGAATAGAACGTAAAATAGAATAAAAAAATAAAAAATATCACTCAGGTTCAATATGATTAGGAGTTACTTATACGTTGTCATCATGAGTGATTTTTCAATTTTTGGAAGAAGACAATTTCGCTCATAAGTTCGTACTCCGTAGTAGGTTAACTTGTGGAAATAACCGCTCAACATTTGTGTTATGGGCAGAAATCGCAAAAAAAATGACAAATTTTTAGTAGCTCGCTGTGCGCTATGGCGGCAGCGTAATACTTAGCCCACTTTTGAAGAGATAACGTGTCTTCAAATTCCTTTTTCTCTTCTAGACTTTTATTCATGTTTGATACAAAAGGTTTCAGATTGGTATATCGGTCAAAAAGTTTCGAATCTTCAAATGTAGTAAAAAAAGAGGACATTTTAATAAAGAGTACATTTCCGGGAAAAAGAGACGTTTGGTAACCCTAAAATTGACCGATCTCGATCAATTTCAATTTTTTCAACTTTTTGCAAATGATTTAAATTATTCTCTATTGTAGTACTGCCTATCAGTGAAGTTAATTTTTGGTCTACGATGAAATAATTTTCCCTAATGGGGGAATACGTGCAAACATTTCGTTTTCCACCTCTGATATATCACTTGATTATGATTTTTGGAATATTTTTCACATGACTAAGACTTTTCATTTTTATAACAACTCCTGATTTATGATGTGTATCCCCAATTGTAGGAAAAATTTGTGTTTCGGGAAAATTAAAATAGTTATCAATATTCAATTCAATATAACTCCTTCACTTCACAAAATAGGCAACTTATCTTAATAACATTTTTTGATTGTTTACTCGAGTACTATCTATGGTCGAAATTCAGCAGATGTATTAGGGGTAAAGGACCTTGATAGGAATCGAAATGAACAATTAAATTCAAAATTAATCATGTTATTGTTGGTTTTTTTTTATACTTTCATAATTTGAATATTTAGAATTAAAATTGGATTATTTTTGAAATTTTATTTATTTATTTGATTTTAATAATTGATTAATAATTTTTTTATATTCATTTTTGTGGAAAATTACATTTTCTTCCATTTTTTTATTAATAAAATTCATATTGAGGCTTCAGCTTGGGTACCAAAAATAATTTACTTTGCCCAAAAGTTAATATGATGTTCTCATCAACTTTTAAAACTGAGATACTATTATTTATAAAACATTACGCCCACTGTTGGAGTCACTTCATTAGAATTTTCCTCACCTCCAACGCCATGAGAGCGAGAGGTAGAACAGGTTGCTCCCGAGTCTTGGTTCCTGGAGGGCACAGAGATCCAAATTTTAGGTTTTTAAACGTTTCACATTTCTAATTGGATTTTTTTAATTCTAATTTCATTCTTCAAATTTTCATTGAACTGATAACAAAAACTAAAGAGTGAAGCTGAAAGTTAATAATGTTCCAGTAGACGCCTCTCGAGCTCTACTCTCCTATTTTCAACATTATGGTTAAATATTTCATTTATTTTATTCTTTGACTATATACTAGATGGACCAAGTTACGCTTGTAGGAAAACTGCGGTGAAACATTACATGCATCGGAGTTGGAACGCTCGTTACAACTTTGTATTTTGCGCATGCCCAAAGTTCTTTATCACTTTCGTATTATTCTGTTTTAAAGGCGTACTATCGATGTCATGTCACCGTACCATTATCGCGAAAGAAATTTTCGCATGCGCATTTAGAATTTAGCAATGAGTGTTCCAAGAAAAACTGTATGTATCACCGCTGTTGGGTTGGCATTTGCTTATTGCTAGCTCGGTCTATCTAGTTCTAGTATATAGTCAAAGATTTTATTGTCCAAAAAATTGCATAAGCATAATTTAACAGGAAGAGGTACAATTACATTTCTATACACGGGACGTTTTATATTTTCGGTCCATTTTGCCTTCGAATATATCAGTAGTCTACACGTCATACAACATCGGACAAGACTCGTTTCCATCGAATAATTATCGTTAACTCAAGCCATCAGAATCTGTATGCTCTTTATAATTCTCTCAACGTGTTATCTACCCGTTACATGTACTTACGTGGAATAAACTCTTGATCACTCGTTTGCCCGATTCGGCGATGATAGTTAACTGATAATTAGAACGCTCTTCTCTGTCCAACGGCTGCTGCGTGTAGATGGTGCCATCTTGAGATATGGCAAATTTATTTTGCACTTCCGGCTGATTAACGATGACGAATTTCTGGTTGCGTAGTCCCGGATGCCCGAAGTCGATATTCTGATGCATAATACGACGACCCGGACCTGGAAGTATACCTGGACCTGGACCATGAGGTCCATGAGGTCCGTGAGGACCGTGAGGTCGTCTCATCAGCTGCCCTACCATAGCACCGGCTTGATTTTCTCGAACACGAAATACAAATGCTACCGGTTCGTTGTGTCTGAGGGTGAAAATAAAATTGTCATTGTAGATTAAACGTGAACGAAAAACTAAGGTGAAGAAAAATTTATACTGTACTTTATGCCTATGGTAGCAGCGTCTGACTCGACCACGTGTACGGTTACGTTTGCATTCAGTGATAAGGATTTATCGTCGGTAGCTACGGCTTCGAAATGATACACAGCTCTTTCGTATTTATTCATCTCGTCGACAACACTTATGGTACCAGTGCGTTCTTCGACGGCGAATGGAACTGTGGATATTTTTTAGATTAATGGTTGATCATGAAGGTGTATTTGTAACATTGATGGGCGAATAAAAATTTCAATGAGTATACCTCCTTCGTGGTACCCATGCAGTAAATCGTAGAGTACCTTTTCTTTTTGAACATTTCCTTCCACACGAATTTGACCGATACTGGTGCCTATGGGCGCATCGTTGCCCACCCAGAACTCGTAAGGAGCTCCTACGAATTCCGGTATGTGGTTATCATCTGAAATTCCAGTTTTTGTTTAGCCATTCATTTATGAGTAAATGTTATTGCGTTAGTTTCTGCGGAATCTTACCTAAGGAGATGACATGGACGGTAACAACTGCCAGAGAGAATCTGCGTTCTGTTGGATTAACCGGTTGATCAGCGGCTTCGATGAATAAAGTGTGTCGTCCCTTGGGTAAAGGAGTATTGGCCACCATTAAATTACCATATTGAGAATCAACGGTGAAGAAGTTTTCGTTGATGTGAGTAACGTTGACGCCTTTCTGAATGCTATACATAACCTGACCATTTCGTCCTAAGTCCGGATCTTTGGCTTCAACCTGTAGAGTACGTAGCAAAGGATCGTGAAAAAAATTACAAGAAAATTGCAAATAATTTCAGAATGTCTTACTTTTCCAATGAGATGTCCAATGGGAGCATCTTGGGATACATTAAACTCGTATATATTGCTAGGTAGGAACATCGGGTTATTATCATTCGCGTCCAATAAAGTGACCTCCACGGTAGTGTAAGGATCGCTGAAAACAATTCAAAATGATTAAATTACCTACTCGAGGTGTAAACGCAGAGAATAAAGGTGATCGAAGTTTTTACTTGATATCGGAAATTTTGGCAAGTACAGAAGGAACTTTCTCTCGTGCGAATACACGCATCGATAACGAAGACCTTTGCTCTCTATCTAATTTAGCTTGATTACGAACCGAGAGCCAGCCAGTTTTGGCGTCGATATTGAAAGCCTGACTAGCATCAACCAGATGGTACGTGAATTCGCCATTGTCACCCTGCGAAGAGTGAACATCGAACGAATGTGGATACCGAAATAATTACTAAGCTCGTACAGAAAAGTGGTAATTACCTGGTCTTGGTCGGTTGCGACTACTTGCAGTACGCTGAAACCGTTAGGTAAGTTTTCTACTATACTGATGTTGTAAATATCGACTTCGAACTGAGGTAGATTGTCGTTTTGATCTAATAATTCGATTTCCACCTTCGCAGTGTCGTATTTCAGAGGGTTATCTATTTGAGTTGCTTGGATCTAAAATGAAAGAAATGTTAATGAAATTTCAAGACTACGATGAAAATGTATTTTGAATAGAAATAAGTGAAGACGAACTTGTAAAGTGAAGATGTTCGAAGGTTGAGTCTCCAAGTCTAGCTCTCGTTCTAAAAATATAGTACCATTGTATGGATCAATAGTAAACAAATTACGGTCATTACCGGACGTAATTTCGTAGCGCATAGATGCATTGATGTTGGTATCCTGATCCAACGCTTGTATGGGTGGCATAAATCTGAGCTCTTGATGAATTCGTCGGTTCTGCAAAAAGCGAACAAAACGTTAAGATTTTCCACGAGCTCATCGATTTTAACTGCGCATAGAGTCATCAACCATCTCATCTTCGTTTGTATTCACCGCAAAACGAAGTCCGTGGAGTAATTAAAAGGTGTAATGGTTTGAGGAAGTATTAGTGGTGGCTAAGCGGCGACAGCTATTGCGTAGATAAGGATGGAATTACTTTCTCAAAAGCTATACCAAATAGTACTAAAAATGCGTGTGAAAGTGATACTCAGGCGATGATATTTGATTGGTACGCATTGCGGAGTTTTCTATTCGTTATGGGTAATTAATGGAAAAATACATTATAATATAAAGTAGTATAATGGGGCGCTATCTATTCAAATGAATAGCGCCATATCGCGCGTATACTCTGTTTATGTATGCGATCGTTAGCTGCAGCGTATGAAACTGGAGTATGAAATGGATTCGAGGAATAATAACGAATACATTAATCTCGATTAACGGATCGAGAGAAGATTATTAGGTATATTTCGGATGATCGACTATGCGACTCGATTAGTTACTAGAACCGTCGTGTCACACGTGTATTCCTATGACTGATTATAATGATATGGGAAGAAATCGTCGATAATAGGTAATTCGTAGTTGTTTTGGAAGTAATAAAGGAAAATGGTTATTTCGGTTCGGCGATAATATCGACTAAGTTGGACGAAGCTAAGCAGTCAGCATTATGTAAAATTACTATGATTACCGAATAGCCATAGTTTAAGTTTTAGATTTTTCGTGATCGTTACCTCAGGTGTGTGTGCGAATGTTACTTGGCCTAGATCTTGAAGCTTTGTATTAAATATGGAAGCATTTTTTCGACCATTTACTCGGGAATTTAATGCTAAAGTTATGATGAAAGTAAAAGAAAAAATTATAATAATGAAAAATAAGAACTTGAGTAGCCAAGTCGCATTACTAGAGCCAAGTTTTTAATTAGGGTTTCTTCAAATTTACATGTAACATTATTATAGGACGACGTCCCCCCCTCTCATTCAAGATTCATTCCTTAAGATTTAAATGCGGTGTTGCCTAAATGCAACTTCCTAATATTAACCTCTTTCATAGCATATTCTCACCTCACCCCTCTTTCTATTATTTGCCCTTCGTATAGTTTCCTTTGAATACCCTCTCAATGACCCCTAACCCTTATACGTATTTCCAATTTCAACATTTTATCATTTTCCCTTAATTATAAGTCAGTAAGTTACATATAATTAGGTACATTGTTATCAACCCTCCCCCCCCCCTTTAGCTTAGTAACAGAAACTGATTAGTTATTAGGCATGTTTTTTTATATTTAGGTATTTATCGTATATTTACATATTCATATGCCTATTTTAATTAAGGACGTAAATACTGGAATGGTTTTAGGTTTCAAAAATGCCTATTAAAATTTTTTTTTGGTTCATAATTTGTAAAAGATGTTCTTTTTAAGTTCAAAAATACCTAATTTTAATAGTTGGTGCATTGAGGCTTAATAATGCCATTTTTTATTTAAAAAATAAAAAATTCAGCTTTTTTGTTTTTTATTCTTCATATCAGAAAATTATACCGAGTGTATTTCAAAATTGTTTTTATTTCTTTTAATAAATTGATTTTTTTTTAAATTAAGAGAGTTTTCTAAACTCTATGCGTCACTCATAAATTTGCTTTTTTGATTTACTTTTGAAACAGCATTTTTATCTATGAAAATGAATAATATTAGAGATTATGAACTTGAAATTCAAAAAAAAAAAAAAAAAAAAAAAAAAACTTAAGAATAAAAATGTTCAAACAACAATAAAAATGGAAAAATAAGTAAAAATAAAAATTCATTCCATTTAATTGTAGTTTTAATTTAAATTTTTTCACTTCTTAAAAATTTCATTACTTCGTTCGTATGTCATATCGCACACTTGGTTCAATAAGGCCACATCTCAAAAAAACCCTTTTCTTGTAATTTTTTGAAGTAAAATGAGCTAATTTAGTGTATGTATCACAGTTTTACCGATTTACATTAATTTTATCCAAAAATATGAGTAAAAAGAAGTACTTTTTTGAGATGTGGCCTTATTGAACCAAGTGTGCGATATATGCTATTCCGTGCGTCCCATTGATCTTCGATCCTCTCGATGCAAAAACTTCTCTCAAGTGGCTTTAATAAAAGTATTTTGAATTCGATGCATGGTAACGCTGACTGAAATATGGAGATCTTTAATCAGTGTTACCAAACAACAAATCCAAAATACTCCTATTTAAGCTACTTAAGATTTGTGCGCTGGTGAGGTCGAAGATCAATGGGATGCACGGTATAGCATACATGATGACATACGAAGTAATGAAATTTTTAAGAAATGAGAACAGAAAAATTAAAATTAAAACTACAACTAAATAGAATGAATTTTGATTTTTACTGATTTTTCCATTTTTATTGTTGTTTAAACCCGAAATCCAATACATTTTACAGAATGATCCCACTAGTATACTCCACTTACTCAATTTCCTTCACACAACCGCCTTATACCCACTCCTGTAACTCTACTTAAACACGCCTCTAGCCCAGCGCTGTACAAGGCGTCAAAAAAAAAAAAAAAAAAAAAACATTTTTATTTATAAGTTCCTTTTTTTTTTTTTTTTTTTTAATTTGTGAAGCACCAAATTTCCTTTTAGTAAACAACCAAAAAGATATAACGTGTTGGTAACACTGATTTCTGCTACCTAAACCAATCACAAAGCATTTATAGGCAGGGATGTAACATAACAGTAGTTCAAACTACCGCAAAAGGGAATTTTTTGTTCTTTCGGATGCACGGTATATATATATATTGTGTAATTGTATCTATACTAGAGAATTGAATGAAATACAAAGATTTGAAGGCATCGACTCTTCCTTCTCAAATGAGCTAGACTGAATAGCCATCGTTTATTAAGATAAAAATTGAAAATCGATTCGAAAAAAGCAAATGCTTTATTCTTAGTTTGTAAGCTGCAAATAGATGCTCGTTCTTAGTTGCATTTCCATCATCACTTGCAGCCTTCGCGTAGTATAAAATAAACCGCTAATTGTCGAAACTCGATTTTTTTATCTTCGTCTGTGTTGACAATAAATTTAAGATTATATAAGAGATCGGTTTTATGCGAGCCGTTGGCAAAAACTGCGCGCTTGTGGCTCTAATTATACGAGATAATTAACGAGAAAATGCAACACTCATCCACCGTGTAATGGAAACAATTGAAATACGTAATCGGTATACGGTACACGTTAATCGTAGCAGCGCGTTGTCGCATAGACGCTAGCCTCAGCGTATATGATAAGAAATAAAACGAAGAATAACGCCGGTCATGCTGGCCGGGGCGAATTATCGGTGAATTGACCGCTGCAGTAAATTGTGTAAATAGATGGCGTTGTTTGTTAATGCTTTGTTTCGCGATTTAATTAAAACACGTTTTAATTAATTTTCTTTCTCGTTATCCACATTAAGGTGAGCTGAATGATGTGCAGTGGGTTTTTGGTCGCGTGCTAATTTTTCAGGATGGGGAGGTAAGGTGGTGTTCCATCGTGATTTTTCTTGAATTTGAAACGACGGTGAAAAAAAGGTAGCTATTACAGCCCACCTGATTCGGAAACGAGGAATCAAAGTTTTTATATTTGTTAAGTTTCAGACTGTATTGTGCAGGTATATAGCAAATGCTCAACTATTTTGCATGCATTATATTTTTGATAGAACTCAAAATGGCGATTCACTCTTATCTGGAGGTGAGCTGGAAAAACTGCTAAACCTTCAAAATTTCGTTATTGTGTAATATGATACTTGGAATAAGTCGAGAATAGCACATATACAATTTTTCTATTCTTAAAAGAAACTTTAAGGAGAGTAACAGTGAAAAAACAGCTGTTTGAAAAACTATGAGTCATAAAATTTATTGAATTTTCATGTCTCCTCAATGACACCTTGAATTAGAACTAAAATTGTGAATGGTCAGAATTTGAAGAAATCTCGAGTAATCTCAAATAGTTTAGTTTGATAATATGAACTCATACAATTGAGGTGGAGAAGCATGACATATTCCTAATCCCACCTCGCAGTTGGAGCTGTAAGAGATAATGAAAGGTTGTCATTCTTGAAATTTTTCGGAGATGAATGAAAGAGCCGCATTATTTTGGCAATGAAAGCGACGAAAAAGTGATGAATTTTTCTTGAATTTGAAGTGAAAGGTATAAAATTTTTATTTTCACCCTTTTTCCTTGAAATTAAAATCGTAATTCAAAAACCGATTTAAATTTTACTTTTCTTTACTTTTAATTTTTTTATGTTTCTGTTCTACGTTTGTTGCATTTCGCCACTTCAGAGTTAATTGAATGAAAAATTTTCTTCAAGTACATATTATTAATATATAGATATAAAAAAATTAATATATTTCAAAAATAAAGATATACTCATAGATTGGGTATTATTTGGATAATAAAAAAAATTATTTTAATTTGACAAATTAATGTTATAATAATATTAACTATTTTTTTAATTTAAAAATAATAACTGTAACCTTTTTTTTTGCTCTTAGTATGTCACAAAAATGTAAAAAAATTTAGGAAAGGTGACGAAAAAATGATGAATTTTGATCCAAAAAGTTTGTTTGATACCGAGGGAAGAAAATAATTATTATGATTGTTTAGCTGAATTTTTAATGAAAACTATAGCTATTACAGCCTATCTAATATAAGAAGGGGGGATGGAGGAAGGTGGGGTCTTCAAATCTTTGCGCTTTAGATTATTTGTAATCATCTGGAAATGTACTTTGATCAATATACAGTATACACATACACATATGGATACATTTTTTAATTTTCTTTTGCCTATGTATATCACGAAAGGTATTCATGAAACTCGCTCAAAATTTGGTGAGAAACTTTTCTTAAAAATGCAAAAAAGGTACTTTTTGTTTTTTCGATAAAACTAAAAATGGTGGATCACCTAAATTTTGAGAGAAAGTGAAGAAGTGGGCAACGGCTCAATTTTTTTATTTTTTATTTCATAAGAAAGGGTGAGTCACGGACACCAACATACTCAAATTTCAACTTCCTAAGTGCATTTGGAAGGTATTTGGAACAAAAAACAGCTCTCTGAGGAAGTTTTGAGTTGTGCAATTTCATGAATCTTCCATATCTCCTCACCAAATCAATGTAAAAAGGTTGAATTTTTTGTGTATTTGGTTAGTTGGTGGCCACAGTATGTGCGTCAAAATAAGTTCAAAATGGCGGATTATCAAAATTTGAGTAGGGCTTGAGAAGCCTCAGATTAGTAAAAATGTAATTAATATTGGGGATAAGAAGTATGCTATATCCCCAAGTCACCTCCAACATGAGGTTGGAGGGGAGAAGGAGCGGTTATCGATCTCATAATGTGGTTGGGATAAACGAGAGGTCGTAAAATTTTCATTGCGGTGTCATATGATAAAATGAGCTTAAGTAACTAACATGTTCTGATTTTAGCTTTCCAAGTGAATTTGGAGGGAAGTTAAAGAAAAAAAACAGATTTGGGAGAGGAAATTGCTGCAGGAAATTTCATGAATCTTCCATATCTCTTCACCAAATCGACCTGGAAAGGTCAAACTTCGTACGTAGGGTGAGCTGATGACCGTAATATGACCTCCTAAATTTGGGTCAAAATGGATCCAAAATGACGAATCGTAAAAATTTAAGGATAATTGGAGGAGCCTCAAACAGTTGTAATTTGAAAAACGTTTTTTTATATGATTATTGCATGGCAAAAAATAGTACATCATTTGTTTTAAGTTTAATTTCCAAAGTGGTTTCAGAAGAGATAGGGTAGGGGCTTTCAGAGTTGGTATTGGGTGTGGCTTGTAGACATTAAAGGGTTAGTGATGTTATTTGCAAACCTGAACAAACCCCAATTAAAAACTTGGCTCTAGTAATAGGGCATGACTGCTTACATTTTTTTTATTCATTTATTTTTTATTTCATTATTATAAATTTTTATTAATTAATTTTTTATTGTATTATTTTATTTTTTGAAAAGATATGATTATCATAAATAACAAATGTAAAAAATAATCGAAATCGAACTTATATTGCAACTACAAAATGAAGAAATTTAGCAAAAAGTAGTATTTCTAATAGATCTTTTGAAAATATGTTAAATATTATATTTTTTATTTTAAATTGAAAAATTTTTGCATCGTGGACGATTCAGTACAGAAAAAAAACCAAACACTGAAAAAACGAAGAATTATGATTTTTAAATTTATTGTTTTTTTCGAAGAGTGATACCAAACGTCTGTGAAACATGGAGAGAGGGGAGAGAGGAAGGCAAGGATAAATGAGAAAATTGTTTTGCTTAAATAGCAGGGCATCATACCCTTAGCCTCAGCCGCCTCTCGGCCTTAACGATATAATTTTCGTGTATTATAGCGAGTATGTGTCTAACAAATTCTCGAATTGAAATTTCCAAATTCTCGTCTGATTGGGGAAAAGGGGGGGGGAAACTTGTTTGGAATACTATGAAGAATTTTCCATAAGCAGAGTTTTCGGTATTTATATATTATGTCGCTAAGTTTCAATTTTTTGAGACATTTCTTTAAACGAAACAATTTCCTATCTTCGACGAGAATGTCTAATTTTTATCTGATTTTTTTGAATAAATAACCATCTGATTAATGGCTTTTGGTGTTGTACTTATTTATTTACTTTTTATCGATAAAAATTATTCGTTGACGATGCGCAGGAATTTTTCTATGTATCATAATACATTTCACGCCTCTTTCAAAAACAAAAAAAAAAGCAATAAAAAAATGTAGTAAAAAAAATAATACGATTTTCTCGAAATAACAAACACATAACGAACAAACAGTATCGCACAAAAGCGTGGGACGTGTACGAGTACGCTGGTATCGGTATTTCAATAATGAAAGAATTTTCTCATCGCTCCATTAGGTTCGGCGTGAGTAAGTACTCGCGGCATCGCGACAGTGAAAGTATAAACATGAACGTTGACAGATTCACCATCGGCGTAAAAGACGTTGCTCGCATTAGATTCGCTATTGGAAACATTCTACACAACGATCGACAATTAAACTATTCGCCAAAATATAACGAACGACGTTCGAAGGTATTTAATTTTCTTCTCACCGGCTCGAGCTACGTCTTACAAAAGAATTCATTTGCGCGAGGAAAATTATATGTTTAATTGGTGGCGAAGTGGCGATGCAGTTCACGCGGAGAACGCGAAACACCGAGGGATATTTTCAATAGTTGGCGACGATTTTCTTATGAAATATGGACGAGAATTTCGTTTTCATCGGTTGCGTGTCGGAAGAATGACATTGTGCGTTTTTCGAGCGGCAAAATACGAGTAAACGGTAAGCTCGAGGATAAATCCGTTATCGCACGCTGCGATACTGATCTGGCGCACGAGCGTTTTTCGTTGAGACGCGAAAGTGAAAATGGGAATATTTTTCGTGACGTATGCATGTACAATTGGTACGTAGATGGTAATGCCTGGTGCATATAATTGTTAGAAATATTTCAATTTTAAATCGCCTACCGAGGTACGAGTTACGAGTTATGAAAAATTAATGAAAGCTAATTCGCGACCTAATAGGCAAATGCGCTTTCGAGATAACGAATAAATAACGTGAATGCGTACACGACCGAAATGTAAGAAAAGATGGTACCTACGATAGGGCTTTACGTACGTAAATAACGACAGAGTCACCGACGGCAACAGGTGTCGTCGTTCGAGTCGATGACTATAATGTGGTACGTGATCGGAGTTGGCGAGTTATTAATTTTACGTCGAACGACGTTAATGTGTTCGTATAAATGTTGCTGTATCTGTAAGTGTTCTGCGGCATAGAAACGAATGAATAATTATGTATTTGGTGAATTTGTCCCACCATCGTTTCGAACTCTTTCGTGGTCGACTTGTAAAAGAGCCCGACGATTTTTATAGAATTTACGAACGATGATTTACGAGATTTGGTGGTCGTTAATAAAGAACGATCAACGAGTATTAATTTTTATGGCGGAGTTTAGCCATCGATCATCGATAATTTGGTAACATACGTATAAAAATGAAAGCAAAATTTCGCGCACCCCGAGTTAATACGGTTCTTCGAAACAATAGATTTCGACAACTACATGAAACGAAGCGCGAACGAATGTAACGAATATGAAATATACGCGAACTAAGGCATGGAAAAGAGTATAGACGTAGATTTGGAAAAATGTATGTCAGTAATAGATTAAATTAGGTTAAGCGTTGGTCACACTCGATACCCATTTGTGTACATTGAAGTACCTTATGCGGAGATTGCGTAAAAAGCCAGAAGGATTTAATGGTCGTGTGAAATTTTTTCTATAGTCGAACGATCGAGTACAAATGCAGATTTTACGCGTAAATCAATACGTCGTGGATGGTGTGTTGGTAATGCACGCGTCAGCTATGGAATACGAAGAGTGTACACCTGGTTGGATATGAAGAATGAAGATGGCGATTTTTCGATAACCTTGAGCAAAGGTTTAATGATTTACGTGATTCGATTTATGTTGTTTGCGGATGTGCGAATTTGTGTGACTGAGATTTTATGTTGAAATTTCGAATTGTTATTTGTTATCTAGCCTCAGAACAGAACTGAATTCATTCGGAATTCTGATGCTTGTAGACGTTAAATTTTTGGAAGCTATTTCAGGTTTTCTAAAAGGATTATATAAACTCGTATATTAAAGAAGACTTACGAAGACATGTAGAAAGTCGCCGAATTTTGATTTATTTCTTTTCATCATTGTTATTTAGCATTTGGCGCTGAGGAGCTATCGTCTCATTTAGCAATGCCTAAATCCTAAGCTGACTAGTTTGATTTTTTTCCAAATAAATTATTACTGTCAACTTTTTTTTTCAATTGATAATTTTAGATATAATAACAGATATATTTTTCATTTATTAAATAAACTATTCTAATTAAAATTAGTTTTTTAAATGATAAAATTTAAAAAAATGTAACCTTAAGTTCAGTGTGGTAGAGCACAACAATTTTGAGTCTACTATGGAAAACATGTTTCGCTTAAATTTAAAAATCATTCTGAAAAAACAAGATCGATAAGAGTAATGATTGAGCGAGCAACAGAAATAATATTTAGACTCTATAGATGAACTTTTTGGTGGAAGGGGGGGGTTGAATTGTTTTCATTTAAACAGAAATTAATAAACTAAAAGAAAAATTATATTGAAAACGAAAAAATTAATCTAACTTTTTTCAGTTTTTTTTTTTTTTTTTTTTGTCGAAGTTGTTTTAAGCATTCTTTTGGGGAGAGAAGGGTTGTGATGATATAAAAAAAAACGTGATGCATAATGAAAGAAAAGAATAATATGTTGAAAAAAATAGTACCTTTCTTGATAATTTGTAAAATTTTTTTAAAAACGGAATTAAATTCATTTTCTCATCATTTGTTCAATCATTGAACATTATTAAATTTTCATGAGAACAGAAGTAATGTTTACGTTCTATAAAAGACTTTTTTTTTTTGTAGAAGGGCGAAGAGGGGGAAGAGTTGAACTGATTTTTTCAGACAACAATGAAAAAAAAAATTGATTCGAAGCAAAAAAATGAATTATGTCGTAAAAAAATCCGTTGCACATTTATTTCATGAGTGTGCTTCTTTCTCAAATATTCGCTGCTCCTTGAAAGTTCCAACTGTCCTACCTCTATTACTGACGATCTTTCGTACATCCGCACAGTCCTCACCTTCCTCAAAAGGAGCCCCTTTTTCCACCTCATATGAACTTAACTTCCCCATGAGAGTAGTGTAAAAACCATAACAGTTGTAGACGCCACAATAACAAACAAATAAAAAATTAAAAAATGAAGCAGAATATTTTGTACATTACATTTTTGAGAGAAGGAGAGGGGGAATATTGATTTTATTCAGACAAAAAAAAACAGTTGTTAAAAAATAAGAAAACAAATTGAATACATTTTTTTTTTAATTTATATAGGAAATATTTTTTTGGGTGATGAAGTGAGACTGTTTTTTTTTTCATAGGCAAAGCGGAAAAATCCAAATGGAAATAATGGAGAGGAACGTGTAATTGAAAAAAAAATTGAACATTGTTCATTTTTTTGTAAATTGAATATTTCATATTTTTAAAAATTTATATTTAAAATTTAATTTTTAATTTAAAAAGATTAATTAATATTAAAAGACAAAAAGACCCTAAAAATTTTATAATTTTTAAAAAATTATTTTTTTTGGGTATATTTAATAGATAAATTTATTAAATAGTTTATTGTATAAAAATTTAATTTTTATTTAAAATTACTTCAGGGATTGACATTTTCTATTTTTTTGGGCAGTTTTTCATCATTTGAGTTTCTTCAATTTTTGAACGTTTTTCCAATTTTTTTAATTTTATCATTCTTTGAGCATTGCTTTTTGATTTCGGTTTACAAATAGAAGTGAGATATAAATCTTATGATTTTTTGTAGTTGATTTAAAAAATCTTGAGTTGGAAATAGTTTGCTCTCATTGCTCCTAAGCCCTTATCCGTCTACGACTCTGCTGAAAAGGCCCGAATCATTCGTATTATATTATTAGTAAAATATTGTCGTACTTATGCGATGTAGTAAATCGAACATATAACAGATGAGGAACGCGATTTATTGCTCATAATGAACAAAATAGGATATCGGTATCCAGCGGGAATCCATAGTTCCGATTACCATTAATATATATTAAGTATGGCTAATAATAAGTTCGCATGGTCAATTGGTAAGGAATAGATTCGATCTTATGTAGTGATCGATGCAACACTTTATCTACGAGTAGCTGCATGGAGCACAACAGTATCATTTAGAATATGTGACCCTGCCCGAAGAAAGGGAACTACGAGTAGTTCGAAAACATTGATGTTTTTTTGAACCTTTTTATGTGGTTCTACTTGGATGATCTTTACAATGGAGATGCCTACGAACCTTTGGTACACCCCACTCCCCTTCAAATCCGCTCGGAGGAATAAAATGAAAAATAGGTGTCCGAAGAAAGGAACTTCGAATAATAAAATTGTTTTTTCTTTTTTCAAGCATCATACAAATTCGTAAGAAAATTAAAACATGGCAAAATTTTAAACGTGTTTTTCTCGGAAACATATTATTTTATAATGCTTCTCTTTCTTGGGGCAGGATCATGTACGTTTTTAAAACATTATAATTATGCAGATGATGTTTTGATGCGAACTTTCATCCACTCAAAAAAATTGGCTGCGCGTTTGTCGAAAGTATTAAATAAAATTGCAGAATATTTTGAATTCATTTTCCAAGTTGAGATGATCTTGTTCCTCTATGAGGTGTAAATAACATCGTGAAAAGTATTGATTACATTTATAATGGTGAATAGCTTACCGTAGTTGGATAAGATTCTAGAACTTGGTTCTGTATACTTCTCTGGTGAATTTCGGCATCAAGTCGTCGTTATCTATCACAGTTATGGAAATAGTGGTGGTTTTATTTTTCTGCGGCGTGCCTCTGTCCTGTAAACGAAAAAAAACTGCTGTCGATACAGTTCGACGAGAAAAGTGCTTACAATCAGCACTTGGTAGCTTTGGTAATCTTGTATATTAGAATTTGAAATAATCATTTGGAAGGATAAAAGAAGACGATATAACAGCACTTCGTACAGAGAGTACAAGTGCGGCGATATTAAGAGTTATTCAATGTCAAATGACATCATTGCGGCAGAACGACATTTAACTCACTTTCTACTCGAGTACCTTATTCGCGACAAAATTATTGAAGCTTAACTTTTTATTTTTTTCGATACCGTTATGCGAAGTAACATAACACATCGACTAGAAAAGTAGGTATTCGTGTTTTTTTTCTTTTATAGCTCTCGCGTACCGAGTACGAGATGATGTAAATTCTCTCTTCGTCGAGTAAGAATGGATATAGTAGCATTAGTAGCGGTGAAAATATGCGCGCGAGTAAATATTAACCGATGTCTGTGCACGCTGGAACATACGTACCGAAGCCAATATAGTCAATACGAAGTGGGTATCGCCGGCATCATAATCCAGTGGGTTTCGTAATAGCAATGATGCCGGATTAGTATCCTCCAGGGAGAATTTGCCGCGTTCGTTTCCGCCGATTATGGAATAGTGTACGTCGGAATTCGGAGTATTCGGTTTATCGCCGTCTCTGGCTAGTATGTCGCTGAATATGGTGGAGCCTGGAAATCAGAGCAGCGAATGTAGCAAATAGGTGGCTACTACTATGAGAGTGGCGAGATGTACGAAAACAACGAAATAAAAATTGACAAATGTTATTAGACCAGTTGGCGCGTTCCGACGGTCGTAATAAACGGTATCACTTGTATACATTCCGATTATTATATAGGTAACCGGTTCAACGCGAACGGCGAAGAATTCATAAGACCATGTGATTCTCTTACCTGTAGCCGTGATTTCATCGACGGTAACCGTGTAAGGTGCGTCGATAAATACCGGTTCGTTATCATTTATATCCTCCACGTAAACGCTGACTGATAAATAGGAAGAAATCTGGAAGTAAATAAATCCGTTATAATAGTTTTATATTTTATTGTAACGCCGTTGTCGGTCATAAGCGTATCGGCATGTACGTCTAGTTAGTATACGCCAAGTATGGAGTTGGTGTGCTAAGGTGAAGATGTTTTGAGAATTGGGCGATGTTTGTTAGGGGACATTACTTTTAAATAAAATCCACCTTTACGTTCATTATGGGTTTTTGGTGTTTTTTTTTTTGCTTGTTTTTTTGTTTAATTTTCCTTCTCCGGCTATAACTCGAGTAAAAATCGACAAATTAGCTCTAAATTAGGATAGCTAGAAAAAGTGGAGCTTAGGACTTCTATTGTTTTTGAAGTCGATCCGTCAGCTGGAAGTCAAGCTTTCAATATGTGAAGCTTTTTCGGTTTTTTGGAAATATCTCGATAATGAAGAGTCGTAAGGAAAAAATATGTGAGAAGAAAACTGTAGAAGATTTTAATCTCTACAACTTCGGTTCTATCCATTTTTCATGAAAGTTCACGGAAAGTTGAGCTTTTAAACTCTGAAGCTTTTTTAATATTTTTCAGTATCTCGAAAACGAAAAGTCGGAGAGAATAATAAAAAGCAATTAGGTCGTTGCAAATTTCAAGCTCTACAACTTCACGAAAGCTCATAGTTTTCCGGAAAAATGAACTCTAGAGTAACAGAACAATAATTGGTACGTTTTGTTTTCTGAAAATTCGATGTTTTCATTCTCCGACGATAACTCGAGTAAAACATGATAGGTTGACTTCAAATTTGGAAAGTAGATAGATAGTATGAAGCGTAAGAGTCCTATGGTTATTAAAGTTGATCCTTCGCTGAAAGTTGAGCTTTGGAACTTTCATTTTTTTTTTAGTTTTTTTGCAAATATCACGGGAATGAAGGATCGTGAAGAAAAAATATATAGGAACAAAGTTGTAGGCAGGCTCGAATCCAACAGGCGAGTCACCGAGAAAATCTCTGTGGCCGCGAAGTATTTGGGCCCATTGAGGTCTCCAAACTTTGATTAAAAAAAAAAGAAATTCTATAAATCTATAATTTGAAAAATGAAAGAAAAAATTGGGCCCATTAATACTAAATGGGCCATTAAAAATGGGATTTCTCGGTGGGCTGCTAAATTTTCCTATTTCTGGATACAGCCCTGGTTGTAGGAAATTTTATTCTCTATAACCTTGGTTCTCATATATTTGCCATTAAAGCTAATAGAAGGATTAAGGGATTGAAAGTTAAAGATTAGAAATAAAATTTTTTTGAGGTAAATTTTATTTTATTTTTTTTAAGTATTGAATTCATATGAATATAATTATGTATATATTTCATAATGATGAATAGAATTAAAATTTTTTTTTTTAATGAAATAAGAATTATTTTTATCAAAAATATATTCATTTACATTAATAATTCAGTTATGCATGTGTAGTGTATGCTCTCTAACCTCGATTCATTTATGATATGGGTGGGTGGGGGGGGTAAATAGTACTATAAAAAAGACACACCAAAAAAAAAGAGATGAAAGTAACAATAGACAAGAGACAGTGGCATGGTCAAGAATTTTATTGGAAGTTTTATGGAGAAAAGTCTTTAAGATGAATCTTAGAACCCACCTCTCCCCTCCTCCTAGCACACAATTTTTTTGCGTTGGGAAATCCACATTTTTTCACATTTTAAAACCTATGTTCTGTCTATTTGGTGATGATTAACTTTTTCATTTGTAAAAAACCAATTAGGTTAAGTGTACCAATTACTTGACATGCTCCAAATAATCGACACCAACACGTTTTTCTTCAAAATAAAGTTTTTTGTTAATTTTGGGCCATTATTACCAATTATTTGAAATAAATTTGTATTTGTTACAATTTAGCAATTTATTATTTATTTAACATGAATCGTTGGGGTGTCAAATAATTGGTACAAGGGGGTGCGAAATAACTGGTGTTAGGGTGTCAAATAATTGGGACATCTCACTTTTTCACTTTGGGGGGGTTCTTAGCGGGGTTACCAATGAGGGTAGACTCGAATGTAAATAGGTCAAAATATTCCCTAAATGATGTAGTTTCATATGCTATATTCAGATTTTTGCTACCATTCATAGTTTGGGAGAAATATTGGAAAACGTGTAAAAAAATCCTTAAGGGTGTCAATAATTGGTGCACTTACCCTACCTACTGCAAATTTAGTTACATCAAAAATGTGTCTCTATTAAAATATACTGTCTAGATGTAGTTCATCTCAGAAGTAAAAACTTAAAATTATATCACTAAATACTGCATAAATGTTTTAGATACTTTTTTTTTTCACTCCTAATGGTTTTTTACACCAGGTAATACAGTGATATTAGAAAATTAAGAACCAAAAATCGTAAGTTTTTCTTGAAATTGAAAAAAAAATTGGCGAATTGAAATTCTGACTATCAAAAACCAAAAAAAAAAAAAAAAAAAATTAATTGCTAATTTTATTAAAATTCAAAACGATATTTTATCAATTTATATAAAAATGAAAATTTTCCTGTTTGCAATCCTTTTAGAAAATACCTATTTGGATTCTAATTTTTGATGATTTACTGTAGCAGCGAAAGGTGAATGATTAATTTACTTACATTTTTGATCAGATGAAAAAAGAATGAAATTGGAATGTTCTTCACGCTGATAAAATTTTTTTTTTAATTGACAGGCTTTTTTTTTATTTTTATTTAAGGGTATAAGTATGACCTCAAACACCAATTTCAATTTCTGTGAATTTGAAAGAACTAATAATGTTTTAAACTGGAAGTATCTTTAACAAATATGACTTTTATTTCATCAGGGTGAATTTTTAATTTAAAAACAAAAATAAAATATAATTTTTCAAGCTGCATTCTTGGTCCTTTTCTTCATTACGAATTTACTTATAATACACGAAGCGTAAAATAAGATGTTATCAATTGTTTTAATCAAAACTCATAATTTAAACTGAGAAACTATTGAGTTCTCGGATTTGTTGGACTTGATTGAATAAGTAATCAGAAAAAAGTATCGAAAATTCAGAGCCTTTGGAAGGTGTCTAGATGCTTCACCCTTCTCCCCCTCCCCCTCCAAGAAAAAAATAGGAAGAAAAAGTACAAAAATAAAATCTCAATGACTGAACTGGCGAAACTACATACGAGTCATCATAAGAGTTGTTGTTTAGATGAGGCCTCTAATGCGGAGATGATGATGAATTTTTTTTGGGACATAAATAGGATAAGATATGGAACAGAATGAAATTTTCATTGAAAATTTTTAGTTATAAAAAAAAATACAATATAGTCTAGGTTAAAGGGATATTTAAAAATTCCAAGTGTATTTATAATTATACTAAAATTATGTAATTTTTTATTAAAATAATTAATTAAAATTAATATTACGTTAATGAAAAAAAGTAAAAGTAAAGTAAGTAAAAATGTATTTTTTTCTCATTGGATTTAATCAATATTATACCATACTTATTCTTAATTTTTTCATAAAAATTTTAAATACACCAACTATAATTTTTTATTTCAAAAAAAAAAATATATATATAAAATTTCAAATTAGTAAAAGATATTTGATAGGGATAAGTACATACTTAAGAATCTGCGTATGGAAAAAATCATACGGATGAAGCTGACAAAATTTCTTATTACTCTTATCGATTACATCTATTCTTAGATCCTAAACCGGAATATTTATAAAAGCGAGGCGACGATATAGAAAGACAGTTTACATTTCAAATACCTATCTTAATTACGTCCGACGTTTTAATCGTTTTGCTGTAAAGGACCACTATAGACACGTTAGGTCGGAAGAAACTTATACAAAAGCGTGAAAACTGGATGAACAATATTCGCTTCCTCGATATGGAAAATGGTCTGCGACCAATTGTATACGAGCATCGATGAACACGGAAGCGATAATTCGGCGAGCACGATAAGTATACGCATAATATGAATGGAACGGGTACTGAAAAGATGTATTTATTTTTCGTACTGTTACGATCGAACGATATAGATATATCGGACGGAGGTGTGAAAAATCGAGTTATTTGGGCAGACGATGCATATCATTTGTAATAGCTAATATTAGAACTGGTGCTGTATGGTGTACGAGATAGTAAAAAGAACGAATTCGAGAAAACCACCATGAAATGCGAACTGTCACAGAGACTTTGAAATTTACATAATGAACGGTATTTTAATAGGATAAAGCATCGCTGGTCGGTGGAATTTTAAGTAGCCAGGAAGCGTGGTCGAATTTCTGTCATCGCGAATAATGTCCATCATAGGAGACGAATTTTTTTTACGCAATTTATACGGATGTTTTGTGATCGCCGGAGTACGCGGTAGATGTGAAAATACGAGCTATGGGAAGTTTATTAAATAGAGTCGCGTATTGTACTATGACGGATTAGCCGTCAGCGAATTATCGTCTAGTAGCACCTAGACGAGACTGTTTGTCATCGTTGTGTCAGCCTGGTGTAGGTGAGATAATGTATTCGGAAGTCGACGACGGTGCTTTATTGATATTTGATTTGGCGACAACAAACACGCCACGTTTACCGGTGATTTTACGCGCCAACGAGTTTTCCAATATGGATGAAAGGTAGCGTGTGAACTGTGAAATTATCGGTCGCAGTTAATTCGGAAAGTCTCGAGTGTGAAGTTTACTACGGTGGAGTTTAATTTCCTCGTTTCGAATTTCTTCGGTATGAAGAAGAAAAAGATTGCCGGGGACAAATGTTACGATAGGTGGTTATGCAATTTTTTTAATTCGTGTAATTTTCATAAATTTACGTGAAAACGAAAGTATTACGCGGGAAATTTAGCATATGTATGGAGATGTTTCGCGCTTCGTGGATATACGATTTGAGATGAGAGATGAAAGGTGTACGAATTACGAGTGATGCGAGTATTTTATACCGTAGGTACATTACCGTGTCATCTCCGTCGTCGTAGTCGCAAACCATTCGAAATTTTAGAACGCTTTGAGGATTCGAGCCATCCACTAGATTGTCCAAAGGCTTGGCCAGTCTTACGGATACTACGCTTCGATTGACCGCTCGAAATTTGAAGTAGTCTACATCTTCCACCTAAAATAAAATGTCATATAATATAATCAGATAAATAAATAAATAAATAATGAAAATGGATTTAAAGAATAAAATTACTTTTCAGATGAATAAAATGAAAAAGCGGACGAACTAGCAAAACAAGGTGCTACTCTTTTACCTACACCAAACCTACCTTCAACACCCACGGACCTAAAAACACATTATAATTCACTCTTATCCCAAAAGTGGTTGAAAAACTGGGAAAGAGTTCCAAATTCAAACAAATTCCGAACAATCAAGTCCACCACCGAATTTTGGTCCACAACTTATCAAACGTCCCGCAAGGAAGAAGTAGCCTTATGCCGTCTACAAATAGGCCATGCACGGATTACCCATGCTCATCTCTTTACAAAATCCCCACCACCCCTCTGTCAAACTTGCTCCATCCCATTAACAGTTCACCACCTTCTCATAGACTGTCCAACTTATAAAAATCAACGCTTACAATTTAAGCTTCCACCTACCATACAATCCCTACTTAGTAATAACCAAACCACAATTACAAATCTCTTAAATTTTCTAAAATCTAGCAAACTCCTTTCCGAAATCTAAAAATTATCCATCCGTGCCTCTGGCCTCAGTTGCAGTATAAGGCACGTAAATAGATAAAAGTAAAAGTAAAAGTAAATGAATACTAAAAATAAATAAAATTAATAAAAATAATGAATCTAAAATTATTATTAATGTTTTATGAAATTAATACAAATTAAAATAAAATAAATTTTATTCAATGTAAATTTTATTTCGATAACATTACTGTAACAATTTATGATAAAAAAATAATAATAGCATTCAAAATGAAATTTCAGGGGCGTACGGAAAGGAATTAATAAAAATAAAAAATAAATAGATAAATATATTAGTAGTTTTAACCGTTTCCTTTTCCATGCCTTTTGACCTTTGTTCAGAGGCGGATTCAACAGTCGGCAAATCCGCGGTAGTGGACTGGGCCTTAAGGGGAAATGAGCTCCAAAGGACTCATAGGGGCCCAATTTTTTGGCGATAAAATAGGTTCAATTGTAAAAATGAGGTGATTTTGCTCATTACAATAACAAAATGAATGATTTCATGACGATGTAAATTATTCTTTAACGTACAAGAAGTTAGGAAGTGAATAATAGTGTATTAGTAACAAGAGCGCAATAGTAGGTAAAATTTAAAACTTCGTAAGATCATATCTACTGGTGATGGGCTATAGAGAGAGACGTGAAAGTGGATGAGAGCCCAAATGCAGAGGCCCTTTAATGTGTTGTGGTCCTCATTGTCTTTCCTCCTATTTTTTTTTTTTTTTTTTCATTTGCTTTATCCGTTACAACAGTCAAATGACTTCAATCAACTATGTTGACAAAGAAAATTTAATAAATAACATGTTATGGGGGAACCAACGGTACCCTCCGCCAAAAAAAAAAATGAGGTGAAGTGCTAGATTACATCTAGTATCAAAGTTCTTTTGAGTCTTCTAGGAATATTGCTATTATCCATTAGTTTAATAGCCTCAGTGTTGGGATGATTTTCGAGTCGCATGATGTATTTTTCACCGTAGTGCTTTATTATTTCTTTGACAGGATCGATGCCGGTGTGTTAGTGGATTGATTGGTTTGTAGCGAACCATGGAGCTTCGGATATCGTACGAAGTGTTTTATTTTGAAATCGTTGGATGATTTCAATATTTGATTTACTGGCTGTCCCCCATAACTGACATCCGTAGGTCCAGACTGGTTTTAATATAAATTTATACAGCAATATTTTATTGTCGATAGTCAGTTTGGAGTTCTTACCAAGCAGCCAATACATGTTTTTTAATTTGATGTCTAGTTCCTTGCGCTTTGTTTTGATATGTGTTTGCTACGTCATGGACTTATTCAAGTGAAGGCCAAGGTATTTTACTGATTCCTTCATTGGAAGGGTAATTTTGTTTAACTGGACTGGTAACGTAATACTTTTCTTCAAGGTGAATGTTATATTTGTGGACTTTGAAGGGTTCACTTTGACTCGCCATTTGCGAAGCCATGTTTCAATATCATGGAGATGTTGTTGAAGCCCAGCAGTTGCCCGATAAATAATTTTACTCCTACTGAGAACGACAGTGTCGTCAGCAAAAGTGCATAGCACAGTACCTTCTCGAGTAGGAATGTCGCCAGTGAATAACATGTACAAAAGTGGGCCCAAAATGCTGCCTTGAGGGACCCCAGCTTTGATTTCGCTTTCCTATTTTCTGAGCTCATTTCCAAAAAAAATTTTGCGAGTACATTTTTTCAGAAAACTGAATTTTTTACTTCCTGAAAGTATTTGTGGGCCCTTTTCAATTACACCTGTCTAAGAAGGGAAAAGGAAAGGAAAAACATATTTTGGCAGTTCGGCATCTCCGCTCAAAAATACTTGCATCAAAGTCCAGAGTTTTTGTTTAAATTTTGATCATCAAGGTTGACCTTTTGAGGCAAGAATACCTAGTCAATCTGTTTCCAAGGCCAAACCAATAACATCATCTTTTAAAGTTACTACACATTTTTTCACTGTTATTTTTCAATTTTTACTTAACCCACAATTCAATACATGATGGCGACGAAATCTAAATCATGAAAAAATCTTATCTAAAACATAGATAGAGCTGCAGCTGCCGGCATTTATTTCACAGGCCCCGTCTCTAACACTACTTCCAAATAAGTTATCGCAAAACTAAAAAATAGCTGACGATGCTGAATGCTGATTATTGTTATACAGTGGCGGCTCGTGAGGGAGGGATCTAGGGCACCGCCCTCCCAAGATTTTTCCCGAATATTAAAACATTATTTAATGATAATATTAGTAATAATAATAAATATTTATGAAAACTAAAATCAAATTTTAGCAAAAAAAATTTGCGCTCTATACAATTCAGAAAGCAATATGTACATGGATTTCATTTAAAAAAATAAAATAACAGATTTATATCCTGAAGTAATAACATTGATACGATTATTTTTGACGATTCCCGTGAGCACTGCTAGTGCAGAAATAGTTATGAGTTCTCTTAAATTAATAAAAACTTATAGACGTGCAAGTTTAGTGGAAGAAACTTTAAACTGTTATAGCACACTGTTAATCGAGAAAAAAGTTGCTGAAAAATTGCATTTAAATGAAATAATTGAAATTTTCGCAGACAGGATTTATTAATGACCCAAGCATTGAAGTTTCTTGTGTTTAGTTTAAGTATGGATTTTATAATTACCTAATAAACAGCTCTTATTTTTGTGTCCTTCATTTTCGTCGTAGCAAAAAAAAAAAAAAAGCTCACACGGATAATTTTTTTTGTAATTTTTTATGGGCATTTTTGAAGTTTGCGGATTAGGCTTTTTCCTTGAATCCGCTTCTGCCTTTGTTGTCTGTACACGGCCCGTAAAAAAAAAAAAAAGAAGGAAAGTAAGTTACCTGTATTGTGTATCGTATTACTATCATTTATGATTAAATGAAAAAAATCGACAATAAAAGAATGTTCGCATAAAATATACTTGATTTATATTTTCAAAAACAAATTTGAAAAGCACTGCAAAAATTTTGATTAAAAAAATAAATTTTTTAAATGAGCACGTAATTCTATTATTCGACTTGATGAATGAATTGAATTTGAATAATCGAATAAATGCACGAACGATAATCAAAATAATAAACGAATGAAATAATATAAATACCAAGTTAATTAAAATATGTACCAAGTATTAATATAAATATAAAAAATGTGCTCACTTTATCAACTGGTTGCAGACTCAGATTCCTCCTGGGATGGACCTCAATTTGCAGTACTTCTTGACCTACAGCCATACTCTCGGGTATTCTCACAAATCGCAGATATTCGCCAGCTGGGTAAAATTGGCAACCTAAAAACAACGGCGAAGATGATTACCTATATTACGTGTAAGTAAGAAATGAATAATAATTTTCGTTACTAAACGTCGAGCAAGAAGACGATCATTATCTCTGGTCAGTTGCGTAGACGCGATAATTATTTAATACGATTTAAACGCGTGGAAAACTGGAAAGTGAAAAAATCTTTCCCCATTTCTCGTATTTTCGCGTATGTATCATAAAAGAAAGAGAAAAAAAAAATGGCTGGGACATTTATGCTCGACTGGTTGCGGTTGTCCTTTATAAATATTTGGCTTCTTCACGCCGCGTCCATTTCCGACTGAGAGCGTGTACGATTAATCGAACGTTCGGCTTCGCGGTTATCGGCGTTTCGGAGTGAAATCCGAGATTAGACTTAGATGTCCGTTAGGTGTCGATCTGCCTTAATGAAGATTTCTTAGGTGGGGGCGTGTCGGAGAATTAATTCATTTAATTGTTTTCGCGATGGCTAAAATGCCCCGGTATATGGTAATGAGATGATGCGCGTAGAAATGCGTAATTATATTACTGTCAAAGCTGCGGTAAGCTGGGTAAGGTGAATGATTTTTGAGCTAATGTAGTTTTTCACGCTACAGAGGACACACCGGTACTGTAAGCATTTCAGAAGCGTTAGTTTTACACGTTAATGATAAACTTCCCTTTTTGTTTGGAGGTGTTTTTATTCGGTTTTCTCGACGATGCTAAGTAGTATGAGTGTGAGTACGAGAGTACGCGGAAATCCTTAATTGGGCCTATGAACTCTGGCTGACCAGTATGGAACAACGATGTGGAGAAACAGTTATATTATATTTCCATTTAGCGCGTTTAATCGCTACCGGATGAAGGTTAACGTTGAGGTACTCCAGATTAACCGAAAGTCGTCGTAGATTATGCAACGGATGGCAGTATAACTGTGAGTGAATATGGAAATGAAAAGAGCTGGATTTTTCCACGTAAATTTTATGTAAGCTGAACAATATGGAATTATGAAGCAATTGGAACCTATGCGAATTTTTTTTGCGTAGTGTGATGTCATAATACGAGATGATTCGGATTAAGAATTTATTTAGATGTAATTCGTCAGTAAAGGTAGAAATGAAGGATGTGTGGTAATCTGCCCTGAAAAAAATCTCAACTTATCTGCAAATAAGTAATTTCAGGTTATGGTTTGATAAGTGATTAGAAGGCACTGTAATGAAAGGAAGACGAATATAAGAAAACATTTTTGCGTTTTGTGAACATTTTTAAACAAATAATCAACTTCTGATTGGATTGAAAAAATTTCAGATGGACTTTTGATACAATTTCTCAAGCTTCTCCCATTATTGCACACTTGGTGTTGCATTGGAATATATTCAAAAATGCAATCTCAATTTCACAAATATTTAAAGTCATTTTACGACTTTACCAAAACCTGCCCCAACCCTCTCATAATGCCTTGTTTCATAATTAAAACATTTTTTATTGTAAAAAATGTATCCGAATTTCTTTATATTAATTTTTGTTTAAACATAAATGAATAATGAAGGAGCAAATGTATTTTTTTCAACTTCACAAGGGCTCCTAAAACATGAGATATTTCGGGATGAAACGGTTTGCATGATAGAAAGTTGCTATATTTTGAGAACATTTTTGAAGTAAAAATCAGGTATATTTTGTTTCCTAAGTTTTAAGTACCTCATATCAAGCCCATAATATGTACGTGACTTACAAATCATGTATTTGTACCCATTCAAAAAAAAAAATTCAAGTCAAAAACACTGAATTTCTAAAAAACTGTCTGCTATTAAAATTTATTGTTCAATTCGTAGACGATGAAATGCAAGTTTTGGACACAAAAAATTTTCAATTACCTGAAAATCAATTTGTTTCAAATTTTTGAAACCTTTGATCTTATTTTGACATGTGTTCCGATCAACTTTGAGGACTGGATTTTTTTTAACTTTTCAGGGCTCATTTAGTAGCTACTTTTCCTTTACTTCATTCATTTTTCGAAAATCTCAAAATGCGGTCCAAACTCATGGCTGAACTTGAACGAAAGGCTGGTTGATCATCCCTGATCGTCGTATTTCATCATAATATATTATTATTGCGATCAGTTGATCGAGCACTATTGCCATTTCTAATTCCATGGGTAGTACGATTAATTTTTTTTATGCTTTGTTTTACTGTTTAGGCCAGAGACACTTGTTCAATTATATGTAGTTTCAGAATTTTTAGTTTTTTTTTTTTTTTTTTTTTTTTGTAAGGTCACAGGAGAAGGTGGAGTCTTTGCTAGCTATTTCTTCAATTATATAGAATTTTTAAAATTTAAATTTGTCTAAACGATCTCATCAAAATACATATTATCAGATTTTAAAATTAAAGTCGAGGAACTAGAGTAATTTTTGAAAAATAAAAAATAAAAAATTTAATTCACCGAGGTCAAATGTTTTCAATTGATTTTCTTTCGTTTCTGTTGTCTTAGTTTGTTCATTTTCCGCTGAGTTTTCAGTTTAAAACAGTAGGTATTATAGCCAATCTGATATGAGAAGGAGGTGTCAAGAGAGGTTGGAATCTTCAAATCTTTGCGTTTCAGACCAGTTGTAATGATTTGGCAACTCTACAACTTCTTGGTATTTCTTTTTCCCCCACACTTAGTGTGGATGAAAATCACTGGAAATGGTGAGAGACTCTTTTGTAAAATTCCACAAAACTATTTGTTTTTTTTTTATACACTCAAAACCGCGCTTCACTCAAATTTTGATAGAGGTGCAGAGGAGGTGAATCGTTTAAAATTTTCGTTTTTGGTCTCGTATGAAAAAGTGAGTCACGCACACCACTATTTCCAAATTCCAGCTTCATAAGTGTATTTGGAGAGGTTGAAGCAAAAAGTGATTTTTCAAGGGAATTTTGAGAGATAAAATTTCCTGAATCTCTCATATCGCCTCACTCAATGTAATTATCTGAAAAGGTCAAACTTCGTATGTGGAGTTAGTTGGAGATCATAGTATTATCCCTCAAATTCGAATAAAAATGGATCCAAAATGACAGTTTGAGGAAGGCTTGAGGAAGCTCAAATGACTCAGATTTGATAAATGTGCTCTCATATGATAATGGCTTATTGTACTCAAAATTTGGTGAAGGTGAAGGAAAAGTCGAAAATTTTTTATTTTAGTGTTATATTAAAAAGCGAATCCATATGATTGAAATACTTCAATTTTAGGCTCCCAACTGAACATGAAAGGGAGTTGGAGCAAAACATGATTTTTGGATAGGAAATCACAACGTGGCATATCTCCTTACCAAATTGACCTAGGAAGGTCAAAGTTTGTAATGGGGTTTGTTGAAGATCACGATATGAGCCTTAGAATTTGGGTCAAAATCGATGAAAAATGGATCCAAAATGGCAGACGGTCAAAATCTGAGATGTTGAAATTTGAAAAATACGAACCGTGCTACATATTGAAAATTGAAATTATTTTCGTATTTTTAGAAATCATAAAAGTGGGGGTTGTGGACTCTATAATGGATTTGGCCTGTGAGCTTGAAAAGTTTGCTTGATAATATTACTTACTAATGCAAAGAAAACCCAGTTAAAAACTCAGCTCCTGTAATGGAGCAAGGCTGCTTACGTATTCAAGTATTTTGTTATTTCAAATCGAATTATGTCGAGTGATATTCATCTACCAATATCGTATAAGTTCGGAAGCATATTCAGTAAAAATAGTGGTCAGATCGTGACCTTACTACTTTCTTTTTTTTGGGATAATCATTATTATAGTTGTGTTTTTTATTTTAAAGAAATACTATAACAGAAGGAGAACTTTTAGCTGGAAAGGTGTGGTTGTAGCTTGTACAAAAACTACTTTTTTTTTTCTTTAATATGATAAGAAGAATGATACTTTGTTATTTTTAAATAAGTCTTTGAAATAGTTTAGTACGAGGCGCCTTATCGTTAGTTCGTATTTCTTCGATATAATAATGTTAATGAGGAAGCCCGCAGTCCGATCATAGTGTGATACTTCAAGTTAAGAAACCCCCCACGGTTTGATTCTGGTCTATTAGATTACGAAGACAAGATTAAATTAGGTAAAAATTTGTGAAAATTATCACCACAGAAAGACCAGATTGGTGTAATTAATTGCCTGTAATTTTTCTCTCTTCGATTTCAGAAGAAGACCGACGGCTCGCGATGTTTTCGTTTTCTACTATTAAAATCTATATTTTATTTATTTATTTTGGTAATTTTTCTAGCCCTTAAAAAAAGTCGTTATAAGCGATCACGCCTATTATTTAAGTTATCGGATGATTTCACAGGGCCGGCGTTGCGGAATTTATATGAAAAGTAAATCACAGCGTTCATTTTCATTTCAATCGATTGGTAATTAGGTTTGACCCGCGACGACACCAATTAGGCGGCTATTGGGTATCATCAGCGGAGACTTTTGTCGTCGTTTGTATAGGCAGCGATTTTTTTTTTCGGATACATAATCCATTTAATAATTTCATGATCGCGATTAAATTAACGAGTCAGCGGAGCGTATCCGGAGTACTCGAGTAGATTCGTTTTAAGGCTATAGCTAAATAAAATATTCGACGTTTATTTAAATATATACGGACGTTACGGTGGATGGCGTTAGTAAGCGACGCGTGCCACAATTACACGTAATATACTTACGCGATGGTAGCGTACTACTAGTATAATTACCCGCAGGCCGGTAAATGGTCTATGTATGGGTATACGCGTTCGTACATGTCCGATTTGGTCTCGTCGTTTCGGTTGTTCTATTCATAAAATTAAAATTAGCCTAGTAACCAGTATTTACCTTTTTTCTTTCGAGGTAATTCGGCCTAGGTCGTTAAACTTATCGTGTGCGCAGCTCGTTTATCGATTCGCGAGCTAATTATGGCGAGCGCGGAGATGAACTAGTTGATGGATTAATTTAGGGTAATTATCGAGGGCGTTTGATTTTCAGTTTCGATTCGTGAGCATTGTGATACGTCTGCGATCGTGAATCTGGTCGTTTCTGGAGGCGATGTTGATAAGTTGAAATGTATTTGTTCAATTTTGTCTCTGTTGGGGAGAGATGATCTCAGATTTCCTTTTTTTTTTCTTTTTTCTTTCTTTCTTTTTTTTTTTTTTTTGATAGATACAGAATTTTTTTCACTTTGATAGAATTTATTGTTTGTTTAAGTGTAAAATATTTCATATTTATTCGATTTTTTTCATTTCCATCTTTCTCTTGTGAGAAAATTTTTTTTTTATTTAAAAGGACAAAATGTTTTCAACCTTGCTATTGATGGAGACTCACTAATGTGTCAAGTTTTGATGGAATTTCATAAGCTGGCATGTTGTTCACGGGTATTCAATGAATTTATGGCGTAAATATTATTCCTCCTCCACTATTTACTCATAAACTCATGAAAAAGTGTAAGTTATTTAAAATTATAATTTTTTTAAATTCTAGGATTTCATCGATTTGTATGTACTTTCATTATTTTATATGTACGTTCGAATTTTTTTTAAACAGGTATGCCTCATTGCTGGAGTTGAGTTTGAATGAAAGTGTGTTCAAAATCCCAAATATCTAATTCTGTTAACATCCAGTACCTATGCTAAAAATTTCACCCTCCACCTTTCATCATCAGCTGAGAGAATGGATTGGGAAATACGTAGTAATCTTAATTTCAGTAATCCTATGTAGGTTATATTTTTATTAAATTCGAGTGATTTGGGATTCCTCGAGCTTTCCTCAAATTTTGATCATTCGCTATTTCGAGTCCATTTTGGTCTTAATTCAAGGAGTCATATTGTGGTTCGCAATCAACGCTGCATATAATGTCTGAGCCTTTTACGTCGATTTGATGAGAAGATAAAGATAAAAAACTCCTCAAACAGTCATTTTTTGCTCCAACCCCCTTCCAAAGTCACTCGTGAATAAGCTGAATTTTGATTATATTGGTGTCCTCATCTTATTTTATCATACAATGTAATGATCAAAATCTAAATCCTCTCAAGGTTCTCCTAGAATCCCCATCAAAACAAATTTAGTGACCTTTTTTTGAGTCGAGTAAAAGATTTGAAAAAAACTATTTTCGTGGATTCTTATCAATATCTGTTATTATTAGTATTTTTTCCAATGAAATGAAATGCTGTAGAAAATCGCGAATATGAATCAAGTCCATTACTGGCTCGAAATCATTTTCAATTTTTTTTTTTCAATATTTTATTAATTTTCATGGGCATTGAATATGAATTTATACGCAAGAAATTGCTTCATACATTTTCAGGAAGCTAAATTTAAGCTCTTTAGGCTTTCAAGCTCACTTTATCATAGGAAATCGTAATGGGAAATTCTTGAAGTTTCGTTTACCCCAGCCACATTTTAAGAACAGTAACCCCTCGTCCTCCTCTTCAACATTTCTCATCCCATTTAATCATATGAACTGATGTTTACAAAGTTTGAACAATCTGAAACTCCTTATCTACCTTTCCTTAACGCCCATTTTAGATTTATTTTAAGACCCATATTCAATTGCTCATATTGTGGTCCAGAATTTACCCCACGTACATAATTCGATATATTCCGACAAATCTTATCAAATTTGATCAATTGGGATCTGATATTAAACTTGATCCAATTTTATCGATTTTTATCAAATTTTATCATCACATGCTCATATGATTTGATGAAATTGAAAAACAAGACTGGATCGAATTTGATGAGATTTTATCAAATTTCATCAAAAAATTCACTATTTGATCAAATGCGATCAAAATTTATCTGCTTTGATCAAAAAGAAAACCAAATGCAATTTGAACAAACCTGATCGAGTCTAATTAGTTTTGATGAAATTTGATAAAGTTTGATAAAATTTGCCAATCCGATTCGATCAAATTATATCCACCAAGAAAAAAATAATTTGATCAGATTTTATCAAAAAGATAACCAGATCAAACTTTTATCAAACATTATCAAATTTGATTCAGTCTTTTTTTCATGAATGGTCATCTTTTTGACATCAAATCTTTTTTTTTTCTGGGATACCATTAAGAAAAATCTTTGGGGAAAATGAACAAATCAAATTTGATCAAAGTTCATCAAATATGAGAAATTTGATAAAACGTCATCAACAAATTAAACAGATATAATTTGATATGATCTGATAAAAGTTGATGTATTCCGACAAAAATCAGATTTAAAATTATCAAATTTGTTGAAATATGATCTAACGTAATCAAATTTCATTCCAAAGGTTTTGGATTTAATTTGTTCAAATTTTATCAAATTTTGCGAAATTAAATCTGGTAACTTTTTGATAAAATTTGATCACCTCCTTTCTTCTTGGGATGTGAAAATCAAATGTGATAGTATTTCATCATCTTTTATCAAATTTGATTAACTTATATCTAATTTTTGTCGAAATAAGTATATCAAATTTTATGAAATTCCATTGGCATCAGTGAAATAATAAATCATTTTTTCAACCCACTTGATATGTTCTTTCATATTTTTTTTTTTTTTTTTTTTTTTTTGTAGATATATTCTAGTGTCTGTATGATACTCACCGTAAACTAATTTTGATATTGCAAGCAGCCATAGTACAATTACCGACATATGTATCATATCGATAATAGGCAAGTTTCTATAACGAATGATCTCATGACAAGCATTTCTGAAGCGGTGTTCGTTCTTCAAAGCATACCGCGTTTAAGGCTGTACATTAAAGTCATCTGAAATGAGAAGAATACATAGTTCAGTTTCAGGAGCAGCGTGTAATTTATACTTAAAAATTAGCAACACCGTATTAAAAATGCTTAATTAACATTTTTCGCATTTTCCAGTATACCTACGAAAAGGAAAAAAATATCATGAATAATTAATGCGATTCGTTGAACTTGAAATTGTCAGAGTTCTCGAAATCGTCGTTATTTAGGTCGAAAACGTACGTCAAAATAGTGACCATTATCAATAACCATGTGAAGTCTACGTTGAGATATACTGGTTTTTCGGGGACATTTTTTTTTTGTGCCTAAACACGAGTATTTTTTCGAGCGTGCGATTCGAACGGTTATGATAATTTGGTTGATTATGACGTAAAGTATGTTAATGGATGAGAGATATTAAGTATAGAAATAATTTCGTTTCGGCCCAGGTGAAATGTCATCGAAACCGACTTTAATAAAATGTGTATTTTAATGAAATCTATGCGTCGAAATATGTTGCAGGTTGTAGCAGGTGACGGTGGGCAATTTCGCGTCTAAAATATACGTCTTATTGGTGAACATAAGAAAGTCCGATGGATACAATTTAAGATAATTAAGATGGCGTCAACATCGGAGATAAATTTTCGGCGAGTGATATTGAAATTATTGAAAGTTATTTAAACGAGTTAATTGGTATAATTGAATAGAATAGAGGAAACCTATACATAGGAGGAGGAGATTGGTGGACATCGTGTATTGTAGGATATACCTGACGTCTGAGGCGTTATTTTTCCTCTCTTTTTCCGAGCACGTACGGCGCGCGTATTTATTAATGTTCGTGATAACGGACAGCTTGACGTTTTCTAAAACGCCGCGTAATAAACACTTAATAGTGTAACGAACAATTAAGACGAGAGCCTCAAAAACCCATGTATTTTTATAATTAACTCGTAGCTAGTGTGGTATAGTAGGCGATGGAATAATAGTGAAAGCCATACGTACTCTGTGGTCTATGATGTGTATGTATTGCTGATATATCTATCTATTCGTCTTTGTAAAGGTATTAGATACATTGTGGGTGCTTGGCGAACATTATAATGTCGCGCGAAACGAAGTAATTAATTAAAATTACACGCTATTCGTTATAAATTACGGTGTACGACGTACGTCTCGGTGGTATACCGTTATGATTATGTGTACTATTTTCGATGTAGTTGCGCATGTTGCCGAATAGAATGGCCGCCCTGAACGATTAGGAGTATTCAATATGGGTATTGGTAATTTCACCCGGCAATGATGCTTCGATGGTTTTTATTGTGGTAGAGTATAAAGGTAGAGGCGGCGAGGATCGTAAGTGTATTCATCCCGAGAGTGATTTAACTATATCGGTGGTTTGGTAATTCGTAATGCTCTTTTTATTTTCGTTGTACGACTACCGCGTTGTTGGATTAATGATCGAGATGTATTAGTCTTTTGAATTGGAGATGAAAAATATTGGGATTTTTTTTCAGGTGCATTTTTGGTGAAGGGCCTATCTCGAAGATAAAACGGTAAAGGAAAGTTGATCGAAATTTTGTCTAGCGTATGTCATTCATTTCAGTTACCAAAGTGAGAAAAGTACCTATTCTTTCAATGCTGAAAAATGAATGGAGTAACGAACTAATGAGTGAATGAAGAAAACGACGGCCAAGAAATATTAATCATTGCATAATACATGCAATAAAAATGATTTTCATTCGGATATTTACTAGGTACTTATTTTCATGAATATTTGTAATCTCAGTCTTTCCGGTACGTAGAACTTCTATGAAATCATTTGTAGTTTAAGTAGGTTTACCCAGTTCTAGCTAAGGTACTGAGGTGTGGTCGCACCCTCGAGTTTTCCTACTAGTCTTTAGTCAATGTGTAGACACTTTTGAAAACCTTCATGTGGTTTCATGCAAAAATTATATGAAATCGTACCTATGATAAAATGTTTTTTGATGAATGTCTCCATCTAACTTTATGAAATTAGATAAGTGGGTATTTATTTTATAGTTTATGTGTTTTTGAAAAATCCATATGTTGATGGTTTAAAAATCAAATCATCCAAACTGTACTCCCTTCTCTGCATTATAAAATAGTTCAATAATTTTCTCTTACGCACCTCTAGCCCTGAGCTGCACATGGTGCAGAAAGAAAAAAAAACAAAAAGCAAAAATACAAAAAAATATAAATATGCCTAAATGATATTAAATATTTTTTCAGCCTATAAAGTAAATTTTCATTACAAAAAACAACAACAACAACAACAAGAATAAAAATTAATGTACGTATGTGGCAGAGTTTGGGTTCACCAATTCCCCCCATTTTTTTGTTACAGACTAATCAGCAAAGAAAGGATTAATCAAATTTGATCAAAAAAAAAAAAACAGATGTAATCTTATGAAATTGAATCCTATTTGATCACAACATAATTATAAGCATGTAACGATTGAATTTGATGAAATAAGTAGGTGAATCAAATTAATTCCGTACCTTTTGTATCAAATTTGATCAGATTGGATTCTATTTCATCAAATTTGTTGATTATATGTCTAATTTTTGTCAGAATATATCAAATTCTATCAACTTTGATTAGATTATAATTGCCCAGGAAAACAGAAATTAATTACGTTTGATCAAAATAATGATGGGATATAATTTAAAAAAATTTTATCTCATTTAATAAAATTCTACGTCGAATTTCATCAAAATTTTAATCATTATAGTAGGATGTGAAGATCAAATTTGGTTAAAATTCGATCAAATTAGGTCAAATGAAATCAATACCTTCTGTATCAAATTTGATAAGATAGGATTCCATTTCATCAAATTTAATAACTATAATTATGTCTAATTTTTGTCAGAATATATCAAAGTTTATTAAATTTGGTCAAAAAGATGTGAATAATTTGATCAAAGCTGATCTAACCAGATTTAATCAAAATAGTGAATTTTTTTGATAAATTTTGATGAATAAAATTTGATGAAATTTCATCAAAATTGATCAAATTTGATCTAGTATTTTTTTCATGGGATGTTTTGATCATATTTGATAACATTTGATGTGACACTAGCAATAAGTTGATGTAGGCAGATAAAATTAGATTAAAACATAATTCATTAAGCTGATGACAAATTTTAAATTTATCCTCATTTGTTTCGATTCAGTTGTACCAAATCTGAATCCATGTTATGAGTTTTGACCCCATCAAATGATATGAAAATTGAATCAATCACATAAAATCGGATACAATTTGATATGACATTTGATAAATTTTTTTTATCAAATTTAATCGAATTAAAGTTAAAATATCTGTTCTAAGTCGCTCTGCTAGTAGGGTCATTTGCGACCGATAATATTTACAAATGAATTTCTACAGAAGTACTAAATCAATCTTAAATTAGTGTGTTGAGTACCTAATTTACAATAGTTCATATAGGGTGTGAAATTTAAAAAAATGCAATTAATTCATCAATTGTTTCAGAATTATTTTGTAGAATTTCCTTGATGTTTCGTGGCATATATCATTAAGAACAATCACAGGGAAAAAATGATCAAATTTGATCAAAATTCATCAAATATGATAAAATTTGATGAAATTTCATCCTGAAATTGACGAGATGAAATTTAATATTATCTGATTAAAGTTGATGAATTTGATGAAATCTGATATAGGTGTAAGTATTCCGATAGGAATTAGATTTAAAATTATCAAATTTTTTGAAATATGATGTAACATAATCAAATTTCATCCTGAAGGTCTCGAATTGAATTTCTTGCAATTTTATCGACTTTGATCACATCTGATATTCACATCCCAAGAGAAAAGAATTTGATCAAATTTGATCAGATTTGATCAAATAATAGTTTCTGTTGATGAAATTAGATGAAATCTCATAAAATTTTATCCAGTCCTTTATGGGATGATAATGTGATTTTATCCTATTAAATCGAATTTCATAAAATTTGATAAAATTTCATCGAATTATATCTCATCATTTTTCTAATCAACTTTGATCAGTCTTTCTATTCCTGAAGTGTGAAAATCAAATTTGATCAGATTTGATCCTATTTCATCAAATTTGATCAACTTCAGTTAAATTTATTCTGTTCAATTCCTTTGTAAAACGTACATCTTCCTTTTTCTAAATTATTTTTTGTTGCCTTTAGCCGGGCATAAGCTTCCTTATAAAAATTGTTCAATTTATTTCTGATAGTAATTAAATTTTGAAATAATATGGTATGTTTGAAAAAATTCTGTGAATCATAATTTGATTATCTCAGACTCCCCTTTTTCAAATTACTTTGGATATTATTGTAGAACGACGAAAACGTGTATCTACATTCGTATTTTATTAACATCCAGTGCATGATGATAAATAAAGTTGGAGGAACAGTTGCTGAAAAAGTTGATAACCATAATAAAAATTATAGTACTTTGTACTTTGCTTATTAATATTATAAAAATTCAAATGAAGTTTATGCAGAAATATTTTTTAGATCTTCATTTTTTTTTCTTTACAATTTCATGCTGAGAACTTATAGAATTCGAGTGCTGGCTTTAATTGAAAAATGCTTTCCAATAATATTGACCTTTTTCCTGTTCTTGGTAAGAAAACAGCCAAATTATCATCAGCACTACTGAACAAGAATGCATAATTGATCCATTGGTAAAATAACTTTGTTTCCATTCCGTTATTAAAAACCAAATAAATGAAAAATTCAGCGAAAAAAATTTCAAAAGCCAAGAAAGGATGAGGTATGAATAGCATTAAAAAAAACACAGATTTTTCTGAATCACTTTCACAGTGAAAAATGGCATTTTGAAATTTTTGTAATATTAGTCAAATACTTAGAATAAATTATAATTTTTGACTACAATTTCTACATCTTGAAAAAATTCTCGTTCTAGAAACAATATGGAGTTCATATTTGAGGTTCGATGATTCATACTTACAGTGTAATGCAGTAACAACATGAAAATTTAATTTTTTTATTTTTTTTTTTTCAGCATTTGAAATTATTTTTATGAAAAATAATTTTTTTTATGTATTTGAAATTCTTGAATTTTCGTGAAGAAAAATGAATTGATTGTTTTTGAAGCACCTAATTTTTTTTTCATTACATTACGTTGGTCAGGTAATGATAAGGACTGCAAGATCTTCGCAAGTTTTCAGTGATCCGGAAGGAATTTATATTTTTTATTCATTTTCTGCGTATATCAGCATCAATTATCTTGGCATTTTCAATTTCTAGATCTATATGTCTAGAAAGCCAGTGCAAGCTTAAGATTTTATGCAATAGTTTGATTTCATTTTGGGAGAATTATCTGAGTTGCTGATTTTTAAGAATATAGGGATGTACAAAGCAGTGAAACAGTTATTTTGATGTTCAGTTCTTTCGTATAGTCTGTAATATGAAATAGTAATTACAGACGAAATTTCCTCAGAAAAGTAATAAGAGTGTCTTACCTGTGACATTTCAAATTTGACGAAGAAGAAATGAAAAAAATCGTCCATAAAACCAAAAATCGTCTATAACACTCTCGCACCAATCTGACGGATAATAAAAAATGGAAATCCAATTTTCGCACTTCTAATCTCGCACGTCGCACCAAACCGACACCACAGTGGAAAAAAAATCGCGACGTAAAAATTTACGTTAAAAAACCTTCAACTTGACCGTATACGCGCGTTTAGATTACTCGTCACGATATCAGATACTCGTAGTACGTAGAAGTAGTAAAACTGCGGAGCGCAGACAACAACACGCGAACTCGTTCGACCTGTCGATATCGTATACTAGGAGAGTAGCGATTAACCGTTTCTAGCGTTGCGCCGCGAACGTCGTCTAGTAGAGGAAGTAATATCGGTTTCTCCGTCTGGAGAGGCTGTATAGTAGTTCGCACGCGTTAATTGATTCGAAACAGTGGTATGTGCGGATGATGCACCTGTTGAACTCGATTAAGGGCTTGAAGCGCGCTGATTTTGTATATTATTACGAGGAAATTAGCGGAGTAATTCTAGGGTGGGGAATTCTTTTGTTTGTTTATGGAATTAGATAGCATGTTTGTGGGTTAGGCTTTTTTCTCTGTTTTTTTTTTTCTTCGTTATTATTATCATTTTATTTATGCTGATTGTAGGTGAATCGGATAATGTGGATGTTTTTTATTCGAGGTATTTTTTGATCATGGTGTGTGTTTAACGATTTTTTTTTCATAATTGTATTATTCGTAATTTCATTTGTTTTTTCTTCCTTTTCCTCCCTATGATATGTATGTGACAGGACTTGATAGCCCTTCAAGTCAATTTTTTTTCATGTGAAAATATGAGCTTTGTGTTTCAAATATTCAAAAGTTTTGAAAATTTAAAGAAAAAATTAATTTTTGGGATATTTTGCCCAGAAAAGTCATGTTTTATTGTTCAAAGTGTACAAAAATTTTAGTACTTAATTTTATTTAAATTTGGAAGCAAATTTAAACCCGTTTTCATTTTTTTTCTCTTTTTTTATTGTTTATTTATTTATTTATTTATTTATTTTTTGAAAAACTCCAATTTTGGATATTTTCAAAAATTAATTTAAAATGGGCAATTTATCATTCGCGTATATAATACAATTTGATTTAACCTCTTTAGTAGTGAAGAGAATAATCTATAGTCACTATCGATATTATACTATCGATAGTCTATGAATATTGCTCGTAGTAGAAGCTATCGATAGTATCTAGACCTACTATCGATTGTATAGATAACACTCTCCGCTCATCTTCCATAGACTATCGATATCGAAAAATATCAATTACGTCCATCACTACTCTATAGAACTTAAGAGGTAAAATAAGCTCAGTTTTTATCTTATACTTAAAGTTCCCCAGAGTATTCCATTTGTGCACCAAAATGGCATCGTTTACATATTTCATTGTGAAAAGGCAGACTTTGGGAATCCCAGTACGAAGTAAAAATAGCATAATCATTGTGACTCTTGAATCTGTAAAAGCCTTAATAGATTAATCAATTATCCATTTACGTTTAATTTTTGAGAGTATCGAAAATCACCAACTCCAACTCCCAAACCCTAAGCGTTTTTTTTTCGATCCTCGAGTGTCTTTGTAACTGTTCTGCTGGACTAGTAGCATTTCTTTAGTATGATGTTTTCACTTATCGGTTGACGTGTGTTTTCATGTGTTAATAATTTTTTACTATTTAACATATCGTTACCTACGTTTTCTTGACATTAAAAATTTTGAATGATTTTTTTGTTTTATTTTTGTTTTAACTTTAAGTGAAAATATTAAATTAATATTATAGGTGTTCTACCAATTTTTTTTTTTCAAAAATGCAATTATTATTAAATTTTTGTATGTTGAATATTTAAAGATTTTTTTTTCAGTCGTTCCATTTTTATTTTTATTGAAGGTGAAATAACTATAAACAATTTTTTTTCCAAAAACATATCGTTAACTACGTTTTCTTAACATTAAAAAAATGTTGAATGATAATTTGTTTTTTTTTTTAGAAACGTAATCACTTTTTTTCCTCAAATGACATTTGTATGAAATAAACTTTAAATAAATTATTGTTAAAAATTCTCGACATCTATTTTTCATGGAAATTTTTTTCCAAGGTAAAATTTTCCAAGTCTCCAGAAGACAAAATGTAAGATTCAGGAATTAATCAGTTTTATTTAAAATATTATTTTTTAAGCGAATAAAATGACTTTTTTTTCATTGTCAACAATTAGTAGACATGAAAATATTTAAATAAGAGAATTTATTCTGGAAAATAATTACAACCTATTCTTCCTCCTCTCGTTGTCCCTTATCTTCTCCTACATGAGTAAAATACAAATTTCAAATATGCCAGTTTTAATGTTCAAATAAACAGGTTTAAGTATGACAGTTAAATTTATTCCAAAACGTATGATTATTATGAATGTAAATTGATAAAGCAATCTTAAAATTTTAAATTGAGAATAAATATCGATTTTTTTCTGTTCATAGTTTGCGAGAAGATTATCAATTCGAACGAACCGAGGCTCACCTTTCACGAACCCACGGTCTGGGACAGAATCGAATGCGCGGTCTCAGCCAACGGGTAAGTTTTATCACGAAAGTTTTTCATTTCATCTGCGAATCGGCGACCAAGGTCGTTCAAATATCTCTCTTCGACTCCACGTTCGACACCCGGCTTTCTTTTTTTCTCTACTCGCGTATTCAGAGGAAGAAACGTGAAAAGGCCGTGCATTACTTTTTATACGCTATACATCCCGATATCCTGTTCGTACATGCGTATTGTACGGAGAGGTAACTGTGGATGTCGATTTAAATAATAGGACGCTAACTGCGATAATATGTAGTTAATCACGATCGAAGCGTCCGATTATCGAGATAGTACGCGAAGGTCGCCGCCCACTTAATACGTGGTTCGGTACGACAAGTGGTTATTAGTAAATTAAAATTTTAACGGCGTTAAAGGTACGGCCACTGTGCGATGGAAGGACCTGTTTTCGAGTGGTGAGAAATTACGGATGTACCGTACCGTATGTTGTTCTCGATACGGATTTTTGTTCGTTTATTTTTCTATTATTAATTATACTATTATTTATTATAAGTATTTTTGTTCTGATTCAAAGTGGTAATATTAAACATAATGTACGGAAAGTCATCAGTATAAGAATGAGGGGGGGGGAGCAAATATGTTAATGCTATCTACCTATACGCTTAAACACTTTCAAGTGAGTATTGATTATATGGACATTAAAATTTACAATAAAATCTTCCTGAATTTAAGGACCCATACAAATTTTATAGCTTTCAGGAAAAAGTTGAAATTATAGCTCAATAAAAATACGTTCCAACTTCTATTTCATAGTATCAAAATTATATAAATAAACAGGATGAATGCCCGTCGTGGGTAAACTATGTACCAAATGAAGTATCTATCTATCTATCTATCTATCCATCTACGGTTCAAATGCATTATACTGACGTAAGCTTCTAAGATCTACGAAAAATAAATTGAAATATTTCAAAGCAAGTACGTGTGCATATCTGATAAATGAGTTCTCTGTTAGAATATTCACGATAGATCATATTACGGTAGACTGCGAATTTCAGAACTCTCGAAAGGATTATTTACATTTTATTTCCATATAACTTACGTAATATTAATTAATCAGTATACTTCTCAAAACGTACTAATCTTAGAGAAATTTTGGATGGAAAATTTACTGTGAGAAACTTTTTAACAATTTTAAAACCATATTTACATTCTGCTACTAAAAAAAAAAAAAACGTGCTACATTACTGGAAGTGATTTTTTAATTGGAGCTTGTGGTTTGCAAATAACGTTTGCTAGCCCCTTCATGCCTACTTACCACATCCAGTACAAAGTCTGAAAATTCTTACCCTATCTCTTCCAAAAGCGCTTGAGAAGTTAAATTTAGAACAAAAATGTAATACATATTTCTTGTCATGCAATAATCATACTTATCAACTTATTTTTCAAATCGTAAGTATTTGAGATGGGGCTTCTCGAATTTTCATCATCTGCCATTTTGGATCTATTTTGACTGAAATTCAAGAGATCATATTCTAGTCACGAACTAAGCCCACGTACAAAGTTTAACCTTTCTAGATTGATTTGGTGAGGAGATATGGAAAATTCGAAGAAATCCCTACAGTACTTTTCCCTCCAAAAACCCTTTTTTGATCTAATTCCCCTTCAAATTCACTTGAGAGACTATTAGTCACTTGGGCTCATTTTATTATATGACACAACAATGAAAAATTTTCCACCTCTCGTGTACCCCCACCACATTTTGAGGTCGATAACCCCTCCTTCTCCTCTTCAAACATCATATGTGGAAGTGAATTCGAGAATGGTTTACGAGTACATCTTATCTCTAATAATCGTACTAGTTCAATCGATTACATTTTTACTAATTTGAGGAGCCTCTAGCTCTAATCAAATTTTGATAATCCGCCATTTTGGATTGATTTTCACCGAAATTCAAGAGGTCATTTATTGTAGTCATCAACTAACCCCAAATACAAAGTTTGACCTTTCCACATTGATTTGGTGAGGATATATGAAAGATTCAAGAACCTTCATGACTCAACACTTCCTCAAAAATGCATTTTTTGCTCTAACTCCTCCTCAAATGAACTTTGGAAGCTGAAATTTGGATATGTTGGTATCTGTTACTCACTTTTTCATACGAGATCAAAAACGAAAAATTTGAGGTATTTGCGCTTTCTCCACCTACCCTCAAAATTTGAATGATCCGCCATTTTGAGGCGTATCGAAAAAAGAAAAGAGTACCTCTTTAGCATTTTCAAAAAGAGCCTCTCACTACATTTTGAGCGAATTTCATGCATACGCGTGGGAGGAATTTATTTATTATATTTATACCAAAAAGTCGGATATTTGTCAAATGATTGCTAATGTTCTGCAACACAAAGATTTGAAGCCCTCCTAGCCCCCTTTACGAATTAGGCAAGCTGTAACAGCTATCGTTTTTATTAAAAACTTCGCTAAAAACAGCAATTTCACAAGAATATTGTTTTCAACATTTTTAAAAATGTTAAAATTATTAAACTTTGAGTCAATCTTGAGAATAGTAAGTACTGATTTAGAAGCTGAAATTTTTTTAACAGACTATTGGCGTCCTTTGACAACTTAGAGCTGTCGATTTTCGATGGAAATGCAAAACCAATCTGTCTACCTTAGTCTATGATTACTAGAACTTAGTTCTATTTGGAACTATATATGTTCCTTAGAATCTTGGTTCATTCACCATTCTGAGTGCATTTGAACCTAAACTAGAACGGGATATTCTATATTCCCAATTAAGCTTATTTAGCGGTGCCATGTGTATTTTGGCAAAAATTTCTAGATTTGAAAACTTCCCTACTTTTTCATATAAACAAAACACTAGAATGACTGGAATGCGAAAAAACCTGCGCAGGTCAAATACAGTTTTTACTCCATTTTCAAGGCAACACAAAAATCACTAATGATCACTTTATAAAAGTATCTTATTTTATCTTGAATGAAACGTATATATCTTTATTTTTTATCGTGAAACGAGACAAACATATTACCAATGAGTAGCAAATACATGCAATTGAACTCGAACAAAAGTGAGATCTCATTTTTAAGTAAAGTTACCATCGAATGTTTTTTTTTTCACCATTACATTTGCGCCATCACTGGACACTGCCGAAACTAATCAAATTTCGTTTGTACGGAATTCTTATCATTAAAATTCCAAATCAATAGAAAAATGACTAAAAACTTGAGCAAAATTAAAAATTCCTAGATCTAGTGAAAAATCACTGTATATGATAAGCAATAGCACTTTTTTCTTTTTAATGATTTTATTTAGTGTCGTTTGGCATCGTGGCAATTTGCGACGTTTAACACGTATTACAAGAACTTATCTAATGACTATGTTACGGTAGTGTATACAAAGAATGGTATCTTAAATATAATAATAATAATTCTACTTCGTTAGAAGAATTTTTGGACACCTTTTGAATGATGTTCGATGGTCTTAGAGGTTGGTAATAATATTGCAATGAGTGATGATTTGCTGTATAGTGAGTGGAGCTTGACACTTGCAAGTTGGCATAGGTTTTTTATCTAATAAGTAAGAATGTGTCTGTTCTTTACATACCATTTTTAGTTTCTTGGATACATTTGTTGGGGCGATATAACTAATACAAGAATTTTCTTTACTAAAGGGCCTCCCCCATTAGTTGCTGAAATCGGCCTTTGACGCAAATTTGGTCAAAAGTGGTTCCAAATGTTACTTGGGACCTAAAAACATTCTACGTAAATTTTTGACCCCCTACCCCCACCCCTTCCAGAATTATCGCATTTCATATACTAAAGATTCAATTCGCGATAAAATTTTTTCCTCATTTTTTGGGGAGGGGGGTTGAAAATTTCAAAAAAAAATTTAGAAGAATTTTGGGGGTGCCATCGCTAAATTTTTTTTCATAACTTCGTCATACCCTTAGGTACAACATATAATTTTTTCGAAGTCCCTTTATAAAAAATTTTGTGTACGTTTTTGCTTCTGAACAGGATTTCTTTCTTAACCTCATTTTCTTGATTCCACTGTTACTTTAATCTCATTTTGTCATTTCAAAAAGCCCGTATTTTCTTCAAATTGCGTTTTTAAGGGTGATGCAAGTCTCCTGGCGGTCTAAAACTATTCCAAATCATTTTTTTATAACCGAAAGTACCCAAAGCTACCATTAACTCAAAAACGAGTTTTCTGCTCTCAACCTCATTTTCTTATTCCACATCACATATGCAATCAAAATCCTCTTTCACCATTTTTATGAATACACATTGTACGCAAGTATAAAAAATATGGAGATGGTTACTTGTACTCCCATATTTTGGGACCATTTTGGTGCTTAGCGAGAAACATCAGCAGTTATTTCTATAGAGAATACAGCGTAGAATAATTTTGCTTTCATTATTGATTTTTCCTCTCCGCATCATCATAATTGTCGTACAATTGAAAAACACAAAATTTTCTAAAATGGTCATTTTTACCCTCCCCCACCCTCCATTTCAGGCGTAATATTATAGGAAAATGAACGAAGAAAATTTTTTTACTCACTTAATTAACCCCTCCCCTTACTCCTTTCAGAGCTATTAGCAAAAAACCACTTTTTTCAGAGGTTATTGCCCCTCACACATTTAGCCGGGGGGGGGGGTAGGGGATGCAATTCTTAGTATATTACTTAGAAAGGATTTGCATCATGCATTGTAAAAATCAGCTTTCCAGTAACTTTTTCTAGGTCCGAACCTAAAATGATGTGGCTATAAGTGTTATCGTTGCGAGCAGTAGTTGAAAAATACAAGTTTTTATTCAAACTTCATTTTTTTTTTCAGCATATTGCACCCCGAAAAAATTATATGTTGTACCTAAGGGTATGACGAAGTTGTGGAAAAAAATTCAGCAATGGCACCCCAAAATTTTTTGAAATTTTTTTTTGAAATTTTCAACCCCCCTCCCCAAAAATGAGGAAAAAATTTCGAAAAATTATCATACGAACATACATGTACTATGTATAATCTGTGAAAATTTCAAAAATGTCCCCTCGTTCTTTTTGGAAATATAGCGAATTGAATTTTTAGCATATAAAGTGCGATAATTCTGGAAGGGGTGGGGTAAGGGGTCAAAAATTTAGGTGGAATGTTTTTAGGTCCCAAGTAACATTTGGAACCACTTTTGACGAAATTTGCGCCAAGGGCCCATTTCACCTACTTAATGGAAGAGGCCCTTTCCCTTCTTAATTCTTGAAAGTTATTTTTCATTCAACTTTCGCCCAACTCCACCTAAGAGGTTAAAATGTTTGTATGTTAATTACTTAAGCTCATTCTACCATTTTAAAACTATGATGAAAAATTTATACGAGAGTGTATTTTGGATTACGTTATACTTCTTGGTTTAAATAATCATACAAGCTTAGACTGCTTGAGGTTTTCAAATTTTTCTCAGATTTTGAGCCAAATTCAAAAAGTTATATTGTGGCTTCTCATGCTCTCGCTTAATGCTCAATACGAAGTTTTGAGTTTTCCAGATAATTTTGACGAAGAAGTACGGATAATTCAAACAATTTCATGTCTCAAAATTTACTAAATTCGTTTAAGAAACTAAAATTTCTATGTATTGATGTTGACGACTCACTATATATCGTATGAAACTACTGTAGAAGATTTTAATGCTTCGATGTTTCTTCAGATATCATTTTCGAAATCGAGTGAACCAGCAACCTTCGATTCAATTTCGATTGAATTTCATGCATGCTCGTTTGAGCTGCAAAGTGACTAGAAAAAAATTAAGCGTTGGCCAATCAACTGCAAATGCCATAAAAGGTTAATATGAGGTCTCCCTTTCCCAAACTCTCCCTCCTAAACTAAATAGAATGTAATAGCTCCCGTTATTACGAAAAACACAGCTGCGGAAATACACGATGACATAAGCCTAGAAAGGTATGAAAAAAATCACCTGAGATATTCGACCAAATATTATCTGTAAATTGAGAGGATTTTTCGTGACTCGCAGTAGCCTACTAAACGACGATACGATGTGACTAATAAATAACGAGTATCGATATCTAATAAATTATCTCAACTAGGTTATGCAAACTGTATCAGATTCGTGTAATGATAACGAAGCGAACACGATTATGAAATATGGTAAGGCACGGCCGGTCGATTTTGTAAATTAAAATTTTTCGTTAACGTCGATTGGGCGTAATTTGAGTTTATGTTTACTCGCGAGACGATACCGTAATAGTTGTATTAGTATCGGATTTTAGGTACTTACTCGTGTCTCGTTCCGGTGCGCTTAAGTCGACGCGTCTCCGCACCTTTCTCTTTTTAATGTCGGTAAATTATAGGATAATTCGGGCTCAGGTAGCCCGGCCGTGTATGGTAGCCGTGTTTCTCTAACGGACGGTATTTTGGCGAGTCGCGCGTACGTAATTTAGATAATGGAAAATTCTCGGACTCGGCGTATTGTTACATAAAAAGTTTATTATGAATATGTAAATTTACTTTCGACGTAATTTTACATGCTTATAAGTATAATGGGAATTCGATCGACGAAAGATGGGATTTTCTTACGTTTTATTTTTCGCGTAAAATTAAAGAGAAATTTTACATTTTGATTAGTCGTTTAATAATCTCGGGCTGCCGTTTAATCCGCGGCACGTACCGTGAAATATCGAGCATGGGTGTGGAGATATGATTTAAGATGAAGGAAAATATGACGGGCTATTACGATGTCGTAATGTAATATCGTGTAGTTGGATTGCACGAAATAGATGTTTTTTCACGACCATATTCAGGAAGAAAGAAAGGCGAAAATAAATTTTTATAAATTGAGAACCATAGGTATGCACGGATCGGAAATGTATGCATTTTTACTGAAAAAAAAAGTCACGTAATAATCAGACAAAAAGATGAACGAGAATTACGAAAGCCATCGTCTCAAATGTTTAATTAAAAAAAGTGAATCATTTTTTAGAGCAGAAAATATTTCATTTATAAACTCTACATCGATTATTAGTACCAGTCACCAAATTAAACCATTAGACCTTTTTGATGAACACTTCGTTGCCGTATTTATTGCTGATAAATACAGTAAGGTTTCCAAATACCTTTTGGTGCGAGGAAATATAATTGCAAGAACGATAATTCGAGTTCATTAATCGTGTAGTATATTTGAAGAGATTTGAAAATATTTTTTTTACAAACGTAAAACTTTTTTTTTTTGTTAAAAATCATATTTCATCTATTCAGTTAACATCCTCATTTTCTATTCTCAATAATGTTTTCGGGTGGTTTAGCCAAGCCTCGGAGGGTTCTGAGAGTTCAAAACCCTTCAAAATCCCAAGAAATTGCTTGAGAAAAGCTTGAGGAGGCACGGTCGGCTCAAATTTGATAAATATGAGCTCATGGGGTAGAACATACGCAATCAAAATAGCTATAAATTTTGATATTAATTTATCGAAGAATGCACAACTTACAATTAGACGAATAAAACTATTGAAGCTACTTATTTCAAAATACATACATGCAGTTTGTTATAAGTTGCTGAAAGGAAAAAAAAACAAACATTGATGAACACCCCCTCCCCCTCGCCCAAGAAAATAAAAAACTGAAATATTTTTCCAGCCCAGCCTTGAACCTATTAAAACAATATTCAGGTCACTATACTGACTACATTCCTGAATTGTTTTTCAGATTTACCTGATAGTAATTATTTTTACCTACTCTAATAACATCGCTGCAGGTGAAGAGATAGGTTTTAGTACTTTCTCTGGTAGGATTCTTAAAAAAATTTATGAAAAAAATAATTCGTCTCGAAAAACAAAATTGATTTTAAGTTGAAAATTTCCTACCTCCCCTCACCCAAAATTTTTTTTTTTTCATTTTTTTGTCCTTTCATTTTTTCAGTAACTTCTGACTCTATTTGAATACATTAATTTTGAACGATTTTAGTATTTTTTTTTTTTATATATTCATTGGGAAACCATATCTCATGAAATTTAACATAAAATTCAAAAAAGAAGCAAAAATATAAAATTAGGCATTGATTTTCAGGTCATGTATCATGTATAGTTTAAAATTTTTTCATACATAAAAATTCACATTTTATCTTATAAAGGCACATTTGAAAAATTGAGAAAATATTTACCCCCTGCCCTTCTTAGTTTATCATGCACGCACCTAAAGGCTTGTATTAAAAAAAAAACCGTCATCCCTCTTCGTATAGTGAACTATGTCAGACTCGGATGCAGCAGGCCAGTCACCGAGAAAATCTCGGTGGGCCGCAATGTATTCGGGCTGATGAGGTAAAAATTAGGTGACTTTAATTTCTAAATTTCGATAGAAAAAAACAAAGAAATTCCATAAATTCATAATTTGAAAAATGAAAGAAAAATTGGGCCGATTAATACCAAGTGGGCACTTAAAAATGTGATTTCTCGGTGGGCCGTTCAATTTTCCTATTCCTCGATACAGCCCTGAACTAAGTTGTCCAAGAATAAACGTGATGCTTTGAACTGAACTTTTCCAAGAATTGCTGACACACATTAAAATAAAAATTAACGAGATATTTTCATTTTGCAATATTTCAAGGTCACCGAAACGAACAGAGTTCGAGTATACTCATACTTTTACGCAAATTTTACTTGGTCAACTTTCTACTTATTTTGTTGCGAAAATCTTGCATAGGCGTTTAGTTGCTTACTTGAATGTATGAAAATAAACGGCACCTATTCGCAATGTCAAGTTCGAATCCGTGGGGAGAGAAACTCGTACTCTGAAAATCTGCGTCACGAACAAGTGAAAAGAACAGTAATGTGACTAGAATTTTAACACGAGCTATAAATATCTGTGAAGCGAAAAAAAATCAATGATAGATTTTACTAATTTCATGCAAAAGTAAAAAAACGAAATAATTTTTATTTGCAAAAAAAAATATATATATGTAGTTTTTTGAGATGGCAGTTGTTTACAACATTGAAAATATGATTTGAAATTTGAAAAAAAAAAATTAATAATTTTCATTGAAGATAGCAAATAGAATTTTTCAAAATAAAAAATTTAGCATAGTTATTGTTAACATTTTTTTTGTGTACATACATAAATCCACAAAAAAAATGGCTCAATGATTAATATTAATTTTTTCACCTTGAAAAATGTTGTGGAATAAAAAGTAAATTGAAATCACGAATTACCTACTTTGTATCATAAAGCAGCGATTCAAAGGAAGTTTTCAAATAAATGTATTCTTACCTATTTTATGAATTTAAAGGGGGCTTTGCTTGGGAAAGGAAATCAGTGTATTTGATCTTGGGATCCAAAACCCTATGGAATGAGCCATTTGCTCGCATTTAAACTTAATTTTTTAATGAACTTTGAAATTTGAGAGTCTGTAACTTTCGAAAGCAGTACTCTCAGTCTGTTAGTCTGTTAGACCTGTTTTTTTTTTTTTTTTTTTTTTTTTGCTAAAAAAATGTAAAATATTAAACATGTGGTCCCAGTTTTGAATTCGCATAGGGAATAGTAATTTTTATTTATATGAAAATCTACAGGTTAATGTAGTTCATGCATTGTTTAAATATGTAATGTTTATAATACATAAATGTATTTGGATTTTTTTTTTTAATTTTAAAATAAAATAGAAATTTATTTGAATTAATTTAAAAGAATAATTTTTTTTTAATTTGAAATTATTTTAATCACTTATCTTGCTACCTGGATTAAATGAAAAAACGCTTGAAATACGGTATGTTTAAATGTATTGTAGATATTTTTGGAACCTCCAAAATGGAAAAATTGAAATTTTTTTCTCATGATGAGAAGATAAAATGTGACCTTTCAAACAATAAAATTTTCAAAATCTCGAAAATATATTTTTTGAAAATAAAAATCAAATAGGATGGGATGGGATGGCGTGTTTAAACATTTTTATTAAAAAAAAAAAATTGAATTAATTTTTATTCCTCTCTCTGCGCCTTGTACAGCTCAGGATTAAAGGCGCATAAGAAAAATATATTAAACTATTTTATATTTAGAGGAGGGAGTACAGTTTGGATGACTTGAGGAAGGACAAAAGGTTGATGATATCTGAGGCACTGTTTGAGTAGGTTTCGTCGGTGTCTCATTATCGACAAGTAGGCATAATTTCTATCGATCGAAACGAAATTTTTCTTCGTTTTCATGTGTATTCCATAATCACGTAAAAATATGTAGAAAATCATTCTCACGAGAAAATATAAGAATTTATATACTCGCGTCAAAATGTCAATCTGTCATCACCAGTATTACGCTGGAAGGCACCATTGTTCGTAGATAAAGTCTGGAGTTGTACTAGGCGCATAAGATTATACGAGGAAGTCATAGTAATGGTATTACTTTACACAATACCAGAGGCAAATAAGCTGAAATACGTTTACTCGAATACGTACCAGTCGAGAAATATTTTTCCAAAAACAGAAAGTTATTTTCTATATTGGAAAAAGAGGAAACAAAAACTTTCTCCTATTACTTATTGCACAAAATATTTGCATCTTCATGTTATAAAAACACGCGTCGATAAATCACCGCCGCGGTCGCGATTTATTCTAAGCATGAGTGTGTCGGGTGTCTAGGTGTACGCGGACTTATTATGTGGACGTACCGTTTTCATTATAATAGGATGTCCGCAAAAGATGTTTTGTTTACGTAAACTCGGAGAAAAACCAGGTTTCGGAATGTTAAAGAATTGTACGCGAGGGAAACAAAATCGCAGATGATTAAAAATTTCGAGTATACGCGTACCGGATTCCTCGAACGAAAATTTAGAACGATTGATCGACCGAGTCGAATATTAAAATCTTCATACTAAATACGCGAACACAATTAATTATCCGAACATCAGGCCTAATACGGCCTACGCTTTTAATACGATCGTTCTAAAAATACCTACGCCAGACTAATCAAAAATTCTTCGAGTATAATGGATCAGAAAAAAAGCGAAGCGGAAAAAGAGATTTATGAAAAGGTTGTTTAAATTAAAGAGAAATCAAATAAAAATACGAAACATTAATTACGAAAGAAAAAAAAATGATGTAAAAAGAAGATATTTCGATGAGATATAGACACCGTTGAGAAAAGATAAAAAGTAAACGAACGGGCGGCGACCGCGGCAATATTAATCTGTACGAGAAATCTAAATATTTGGCAAAATTTAAACAACGTAAATCACACGTCCGGCCGAGAATTCGGCTCTATGGTAAACCGGTTGAATACAAATTAAAAACGCGTCGTAATTAAAAACTTGTTCCGTTCGGACATTGTTAATGCGATGATTAAATTGTTTGAGATGATACGCCTCCGTTTCGGGCCGAAAATAGTAATTTAAATTCGTCGAGATGTAATTGAAGGATTTCTAAACGTGGTGTACCGGAAATGGTGGCTGCTGGTGGAGATTAATTTTACGAGGAGAATAATTAAATTGAATTGACAATTTGAATGTGTTATGCGATGATTAAGGATTCGGTGTGTGAAGAGATTTTTTTTAATTTTCATGCGGTTTATTTTGTTTTTCGAAAGAAGTATTAATTTGCGAAATTATAATTTAATTTAGTAGAATTATTATTAATATTATTTTTTATCATTTGGTAAAAAATTCAAATTTTTATAGTTCAACAAAAGATTAGTTCGTGAAATAAAAAATTATTTGACAAAAATATTATTATTTTGTTCTTTAAATTAAATTTAGTACCAAAAATCATCGAAAGAATTTCTGAAAGACCTTCAGATAGTTTTACAGATTTCCCAAATTGTATTGATTTTCAGGAGATGGAGACTTTTTTTATTTTTCAAAATTTCAATCTTCCCCCTTCTGTACTTTTCTCCCAGTTGTCTTTCGTTAGCTTTTCATGGTTTGAAGATATACATATTAAAGAATATTCGCTCCATGAAAATTTCAACCCAGTGGATGAGCTTAAATCGAAAAAATTCGATGATCGATTTTTTCAACCTCCTTTTTTATGGAACTCCTGTGAGTGGTAAGAGGGTGAAAATTGCGCTAAGAGCATTGTTTTCAATAGCTATATGGATCGTCGAAGCCAAAATATATTTTTAATCCCTTTCTGAATCATTTCAACTCACTCACCAGTTCTCCCATCAGATATAATACAACTTGAGGACCTCTCAAAATGGGCTTTCAGGGTAAAGTTCTATTTAAAATTATATTGGTTTTTTTGTAATCTAAATCAAAATGAGTTTTATTGTCTTGTTTCAAAATTCCGATGTTTTATGATTATTATTATTTTTATTTTTTTTTTTTTAGACAACGACACACAAAAACTAATGAGTAATGACTGGTATTGCCATTTCAAAAAAAAAAAAAAAAAAAAAAAAACTGATGGAATGAACGTATTTTGAATGGTCTAGAAAAGGTCTACTCTGGTCTATTTAGCGGCGATACTCATTTATTTATTTATTTTTTGTTTTGTTTTTGTGTTATCATAATTGGGTTAGAAAAAATATTATTCAGCGCGGGGGGGGCAGAGAAGAGGATTATAAATGTTTTTTTATTTTTTTTATTTAGAAAATTAATTACAATTTTGAAGTAAATAATTTAAATTTTCTTCTGTTATTCGAAAAAAAAAATGAAAAAATTAACAGTTTTGTCTGAGTGATCTACGTATTTTTGTGTTCCTACGAAAATCGCCAACATTTGATTCGAATGATTTCGTTATTCTCTTCTCAATGAACAATGACTAGTCCTTAGTTCTTGAAAGAATTTTGAACACTTCAGACCCCTCTGGATGCGAATAAACGTTGAAAAAATAATTGAGAAAACCTTCAAATTTTTTCCATGTTTTTAACATAAAATACAGGTATAAAAGTAATTTTGTAAGCCATTTTCCACTTCAATCGTTTTTCTTAAAATGGTCTTCACGGACTAAATTAAGCGTACTCGACTGAAAAACAAGATGAACAAATATTTTGAATATTATAGGGCAAAAATTAAAAACCATATATAATTTTTTTTTTTTAATTTTTTTCGTAAAAATTGCAGCATCTCCAGGAATTTCAAATTTTCAGAATAAATTTAAAGGTAAAATTTCTAGTCCGAAAAATCTAAAAAATTTGGTTGAATATTCAACTAGTACCTCCAGCTACGTACAAAACTGTAAGTTGATCGGTCCACTTCAACCCCTAAGGCTAACTCCAATATTATACTGCGCATGTACCCATAGAGAATTGTCATCAAATTGAAAATTCCAGTCAAAAACATTTTCATCGTATTTGATAGACTTAAGCTATTGATGAAATAATTTTTAATTATATTATTAGCCAAGTTTTTAATTTAAATATTTATAATATTCATACATAGTTCTCCCTCACGCGCCTAGAACCGGAGGATATGAATGAAATTCGCTCAAAATTTGGTAAGAGATTTTCCTTGAAATTGCAAAAAAGCACTTTTTTTGTTTTTTAGATACATCTCAAAATGGCGGATCGCTCAAATTTTGAGGAGATCTGGAGAATGGGCAAATGGCTCAAATTTTTCGTTTTTGATCTTATATGAAAGAGTGAGTTACAGATACCAATATATCCAAATTTCAGCTTCCTAAGTGCATTTGGGAAGGATTTGAAGTAAAAAATGGCTTTTTGAGAAAAATTTTGAGCCATGAAATTTCTTGGATCTTCCCTATCTCTACACGAAATCGACCTACAAAGGTCAAACTTTGTATGTGGGGTTAGTTGGTAACGTAAATGCGAACTCTTGAACTTGGATCAAAATGGACCCAAAATGGCGAATTATCAAAATTTGAGTAGAGCATGAGGAGCCTAAAAATGGTAAAAATGTAATTAATACCAACTTAAATTATTATTGGAAATAAGAAGTATGTTATATCTCAAATTCACCTCCATGCATGATGCTGCAGGGGAGAAGGAGGGATATCAACCTCAAAATGGGGGGATACACGAGAGGTCGAAAATTTTTTATTGTGATGTCATATAATAAAATGAGACCAAGTGATTAACTTATTCTGAGTTTAGTTTCCCAAGTGAATTTGGATGGGATTTGGAGCAAAAAAAGGATTTGGAAGGGAAAATTAATGCAGGGAATTTTATGAATCTTCCATATTTACAAACCTGAACAAGCCCCAATTAAACACTCAGCTCCATTAATGCGGCATGGCTGCTTACGTTTTTTTTTTTTTTGAACAATTTAATTAACGTAATTGTGAAAAGATTAATTAGTGAAATGGTAAATAAAGTTACAGAAATTACCAATCGATTGATGGAAAAGATAAACAAAAAGCTAGGACAGAAACTTTTCGAACATCCTGTGACCGTATTGCACGGCAATAGGTGAGCGTATTCATCGGACAAAAGCTACCTCGTATTATCTTCTAAATAAATCCTACCGTACTTGACATTGCCCACTTTCGTAAAATGCGAATGGAGAAATGCGTATATAGAAGAGGTCTCGCATATGCATGTGTACACTGTTTACATATTATCAATGTCTCAGAAACGCACGGTAATAACAGTGATAAGAAATTCAAGATAGTTAAGGTATCCTATAATATCGAAAAGACCGACGATGGCCTTGCGACCTCGCTTGATCTTCGGGATGTACGCGGTCACGACAAAACGCATCGCGAATTTAAATGAGGTTTCGATTTTCTCATTTGAAGATGCATTTGCGCTGCCTCAACCAGTTACCACTATCGGCACTTCGACTATTTTTTTCGAGAAAGTAATTTAATTAAATGCTCACGCCGAAAGTAAAACGCTATTTTAATTATCGAAGTAGTCGTAGGGACTCGTACTTGGGAGTTATGGCGTGTATAGAATGTAGAGAGCTCCGAGAAACGAGACAGATGGTATGGAATTGGTTGCCAAAAATTAGGCGAAATAGAGCGATAAACGAAGACGACTGTAATGTGGAATTAAATGGCTCGAATTTATAACAATATCGACGACAATGGATTTCACCTCGGTGAGTCGCGAAGAGAGTAAGGGAATTCCATAAGATTAGAATATTAACGTCGAATGTCGAAATAATGCAAGTAACGATTCGCGAATAAACAAACCCATTGAACGAGTCCCACCGAGATCTAAATACAAATGACTTTTTCATATCGAAAAGCGATGAAAGTGTGGACACAGAGAATACGATAGGGCATTCGAGGCGTATAATTACTGTTTATAAATACTCCTATGTAGTGTATATCTGTTGGTATTTCGAACATAGTAAATAGGTCTCGGTTACGTTGGCAAAAATAATGTACACTTTTGCGCAATTATATTAAAATTTATACGACATCAGTAAAAAAAAAAGAAATCAACACCAATGTATCAATTCGCGTGTATAAGGAGAACACGAGTATGTGTATGTTGGTAGCGTGTAAATGAAGATTCGTGATTGTATTCGAATCGGCGATCGTGATGGTAAACACTTTCGTGTACGGCGTCATCGTAGTCGCTGTCGCCGGCATCAATGCGATTTTAATGAATCCGGAAAGCGATTGGTTTCGCCTTTTAGTTACCGCGTTGTGGCGTTGTTGATCGCCGATTGATTCGGACCGAAGTGTTTGTTATTTAAAACGCCTCTAGATGGTCAGACTAATGAGCGTAATTTTTTTCATTTATTTAAGTAGACTAGGTAGTTATGGGTAAATTAATTTGGTCCGCACTAACTCGGTATACTTATGGGAAGCGTGCCACGGTGGAATATTATTTGTTTTTGTAATGGAAAGTAATAGAAGAATTGTATGGCGTGGTATTGGCGACATATTTTGCTGAATGAATTATTTTTGTTGCTCTACTTGATCTCATATCGTAGTGAACGTTTTACACTTGAAGGTAGGAACTTTACGTTTAATTTAAAATTAAAAAACGTAAGCAGCCATGCCGCATTACTGGAGCTGAGTTTTGAACTGGGGCTTGTTTTGATTTAGTAATAACCTTGCTTAACCGTTCATCACTACGGGCCACACCCAATACCAAGTCTGAAAACCCCTACCCTATCCTTTCCAAAAACACTTAAGAAGTTCAATTTGGCACAAATATAGTATTTCTTGCCATGAAATAATCATGCGAACATATATTTCTCAAATTATAACTATTTGAAGGTCCTCAAATTATCTTCAAATTTTGTAAATCCGCCATTTTGGATCCATTTTGACTCAAATTCAAGTGGTTATATTCTGGTCACAAACTAATCCTACACACAAATTTTGACCATTCTAGGCCGATTTGGTGATGAGATATGGAAGATTCATGAAATTTCCTGCAGCAATTTCCCCTCCAAAAGCCGTTTTTTGCTCTAACTCCCCTCCAAAATCACTGAGGAAGCTAAAATCAAAATACGTTTGTCACTTGGGCTCATTTTATCATATGACACAGCAATAAAAAATTTTCGACCCCTCCTGTACCCCCACCACTATTTTAGGTTGTAACCCCGCCTTCCCCCTCCAACATCATGTATGGAAGTGAATTCGGGATATAGTATACAACTTATCCCAATAACCATATGAATTCATATTAATTACATTTTTACCAACTTGAGGCTCCTCAAGCTCTACTCAAAATTTTGATAATCCGCCATTTTGAATCCATTTTGATCCAAATTCAAGAGGTCATATTGTGGTCACCAACTAACCTCACACACAAAATTTGACCTCTTTAACTTGATTTGGGGAGATATGGAAGATTCAAGAAATTTCATGACTCAAAACTTCCTCAAAAAGCCGTTTTTTGATCTAACTCCTCTCAATATGCACTCAAGAAGCTGAAATTTGGATATGTTAGTATCCGTGACTCACTCTTTCATATGAAATCAAAAACGAAAAATTTGAGCTATTTGCCCCTTCTCCAGCCCCCCTCAAAATTTGAGTGATCCGCCATTTTGAAATTTATCGAAAAAACAAAAAACTATTTTTGCGTATTTGCAAGAAGAGTTCCTCACCGAATTTTGAGCGAATTTTATCCACACCCGCCTGCGCAAGGTGAGTGACACAAAAAACGCAATTTTTCAAAAACAGGTTTTTGCTAACTCTCCTCAAAATGCACTTAGGAAGCTGAAATTTAAATATGTTGGTGTCCGTGACTCACTCTTTCATATGAGATCAAAAACGAAAAATTTGAGCTATTTGCCTCTTCTCCAGCCCCCGTCAAAATTTGAGTGATCCGCCATTTTGAAATTTTTCGAAAAAACAAAAAAAGTACTTCTGCGCATTTTCAAGAAGAGTTCCTCACCAAATTTTGAGCGAATTTTATGAATACTCGCCGGCGCTACGCGTGGGGAAAAAAATATATATACCAAAAAGTTGGACATTTACCAGATGATTACAAATGGTCTGAAACGCAAAGATTTGAAGACCCCACCCCCCTCGACCTTCCCTTCCCAAATCAGGTAGGCTGTAATAGCTATCGTTTTGTTAAAAACTCAGCTAAAAAAAAACTTTTTAATTTGAAGGGTTGCAAAGAACACTCTGATACTATATTGGATTAGTTGCAAACATTGAATTTGAGTCAAAGAGGAATACCTGAAGATATTCAAAGAGCTCAAATTTGAAATTTGATAGACGTGAGTTCATAAGTATGATTATGGCGACAAGAAGAATGCTATTTCTGAAATGCATCTTTACTGGTAATGTTGGCAAAAGATGTGGGGTTATTTGTTCAAAGTTTGCTGGGAGAAAGAAAATGTCAATAATATTACAGAGTAAACCTAAGTTACCCACTCATTCAAATTTCAGCTTTCTAATGATTTTGTGTGGAGCGAGAGAAAAAAATAGTCTTAGAAGGGAAATTACATTAGTTGAATCATACTTAATACCTCATCAAATGTACTTGAAAGACTCGAGCTTTGTTGGTAGGGCTTGTTGGGAACTAAAATACGACTCCTCAAATCTGGGTTAAAGTGAGTCTTAAATGTCAGATGGTCAAGCTTTTAGGAAAGAGTGAGGAATCTCAAATTGCTGAAATTGAATAAATACGTGCTTATTTAATTCCTATGGACAAAGGTATTATTCAGGCAATTCTGAAAGAGCTCTGTAGGAATTTTCAGCCTGGGTGCCAGGTGTTTCACATTGGGTACGAATTTGAACAAGGCGCTATTGAAAACTCAGCTCCAGTAATGCGACATGACTGCTTACATTCTTTTCAGTGGAGTTTACTTTTAAGTTAAATACACTCTTATGCGTTCACTAAGAATATTAAGTATAGTTTTTTTTAGCTGAGTTTTCGAAGTAAAAAACGACAGCTCTTACAGCCTAGCTGATTTGGGAAGGGATGGTCGGGGGAGGGTGGGGGTTTCAAATCTTTGCGTTTCAGACCATTTGTAATCATCTGGCAAATTTCCAACTTTTTGGTATATATATATTTTTCCCCACGCGTAACGCTGGCGGGTATTTATAAAATACGTTCAACATTTGATGAGAGACTCTTCTTGAAAATGCGCACAACAACCTTTTTTGTTTTTTCAATAAGTTTCAAAATGGCGGATCACTCAAACTTCGAGGGGAGCTGGAGAAAGAGAAAATTTCTCAAATTTTTCATTTTTCAGCTCATATGAAAGAGTGAGTCCCGGACACTAACATATTCAAATTTCAGCTTCCTAAGTGTCATTTGAGGAGAGTTAGAGCGAAACTTATTTTTGAGGAAATTTTGTTTTTTGTGTCCGACGCGTAGCGCCGGCGGGTATTGATAAACTTCGCTCAAAATTTGGCGAGGAACTAGTCGTAAAAATGCGTAAAAGTACTTTTTTTGTTTTTTCGATAAATTTCAAAATGGCGGATCACTCAAATTTTGAGGGAGGCTGGAGAAGGGGTAAATAGATAGATAGATAGATATAATTTATTTGTAGGATACTCTATAGAGTCATTACAATGTCTTTAAAAATTAAAAAATAGATAAATAAATAAATAGTTTAACAAATAAGAAAATAAAATAAAAATTTCAAGTTAAATAATAAGAATGATTTGATAATTAAAATTATAATTAATACGTGGCCCATACATATAAGATATTTTAAATTACTACATTGTGAGATACTGTTGCACCGTGTAAAACGCACCAGCAATCCGGAATTCCCTGAGTTTTGTTTTAAAAATTTTATTAGAATGAATTTTTTTAATATTCTGTGGGAGGGAATTAAAATTAGCTCAAATAAATGGCTTTTTGAAGAAGTTTTGAGTCATGAAATTTCTCGAATCTTCCATATCTCCCCACCAAATCAAGTTAAAGAGGTCAAACTTTGTGTGTGCAGTTAGTTGGCAACCAGAATATGACCACTTGAATTTAGATCAAAATAGAGCAAAAATGGCGGATCATCAAAATTTGAGTAGAGCTTAAGGAGCCCTAAGTTAGTAAAAATGTAATTAATATGAACTCATATGACTATTTGCGATAAAAAGTATACTATATCCCCAATTCACCAACATACATGATATTGGGAAGGGAGAGGGAGGGGTTGTCAAACTTGAAATGTGGTGGGGGTACACGAGAGGTCGAAAATTTTTTATTGCCATGTCATATGATAGAATGACCCGAAGTGACCAACTTATTCTGATTTTTGCTTCTCAAGTGAATTTGGAGGGGAGTTAAAGCAAAAAACGGCTTTTGAAGGGGAAAATGTAGCAGGAAATTTCATAAATCATCCATATCTCATCACCAAATCAGCCTAGAAGGGTCAAACTTCATGTATATGATTAGTTAATGAGCAGAATACGACCTCATCAATTTGAGTCAAAATGGATTTAAACAGTATATGCGAATTCATTCATTTGTAAATTATCACTGACTAGGTAGCCTAATTGGTAGAGCTGAAGCTTCGCAAACAGAATAGCTATGGTTCCAATCCCAGTCAGTCCCGATTAATAGTTGACAATAGTCCTAAAGATCTGCTTCCTCGGTACTTTTAATGATTGGTGGAAAGGTATCTGTACAGCATGCGCGCCTTGTCAAACTAGTATGACACACTTCTATAATGATCAAAAAGCGAAATACTAGAATCGGTGCTTCGGAGTGTTAACAGAAAAATAGAAAATAAAAAATAAATAGTGTATAATATATGATTTCCTCGAGCTGAAATGGAAAAAAAAACCTTCTTCGACACCTTTAGAAAAAAGGGGGGGGGGATTTTACTGAAATTGTAAAAATCTGGGTTACCAAAAATAGTTGAAAAAATGTGAAAATTTAAACGCTGATATTAATTATTCATTTTTTCTTTGGTTGTTAAAGGGATAGAAATAGAAAAAATATAGTTGTAAAACTGAAATTGTTTTTATTGGTCGTTCAATAGGTAAAAGATGAATAAATTTGGTTGGAAATCCATTGAAAAAAAGGTGTCCCAGTATCAGGTATTTTATATACTACTGAAGATGGTTTTGACATATGTATGCAGAAGAAACGAATGTGTAATGGAGTCCATTGTACGTAAAACGTTGATGTCTTCTCAGCACTTATTTACGGTCGCGATGTAAATGTAATAAATAAACGGATTGAGAAAAAGCATGCTAGAGCATCGGAATTGTGTTAGTGTGTTCGCGGATTCAGTACCACGTTTTCATTCAGATCGCATGGAGAAGAATGTTTTTAGATATTTGAATTTCAATATAGTCGTATATTGGTATTAGTTGGTATTTTATTAGAGAATTTTTTTGTGGAATTATTAGTAGTGACTTGGAGAATCGGTATTATATCATGATGGAGTACTAAAGCCTTAGAGATCAGAAAATGAAAATTAAAAACATCGTATACCATTTTTGTGTTGTCAAAAAATGTAAATAAGATTTCTTTTCATAAATAGAAATGCACAATATTGAAGTGCATTATCGTTTTGAAAATATTTTAAAACTGAGCAAGAGGGCTCTGTTGACTCTTTCCAGAAATATTAGTTAAACGTAGATTATTCATCATTTTTTTAAAATAATTTTTGCCCCTACACCTTTGATGATGGATTATATTTTACCGAAAATTATGAATTTCAGCAAATAAATTTTCATAACTGTAATTTTTTCTCCTCTATTTTCGAAAATCTATTGCCCCTTTAATTTTAATGGTAAGCAAAACTGATGGATTAATTCTGAAAAAAATTATTTTATGTATGTTACATGAAGTAAACGTAGTGCCCTCATACACAGCTTCATCAGTCAGTTTTGAAGGAGGTGCTCAATATGGAACACAAAAAAGGGAGGAGAACTTAAAATAATGAAATAAAATACAAATTTTGTCCCTTATCCCACCCTTCTGAAATAACACAGCTTCCCTCCGATTTCCTCCTCCAGCACTTGCATCGCTTACCTCCTAAATTCATTCCTTCTCTCTATAAAAGTATACAACCGAAACACAGATATTCTGAAAGATGTGTTTTTAATGTTTGACCAAAGAAGTAGGTTTTGGGCACCATGTTGTAGGATTTGAAGTACAGTTTTCATGAAGTTTTGCATTTATGTTGCAACAACGTCTGTAATTTCTGAAAATTTGAACATACTCGTATAGGGCAAAAACCCAATTTCAGGATACTTTTCACCCACGCTGGTTTTCTTATAACTATTCGAAGCTTCTGAAGTTTTTGAAGTTAGTGTAAAGAGGGCTCACTTTCACATATTTCCGCAAAAATTTCTAATCCTTTGGCTTTTCCGAGGTAAAGGTAATAATTATTCTTATGTTACAAAATATTTGAAAATTCCATAGTTCAAGTAGCTCCTTCTAAATCGCTCGTATGCATTTCTTCGTTTTCAGCAGACACGCATGAATCTAAACAATTAGTGAAGAACTAGAATTACCTGTAGTGAAACGACAGAGCGCGATTTGCCTGCAAATAGACGAAACTACGATATAAATTGAAAGCGAGTGTTGATATTGCATACTGCTTGGCGACGCAGAGCATTCGAAAAAGCCTTGGCTTTGGACTTGATCTTAGATTCGTATGTCATTACGAATGGAGATTTCTGGTATTGGAGGGTTGAAGTCAGCAGTACAGTTTTCATTCTAAAAATGAACCCGGAATGACTGTTTTACAAATGTGAAATAGAAAATTGTCATTGGTCGAATTCCAACTTGGAATGTTCTTACGTGTTGTGAGGAAGTGCGTTGAAGGATTTTTGCAAATGATATGAGCGCTTTCGAAATTTGTGTTATGCTAAGAAAAGTCAACGACCCTTAGAACACGAGAACACGATTGTTGTTTCTACAGTGAATGGACGAAAGATGAAAATAGATGATGACGTTGTAAAGCAATTATCGCCGAAGCAGAAGCCTTAGAGATTATATTTAGAAGGAATTCGTCGGTATTGTGTTCTTTTACCGTTTTTAAGAATTGTTTTTTCTAATGAGAAATTCATCTTGAAATCAAACAGGGAAGAGAATAAGAGCAGGACTTTCAGTTTCTGGGAACTCGTGGTCGAAAGTGGAATCGTTCTCGCGAAGTTAATTCGTAAGAGTGTGTACGGTGGAGAACGCGTATAAAATTAATAACGCGGATAGGGACTGTGTGAATGTACACGATGCGTACTAGAGGCTCGTATTTTCATCGTTTAGCGCCAAAAAATGCTCGAGAAAAAAATTCTAGCGGAGGTGTTCCCTCATTTGAAATTGTCACAATTTCGAACACACTACTTCATCATAAGTATTTATTAGTTCCGAGTGTTCCTAACTTCCTATGTGCCTATTGCAGTACCTCTTCTACCTTGCGTTGAAAAAAGTAAGAAGCTACACCGAATTATCAGAGCTGAGTTTTTAATGAATTCCTACTAGAATTAAAATTTCTGATTAATAACATTAAATGAAAAAAAAAAAAAATTAATTCATCAACAAATTTTCGATCAGTTGGATTTATTATTATATTTACTTTGGGAGGATTAACCAGAATGTCTTTATATAAGCATCAAGTGGCCTATTTTTTCGCCTCAAAACTACCACAGATGTTCACTAGTATATTCTTATGAGAAAAGAGCTCAAGACTCATTACATCACAGCCTACCTGATTTGGGAAGGCAGTCTCGGGAGAGTGGGATCTTCAAATCTTCGCGTTTCCGTTCATTTTGAACCATCTAGCAAATGTCCAACTTTTTAGTATATATATTATACGCTGTGTCTAATTGATTTTAACACACCCGAGCGCGAAATTCCCTTTCATGAAAAAAAAATATCACCTATTTCATTTTGTTTGACTTCATTATGGCATAATGAATAATTAAAGGCTTTGGTAACTCAAATTCTATGATTAAATAAGGTTTTACTGCTTATTTGGTTGATTTAAATTTATTTCTTCCTAAATCAGTGTTGCAAAATTAATTGGAATGAAACGTTGAAAGTTTAATAACATTCATAATCGTATAAATTATAGAATGAAATCATAGAGAAACAATTATTCATGTGTTGGTCTCTTAATACCGTAAAAAGAAATGAAATAATGAATACTTTCTTGTGGATGAAGGGAATTTGGCGCTTGAGGGTGTTAAAATCACTTAGACACAATGTATATGTTTTCTCCACGCGTAGTGCCGGGGAGTATTCATGAAATTTGCTCAAAATTTAGTGAGAGACTTTTCTTAAAAATGCGAAAAAGATACTGTTTTGTTTTTCCAATAAACCTCAAAATGGCGAATCACCCTAACTTTGAGGAGGACTGGAGATTGAGTGAATGATTCAACATTTTTATTTTTGATCTCATATGAAAAAGTGAGTTATAGACACCTACGTATCCAAATTTCAGCTTATCAAGCGCATTTGAAGGGGAGTTAGGGCAAAAAACTGCTTTTTGATAAAGTTGTGAGTTATGAAATTTCTCGAATCTTTCATATTTTCTCATCAAATAGACTTTAAAAAGGTCAAGCTTTGTATGTAAGGTTATTTGAGGGCCAGAATATGACCTCTTGCATTTGGGTCAAAATGGATCGAAAATGGCGGATTATTAGAATTTGAGTAAAGCTTGAGGAGCCTCAAATTAGCAGAAAATTAATTAATATGAACTCATATGATTATTGGGGATGAGAAGTATACAATAACCCTGAATTTCCCTCCATACATGTCGTTGTAGGTGATAAGGAGGCGTTATCGACCTGAAAATGTGGTGCTGGTACACGAAGGTCAAAAATTGTTTATTGCCGTGTCATATGATAAAATGAGTTCAAATGACAAACTTATTCTAATTTTAGCTTCTCAAGTCAATTTGGAGGGGAGTTTGAGTAAAAAAGTGCATTTGAGGGGAAATCGTTGCGTGAAATTTCATGATTCTTTTATCTCTTCACCAGCCTACCTGATTTGTAGGGGAGGTGGTGGAGGGTGTGGTATTCGAATACTGGCGTTTCAGACCATTTGTAATTATACGGCAAATGTCCAACTTTTTGGCATTGTATATTTTTTCTCGCCATACGCAGCGCTGAAGGGTATTCATGAAGTTCACTCAAAACTTGGTGAGAGACTCTTCTTAAAAATGCGACAAAAGCGCTTTTTTGTTTTTTCCATAAATTTCAAAATGGCGGATCACTAAAATTTTGAAGGGAGTTGGAGAAGGGGTAAATAAGTCAAACTTTTTGTTTTTGATCTCATATGAAAGAATAACTCACGGACACTAACATATCCAAATTCCAGCTTCCTAAGTGCATATTGCGAGGAGTTGGAGCAAAAAAAGGCTTTTTGAGGAAGTTTTGAGTTATGGAATTTCTTGAATCTTCCATATCTCCCCACCAAATCAAGTTAAAGAGGTCAAACTTTGTGTGTGGGGTTGGTTGGTGACCAGGATATGTCTTCTCGAATTTGAGTCAAAATGGATACAAAATGGCGAATTATCAAAATTTGAGTAGAGCTTGAGGAGCCTCAAATCAATAAAAAAATGTAATTAATATGAACTCTTATAAACTCATATGATTATTGGGGATGAGAAGTAAACAATATCCGCAATTCCCCTACATACATGAGGTTGAAGAGGAGGAGGGTTTATCAGCCTGAAATGTGATGGGGGAATACACAAAAGTCGAAAATTTTTTATTATGGTATAATATGATAAAATGAGTCCAAATGACCAACTTACTCGGATTTTAATTTCTCAAGTGAATATGGAGGGGAGTTAGAGCGAAAAACTGCTTTTGGAGGGAAAATTGCTGCAAGTAATTTCATGAATCTTTCATATGTCGTCACCAAATCAACCTGAAAAGATCAAACTTCGTGTGTAAGGTTAGTTGATGACCACAATATGAAGTTTTCAATTTGGGTCAAAATGGATCCAAAATGGCGGATCGTAAAAAATTGAAGATTATTTGAGGAGCCTCAAGTAGTTATAATTTGAAAAATATGCGTTTATGTAATTAATGCATGGTAGCTTTAGTAATGTGGCGTGGCTGCTTACGTTTTTTTTCTCAATATTTAGATACTCTAAGTTAAGAAGACATAATATGGCCCTTGAATATAAAAAATTTTCAAATTTTACAAAATTAATTTTTTTTTTAATTTTTACTCAATTATGGAGGGTGCCAGTATTGATCTAAGGAACTTAATTTTTTTGAGTGTGATTTTGGATCATTCTGCAACTGTCAGCATTAAACCAACTTGATTTTCGATAATAAACATAATCCACCGTAATGTACGTATAATCAACTATTGTTGGTCATAAACGTTAAGTAGTAAGTTTCTCTCTCCCCTTTCACTACTTGCCAAATCATTTAGACGGTAATACCTTTGTGTCGTGTCGAAAACTCGGCTAAAAAAAATGCTACTCATGTAAAAAGTACTTTGGCTAAAATTAACGAAAACTATGCAAATATTTTCATCGGCTAATTAGCGTGCTTGAAGCAATGAGCGACGGACTATGTATGAGAATTTTTTCGCGAGATGTTTATCGTGACGGTGCGCCGGTGATTACAAAGACCATTAAAGTTGAAAGAGAAAAGAAAAAACGTACAAAAATGCACGCATAGATTACAATTAAATATTTCTAGAGTCTTTCATACTTTCGCGAAGTTTATCGATGCGTGTGTCGTCGTCGAAAAATTATAATAATTTTTTAAAAATGGAAATACGCCAATACACGTCCCCAGTTGATTATCAGCACCTTGTGCATGGTTGGTAACTTGGTATAGAGTTCGTACTCCTACATATGTTTAAATTACGGTTCGTTGAGAGCAATCTGACGGAATACCTCTGCGAGAGTTTCGCGAAGATGTTATTTTTTCTAGTTGTGATTTAGCTTGCGAGCAAATCGTTCGTAAACATTACGACGAAAAAATGAAAATAAATTACGAATCGAAATTTAAAAATTTGGCACGAATTTTCATGCGTAAATGTGACCAGTATACGCGATATTATGTGTACAATTAAATTCGTGGTTGACTATTTCGATTAAAATTAAAAAATTAATGGAATCGAGTTCGAGTGGTAACTGAAGAAAAAAACAAGATTTTTCGTTGATTTCGTTAAGAACATGAAGTTACTCGCAAAGACTCATACGTTATTTCTCGCGTTTCCTACTGCTTGGATTTTATTTAAATGTACGAAGGCTGGCTTCATCTTCGTTTTACCTCGTGTTTATACAAAATAAAACCAGTCGCTTCAAATCGCCTTCGACTGTACGCAAACATATTCGGGAAATTTTTAATCGTGTACGCCTGCCATAAAAACAGGCACAAATCTACGAATTGAATGAAAATTTTATCACTTCTCGACTATTTCGATATCTCTTTATTACTGTTATAGTCAATTAGTACAAGATGAAGAAGTGTTAGTGTTAATAACAACAACGTATCGTGTGCGCGTATATGATTAGATAGCACGAAAGAGGAAACGCGTTTGTGATTTTTATTGTGATGCGATTGTTTCGGTGATTTTTATTTGGTGCTATTTTTCGTCCCATTTGACTCTTCGATGATGGAAGAAATTACCTCCAGTCGGCAGAATCTGGAGGATGTGTCCCATCGGAGGTGGATTACTGCTCAGGTAAGGGTTATCAAATTGAAGATTTTCTTTATCAGATAGAATCTATTTTAGATTGATATTAAGACATTTTTTTTTTGGACGAGGAGAGAAGGTGAGCGATAAATATCACGTTGAAATTGATGGATTTACTAATAGGTAGTACTTGAGGGAATTATTACCGATTTTTATTTTTTATTTAGTAGCTTAGATTTTTTAATGATTAATTTTCCTCAGTTCTAAATTAATTGTAAAACAGAAATTCTCATCTTTAATGCCTTTTCTTTCCTGTGTACTTCCTGGCCCGAGAAAAAAGGAAATAAACTACGACTAAAATTGTTCACCAACCCTTGCCACGCTCGTTAACCTTGATTTCGATAATTTGAATTTTCCTTCGATACACTGGTATGAACGAAGAATCTTCTTCGGTTGTGTAACAGTACATCATGTGGGCACTACTTCGACGAAATAGACTTCTTAAACAAACAGGTTTGTAGGTATGTAATACGAAAACAAGCCCGGAACCAAAACTCGATTTAATGTTAAATTGAGTTATTTAAAAAATCTTGGAACGACGACAACGTCGAAATAATAAAGATTTCAGAGCGAGTTGCCGCAAAGTAATCGAATTTGAATTTCAATACAATTAGGTGAAAATTTCCGCGAAATATAACGTTTAATGGTGTGTGGATAATTTACGCATTAGCGAAATCATATTCGTTGATCCGTGCTAAAATATACCAAGCTGGATTATAATAAAAGTTTACGATGTTTATATTTATTTGGTTTTAATGAAAGAGTAATTATTATTTAATTTCGCAATTATTTGAAATAAGGTTTGGCTAATTTGAGGTTTATTTGGAATGGAGTAATTTAATCGCACTTTTTTCTTTTCTTTTATTCTTTGAAATTATGAAATAGATGGGTGATAGATATGATTGATGAATAAGTATATTATTTCATTAGTTGTCGGAAATAGATAAGTGATAAATATTTAAATTTAAAATTAAATTTATAAAACTACATGTTAACATGCTATGTACTATGGTTGATGAATGAGGTGATTTTTTTATTCGTCGTCCGAAATTCGCGTTTATTATTGTCGGTTAAGAAGGTAATGGAATAGGTAATATTCCAAAATTGCTAACTTTTGTTTATGTGTACAAAGCAGTGTTGGACTTGACGTTTTTTTGGACAAGTGGGAAATATAATATCAAGGAGCACTTCATTCAGCCACGCCCCCTCCGACTCCTATGCACGACAGACTGTTTTTTCGCAAAGTGATGGGACAGGTGTCTAGCAATTACGAAATGACCTCAGAAGGACTTGATGAAAATTTCAGCCTTCGAATTCCAAATTCTTGAAAATAGAAGTAAATAACGCAAGGCTATTTATTAGAATTGAAATTTTTTTTTTTGAAAATTCGGGATTTTTCAATGTCCAAAAATTGTACAAAATTTTAGCTAACGATTTTATCATACTCTCAGATGACACCCAAAAAATCAAATCTCTCTTCAATTTCCTAAAATCCACCAATCTATTCTCACAAATATAAATTAATAAATTAGCACGTGCCTCTGGCCTAGGCGGCAGTACACGGCACGTTAATCCAGGAGTGAGTAAGTGAGAAATTTTAAAGAAAACTTTTTGATTATTTTGAAAAAATATAATTGTAGTATATGTTTGGAAATTAATATTATACCTATTGAATGATTGATTTAAATCATAAATTCTCAGAAAAATTTCTGTCAGTATATCCCATGTAAAAAGGAATAAATCAAATTTAATCGAAATTCATCGAGTTGATAAAATTTTATCAACAAATCAACCATATAATAATTTGATCAAAGTTGATAAAATTTGATATAAATGTATTTTGACAAAAATTACCTATTCAAAAAGGCATTCAAACTGATTTCTATTTAAATTAACTATTAAAATTAAAATAAATAAAAACAATTCATAAATTAAAAAAATTATAAATAAATCATTTAAAAAAAATAGATTTACTATCAAAAAATTAAAAATATAAATAAAATAATTATTTTAATAAAAAATTCATAAATAAAAATTACTATTAATAAAATTAATATATTCGCTTTCATTTGATCTAATTTTATCGGATTTGAACAAATGTTATCTTCACAAACATGTTAATTAGATGAAATCGTCATATTATATCTGGTCATTTATATTATAAAATTCAAAACATAAAGGTATCTAATTCTTATGTTCACTACTACGTGAAAAAAAATTTATTGCTTTTCATTCCCGTTAAATCAGGTTCGTAGCCAGCTATAATCTGGGTGGGCGGGGCTAACGAAATTCTAGAGGATGCTTTGACTTCTTTGTTTTGTTTTTGATACTTCTGCGTTGAATACAAAATTTTACTAGAGAGGACTCTAATTTTTGTACAAAAACTTGTTGGTTGCCTCTGCTTACGAGGGTCTGAGTCAAATCCTCATGAACTTTTGTTTTCATTCGTTGTATTATTAATTGGGACAAAAATTAGATTTTCAGTCGGCCTTTGGGCCGAAATGGGCTCGATGCGGTTGGAAATCTCTTATCATCTTATCTGGAAAGATGGACCCTGGTACTAACCCTCTACATAGTAAGGGGACTGACTGAATCTTTTAGAGAGAGGGGAGTTCTAATATTGAAATGAAATATGTTATTTGTATGAGTACTCGGTGCTCTGATCGGATTTTTGTATTGCCTCGCCTTATGAAAAACTGCCTAATTTTCTTTTTTTGGAATCAAACTAAGATGTATCGAAGACTCAGCAAAATTCATTCAAGGTTAGGTGGAGCTATGAGTTTTTGTCTTGAGAGTAGAAAAAAATATGCGTTTATGGAATTAATCCCGCCTAGTTGTAATTTTAATTTTAATTTAAAAAAAAAAAGATGATAGGATATCCCAAACTTTCCTCTTAGTGTTTACTGAGCTATACTTACTGAGTGACTAATAGAAAATAGCATCATTCTGCGCGAAAATCTCTCCACGTTGTACTCTACAGAACTTGGTAGAGTTGTTGGTTATTCACATTACAATACGAAGAGTATGAATCATTATGTGATAATGATACCAAAACTTTTATCATTAGTAGAATTGAAAGTGTCGTTACAGTAATAATTGTTAAATTGACTTATCATAGTGAAACTACATACCTCTACTGCTATTATTTTTTTTAATAAATGAACAATTTATCTATTGATACCCTAATTAAATCATAATTCAGAGATTAATGATCGTGTAAATTATGAATATCCCGTAGTGTAGCTTCACCAGTATTGTTTTGAGAATAACAGCGAGTCGAGGTAGTTTTCGTGCTGAAGGGTGTGATCTTTTATTATCCACTAACTACCCAGTATGTTATCCACACTTTGAGCAGGGAAAGTTTTTTTTTTACATATTTTTTTGAATGATTCCGAAAATATGTTCAAATCATTTGTACCTATATGGTTATTTTTTTCAAATCTTCTGTTTGAACTTCGCGTTTATTATATTATCAGCGACAAATTCCGAGTATTAAATCTCTTCAGTAATTATCGTTTAAGTTGAAATTAACAACTAAACAAGGTAGGAGTAGTTACTCGGTGCTAGCTAGTCATATAAATGGAAGTTAATTGGATTTGATTAGGTTTCAATGGCGGTCGAATTATATTGAATATTACATTTTAACATTGATTAGGAGCAGGTGAATATTTATCTCGTTGGATTCTACGAGAATTTCATCATTGATTTTTTTTCTCCTTATCATTTTGTTGAAGGTTATTCTGGATTTGGTACTTGGAGGTGAATGTGAGGTGACAATGTGATGGTTTTGTTTTTATGGGTCCTGTTACAAATAGAGGTGTGCATAATGTTTGTTTGGGTATACTATGTTGCACCGTTGAAAAATGTGAATTTTTGGCATTTTTGGTTCAATAGTGAATAAAATGTTTCTTATGAAAGTGATTTTTGTTTCTATTTGAATTAATTTTCTCCTTTTTATTTCATTAAATATTAATTTTATGTATGAAAAAAAAAACATATTCGAGATGAACTTTCAGTTGTGAGATTAAACTGGTACATCAATACACGAAGACAAGGCTGAACCACTTTTGAATATTCACTTTGAGCTATGATTCTGGCTTAGCAGGCTTTACTGAAACATTATCCAGACACCATCAGAAGTGGGCAAAAAATCGACTCTATAGTCGACGCCTATTGAGCCCATCATAGAGCTAAGATAGAGCTTAAAACACTGGCTTTCAAATGATATTATTTTCATGAATAGATTTTTTCGAACGAAAAATAAAAAATATCCATTAATAACGAAAATTAAAGAAATAATTTGGTGAAAAAAATTTTCAATCGTTTTGAGTTTTTCTAACTTTAGACCAGTTTATTTCTTCACTTTTCTCGTTCGTATTGAAAAAAAAAACAGTTAATTATTCACGCTTTTTTTACTCGTTTCCAAGTACGAATATTTACGTATATTTTTTATTTTCGTTAAGAAAAATTTGCCAACTATTTCTACATTATTTATATAATATTTTACTGGCAATATTTCTTTTCGATGGAGCGTATGAATTTAAATAACTCAATTTCTAGACGTAAATCATGGTTTGCGTTTGGCATATTTTGTATCGGTTGCGCTTCGGTTCCCAAAATATGTTCCTTTTACTCGTTACAATAGGAGTTCTCAAAATGTAGAATTAAATGATGCCGATAGAAACCAATGAACTGATAATTTTTAATAAGTTGTGATCCATCCTATTTCATTCGGCAGTAAAATGTTTCCTAGAATTTATATTTGAGTTCTCCCCTAATGTGCTTAATGTGAAATATTGGAAAATTAGAAAGGAGTAGGAGAGAACCCCAACTTGTCTTTTGAACATCTCAAGAAAGAAAGCAGCACGAATGATTGCGTTATGTTTCAACCCCGTCGGCGGTGGGGGAGGGGGCGGACGTTTCCCCAGCATCCCCAAATTGTTTTCGGTGTACCTCGAGAAGAAGAGTAGCAAAAACGATGGGGTTTGTGGCACAAACCAGCACAAACGTAGTACAAATAAATGCATGATATTTCATTTCGAAATTCCGGAGTGGGAGTTGTGGGAAAATGCATCTTTACTCTTTCTTTACGCAACACGATGCGTTAAGTTATGAGATGTGCATAATATGCGCGTAGTAAATAAGCGAACTAAATCAGCTGTTTATATTTTATGTATTTATAATACAGCAGCTATCTGTGCCGGCCTTCGGTACTCGTTCAAAATCATTAGTAAAATACAAATATTTGTTTTCAAATAAAAACATTAGATATTTTGTGGGATTTTTCAATATTTTTAGAATTACACTTGTTAATTTTTCGTCTCGGAGTCCCTAAAACAAATACTAGCTGCCGGCCCACCGGGGTTTCCCGGGTTCTCCTTCGAGTTCCGCCGAGCCTGCTACTTATCCACCGATAATTTGCGCCTGCATGCTTTTCATTTATTGCATTATTCCACATGAATGGTTGCGTCGACCTTCTTAATAATTGACCTCGTTAAAATTTAAAAAAAAAAAGTCATTAATAAGCGATTCTCCGAATTCATTGAGCTGATAACATTTTACATAACTTTATGAACTGCAGTATCTACGAAAAGCTATAAGAACTCCAAATTCTTATTTAAATAGTGTAATTGGTCACTTCTTCTTCTTCTTCTTCATGTCGCCGTCTCCGACCGGAGTTTGGCGATCATCACGGCTATCACCACCTTGTTGGCTGCGTTGCGGAACAGTTCTGCCGGGGAACATTTGAATCATCTTCTCAAATCCGCCTCCCATGACAGCTTTCTTCTTCCTGCACTTCTTTTTCCTTTTATTTCTCCTCGAAGTATATTCTGGAACACCGTGTATTTTTCGTTTCTATGGACGTGCCCATGATATTCCAATTTACGCGCTTTAATGATGTTTAACAGCTTTCGTTCCTTGGACATGCGTCTCAATACTTCCACGTTGGTAACTTTATCTGTCCAGGATATCTTCAAGAGACTGGTAAATAAACATTTCCAGCGCCTCTATGCGTTTCTCCAACTCGCGCGACAGCACCCAGCTTTCCATGCCGTATAGTAGAACAGGCATGATATAACACCAGACCAATCTCACTCGTAGGCTCAAATCCAGTTGCTTCCTTGTGAGAATATTTCTCATGTTCGCGAACGCAGTCTTGGCTTTTCCTATTCTCGTTTTGATCTCTATGGATTGATCGGTTTCTTCCTGGAACCAAGTGCCCAGATACAGGAATTTGTCGACTTTTTCGATTTCTTTGTTATCCACATGTATGCGATCATTTTCGATTGACCGTGCATCTTTCCTTTTATGCACTATCATCCATTTTGTTTTTGCCGCATTAATTTCCAGCCCATATTCTAGGCTAACACCTGCCACCCGCAGTAACATGTTCTGAAGTCCATCCAGGCTGTCTGAGATTAGCACTGTGTCGTCTGCGTAGCGAATATTTGAGATACGTTTCTCTCCAATTTCCACTCCGTCTTCCCTCGTTAAGGCCTTCTTGAAAATTGCTTCTGAGTGCACATTGAACAGTGCCGGGGATAGAACACACCCCTGTCGCACTCCTTTCTTTATTTCTATCTCCTCTACGTGAGATGAAAATTATTACGTGATATAACGGAAAGAGGTAAGAGGGATGATGAATTTATCTTTGATTTCAATCAATGAAGAACTGAGAAGAATCACAATAATGGTGAAGTAATAGATTGAATCTGTTTCAAGATATGATATTGCTTTGTTGAAATTTAAATTGAAATTAAAATTAATAATAAATTATTATGCGTATTCACAAGAATTTGATATGGACCGATATTCAGGGACGTACCGAAAGGGGGAGGGGGGAGCTTCCCCCCTTGGCTTTTGAAAAGTTGGTAAATTTGGAGTTTTAGCGTAAAGTTGGTAAATTTGACCACTTGCGCAGTTTTATTACAGCTATTTTTACATCATTTTTTGAAGAGTAACAAGAAGACTGTGATATCTTATTTAACATCTTATTCACAGAGCAAAAAAAAAAAAAAAAAAAAGGTCAACAGTTGGTAAAATTTCATGGTATAAGTTGGCAATTTTTGGTTTTCTCCCCCCTCCCCCCGAAGAATGTCCTCGGTACGCCCTTGCCGATATTTATGTTTGATAATATATAGCCAGTATAGATAGCTCAGGAGTGCATTCAGAAACTACACACCGGACGTATCGGTGCGTTTTTTTCGCACCATAGCCGTTCAGAAACGGAGTACGTTATGAGGTATGACGTCATTATTTTTCTCCTTCTCGTTCAGAAATGCACCAAAGAACTCCTGGGTGTGTACTCCGGAGATTTTTAAACACTATCTTCTGATTGGTGGAGTAAAATTAAAAAATATAAATATACACGCAAGAGGATCTTGGCGCTTTTCAAATTTTGAAACCTCACTGGTCAACACCGTTTTGGCGACGGGCTGTCTGGGCGGCGAGATCCCGTTACATGGCAACGGCAATGAACTCCATGTTTCAGATGAGTTTGCCTTTTTTAATTTTTTTGCTTTTTAATTTTTCGCTACATTTCAATATTCAATTTTTTTTTATTACTTGCTATCAAGATTTCTGCTGTCTTTGAAACATGTCTTCTTCGAATGTGTATCTTAATTATTTTTTAATTACCTTGATATTGACATTTAACTGAATCTCACCCTTTACCTTTACACAGAGCAAAAACGTTTTTATTAAAAAAAGAAAAAAATTAGTACATTCCTTAAACAGCATAGAAAATATCTTATACTACAGTAAACACAGTGTTCGTAGCCTTGAGGTTAAAAATATTAAAGCATAACTGAAACTATAATCACGTAGGCTTCAGACTTCCCGCTATTGCCTTTAAAATTTTAATAGCTTCATCTTGGCGATCCATTTTCTTTCTGTGGCGTCTCTCTACATTAATTTCACGTTGCTGTAATATAGCATCTCTGTTTGATACGCGACTTTTTTTTCCTTTCTCTTTGGTTACTGTTGTTAACCTACTTGTAGAGGTAGATGGGGTGGTATTAACGGGAAAAGGATCATCTGGATCAGCGCTATCCTCTCCAGGCTCTCCATAATTTTCTAAAAGTGACAGTGGAAGGTTTTCAGTTCCCCGTTGGGAACTAGCCAGAACTGGCGGATGTACATTATGGTCCTTCTTAAAAATTACATCAAATTCCTCGAAATATTCAAAAGTGACAGGCGACCCGCCACTATTATTCGAGCCCATCGCATCTACAGCAGCGACGTATTTTGCCTTCAAATATTTAAACTTATCTGATACTTGCTGGCTTGTTTTGTTCAGTTTTTGACCTATCATTGCTCATGCTAATGAATTTTTCATTGTAGTTGATTCGAAGTTTTTTTTTGTTCAACTTATATTCCTCGATTAAGCTTAAAATTTGAAATCGAGTCCATTTGTTCTTGTTCGTCGCATTCTCTGAAATAAAATGAAGTATAGCGTACTATAATAAAAAATGATTATTCTATATTACCTAATAATCATACCATATTGTTGAAGTGGTGTTTCAGAAGGTGGAGCGGGTGGAGCACCTTCTTCTTGCGTTGATGGATGAACAGACTGGGAATGAGAATAATTTTCATTTCCTAGTTGCTGTTTTGCAAAAATCATCTCTCCCGTTGCTGACAAATTGACAATACGTAATGAAATATACGTATTAAGTTCCTACATATTAGATCGTACCCTCAGTGCAATAAGGCCACATCTCAAAAAAGTATGTAAAAATTACGCGAAAAGGAAATCTTTTCCTATAATTTTTTTGGAGTAAAATGAGCTAATTTAGTGTATCTGTCAGAGTTTTACTGATTCACATTGATTTTACCCGAAAATATATGTAAAAAGAAGTGCTTTTTTGAAATGTGGCCTTACTACATTGAGGGTGCGAGATATAGGTACACAAGTATCTAATTGAAAAACTTACTTGTATTCCGAATAAGGAAAAGGTCTCCTTGTTTTACAAACTCAACTCCCTCACCCAATACGAACTCGTATTCGAAGGAGGTGGATGCAACTGTACTTTCCATAATTACAGAGAAAGAAGAATTAGCAAAAAATTTGATACTTATCGAAAATCGAATATTAAACACCATCACTTTCCTTTTCAAAACATAGCCATATAGGGGGAAGATGGGATGAGCGTATAATCTATTTGTGATTGCGGTTAATTATGAGGAAATTAATAAATAGTAATTTCAATGATATTTTAATTTTATTCTCGAAAGTAATTTAGTACAAATTCGCAGTCGTAAATCTTTTTCCATTAAATGGCGAGAAAAATGTAAACACATTCACCATTCGTTCCTCACTCGTTCAGAAAAACAAAGCGCGATGTGCGAATATTCAGATTGTGACGTCACACACCGTGGTGTACGTGCGGAAATATCGCACCAACTTTCTGAACGCACCCCAGCGTGTAACCGTACTTTTCCAGAGAGCAGGGAGTTGAAAAATCTTTGCATTTAGTAGATACACGTATATTTAGACCGCTGGCAGTGATGTGGCCAAAAAATTTTTAGGAGATGGCAGAAATGTTTTAAAAACTTAAATGGGATTATAAGAAGAAAAGCATAAACCTAAAAACATGAATTTAATATACTAATTCATAAGAAAATGATTAAAATATAATTTTTGACACTACCTTTTCATTATTCAAGTAAAAAGAAATTGTTCACAGAGAGTAAATTGAATGAATCCATGGAAAAAATAAGTTGATCAAATTTGGTAAAAAAAATGACCAGATATACCTACTTACCTAATTTGATAAAATTTTATCATCATTCCAGGAATAAATGAATTGATCAAATTTGATCAAAATTCATCAAATTAATAATGATTTGATGAAATTGTATCTAGGAATTGCTAAGGTATAATTTGATATACTCTAATCAAACTTGATCAAATTGGATGAAATTTGATTTCTTCCACAAAAAGTAGATATGAAGTACCCAGGAAGAAACGACTGGATCAAATTTGACAGAATAAAAAGATTTGATCAAACCTGTAAAAAAGAATTAGATCAAAGTTGATTAATTTTGATAATATTTTATTAAAAACAAAAAATAAAAAATAACTTAGTACTTGATCAAATCTAATTAAAATTTATAAAATTTCATAAAAAGATGACTAGACATAATTTGATGAGATCTGATAAATTTAAATGTGGTCATTTTTTTTTTCCCCTTTTTATTATACTGGGCGTGTATAATTGCCAGGATTGTTACGCCCAGTGTAGAGAGTTTAATTTATATTTGGTTTTTATATTTTATTTTGTGTATGAAGGATAGGATTTTTTTTAATTCGTCTGGGTTGTCCGGTATGTTAGTTGTTTGGATGTTTAGATTGTCACGGGTTCATGTTTTTAATAAATTTACAGGAAAAAAGGATTTGATAAACTTTAATCAAAAAGACGACTAGATAAAATTTGACCAGATCCGATCAAATTTGATGAAAAGATACTAGACAAAGACATACTAACTAAATTTGAACAAATTTGATCAGATCTGATAAAATTATATCTAGTCATCTTCTTAATAAAGTTTCCAGGAAAAAATAATTTGATAAAATTTAATCAAAAAGATGACCAGATAAAATCTGATCAGATTTAATCAAATTAAGTATGTGTAGTCATGTTTTTATCAAATTTGATAATGTTTGATCAGATTTGATCAAATATTGAGTTTTTTTTTAAATAAAATGTTATCATCATTCCAAGAATGAATGAATTGATCAAATTTGATCAAAATTCATCAAATTAATAATGATTTGATGAAATTTTATCTAGGAATTGCTAAGGTATAATTTAATATACTCTAATCAAACTTGATCAAATTTGATGAAATTTGATTTCTTCCACAAAAATTAGATATGAAGTACCCAGGAAGAAACGACTGGATCAAATTTGACAGGATAAAAAGATTTGATCAAACCTGTAGAAAAGGATTGGATCAAAGTTGATCATTTTATTAAAAAAAAAAAAAACAAACAAACAAAAAACTTAGTACTTGATCAAATCTGATTAAAATTTATAAAATTTCATAAAAAGATGACTAGACATAATTTGATGAGATCTGATAAATTTAAATGTGGTCATGTTTTTAATAAATTTACAGGAAAAAAGGATTTGATAAACTTTAATCAAAAAGACGACTAGATAAAATTTGACCAGATCCGATCAAATTTGATAAAAAGATACTAGACAAAGACATACTAACTAAATTTGAACAAATTTGATCAGATCTGATAAAATTATATCTAGTTATCTTCTTAATAAAGTTTCCAGGAAAAAATAATTTCCCGAGAAAAAAGTTTTGATAAAATTTGATAAAAAATAAAGATACAATTTGATCAAGAATTTGTCTCTATCAAATTTTATCAAATTTTATCAACTTCGATCAAATTTGATATATTTATATAACATCATATACAAATATTCCAATTCTTATTATAACTTTATAAAGTTGTGCTTTTCAGCTTTTTTCACGCGCAAAATAAGTTTTTCTCAATGCGTTGGGATAAATTTAAAAAATTTGACACGAAAAAAGTTATTAAATTTCAAGTCTTTGTGGGGATTCGAACTCTCTACCTCTGCGTTTAGTGACTACACCCTTACCACTACACCATCATGCTTCCTTGAAAAGATAGGCGTATTACAAGTATTCATATACATGTAATATCGATTAGATTTGGACTTACGAGGGAATGGTCAGAACTGTCCATCGCCAATCTCTTTGGTAGGTAGCCTATCTTGTAGTACTTGAGGAGTAAACCAACGCGCCATATTCAGTTTCTCGGAAACGAAGCGTATTTAGAGAAGCAGGGTTGCCAAATGTTGAAAATCAAAAATTCCTTATTATTTGAAAAAATATTTCTTAATGTTAATCATTGGAAATTGTAGAACTATTTAATAAAAGTCATGTCATGTTTTCATATCGGAGGAAGAAAAGTGTACTTATAAAGGTATACCTATAATTTTGATCATTATTTACTTTTTTTGCGGGTAAATGGTAATTTAAATTTTTCGTTTCTTTTTTATTTGTTGTTGTTCATTTGTATTTTTTTAATGTTAATTTAGATGATAAATTGAAGAAATAGTTCACTTCTATGCTTAAACAATTGATGAAGTTATATATTTTACATAAAATTAAATGTGTAAATGATGATTTATATCAAGGAAATGATACACACACAATACTTTTTCACAGTTTTCCCACGCGCATTAATTTCATAATTATATGATGCCGCCCTTCTACACATTAATTGGTCTCCTCAAATGTGAAGCAGACATCGCAGTTATAAATTTATTATAGACATGTTCAACAGTTATAATCACGACCAAATGAACGTAAAAATAAATAATTCGTTCATCTGATGTATCAATTTTAAAAGAATGCTTAGCACATATAAATGTAAAAATATTGTTTTATCGATTGTTTAAACATAGAAGTGAATTATTTCTTTAATTTATCACCTGAATTAGCATTAAAAAAATAAAAATAAACAACAACAAATAAAAAAGAAACGCAAAATTCAAATTACCATTTGCCCGCCAAAAAAGTAAATAATGATCAAAATTATAGGTGTACCTTTATAAGTACACTTTTCTTCCTCCGATATGAAAACATGACACGACTTTCTATTAAATAGTTCTACAATTTCCAATGATTAACATTAAGAAATATTTTTTCAAATAATAAGGAATTTTTTATTTTCAACATTTGGCAACCCTGCTTCTCCAAATAAGCTTCGTTTCCGAGAAACTGAATATGGCGCGTTGGTTTACTCCTCAAGTACTACAAGATAGGCTACCTACCAAAGAAATTGGCGATGGACAGTTCTGACCATTCCCTCGTTAGAAAAAATCCAGTATAGAAAAATTTCTAAAAGGGCAAAAATGATGGTAAAAAATGACAAATTGGTCAATTTTTGGTCGAGTAGAATGTGTATGTCGACACATATTGCACGTGTCTGATCTAAGTATTTTCCATCACTTTGAAAATATTCTATATATTTCCGAGAAAAAAATTTGATAAAATTTGATCAAAAATCAGGTCAGATTTTATCTATTTATATAAAACTTTACCAGATTTGATCTAACTTGCTTCCATAATTAGCTGTGCATTGATAACATTAGATAAAGCTTGATCAAATTCGATCAACTCATTTTATTAAATTACATATAATAATATCCAATTAGATCAAATCATGCATCATAAAAAATAAAAAATAATGATTTTGATACAAGTTAACGAAATGAGATGAAGTTAGGTATAATTTGATCAAAAAGTTAGATCGAATTTATCTTTTTTTTATCAATTTATGCATACTTATATCAAACAGTTTTATCGAGTGATAAGCAATTTGATCTAATTGGATAAAACTATATGTAATTTAATAAAATGAGTTGATCGAATTCGATTAAGCTTTATCTAATTTTATCAATGCACAGCTAATTACGTAAGCAAGTTAGATCAAATCTGATAAAGTTTTATATAAGTAGATAAAATTTTATCTGATTTTTGATAAAATTTGATCAAATTTAATGATGAATTGATCAAATTTGATCTAAACTTTTTTCTCGGGTTGATAAAATTTAATCAAAAAGCTGATCAGATTTAATTAAATTAAGTATGTGTAGTCATGTTTTTATCAAATTTGATAATGTTTGATCAGATTTGATCAAATATTGAGTTTTTTTTTTAAATAAAATTTTATCAAAATTGATCAAATTTGATGCAATCTTTTCTTATGGGTTTGATCAAAACCTTTTATGTTAATGTGATCAATTCTTTTTCATTCTGATATGTGAAGTTCGAATTTGATTAAATTCTATGAAATTGTATGCAATGTAATCCATTTCGATTTGTGATCAAATTTGAACACATTAGGTCCTATTTCATTAAATTTGATCAACTTTGATTAGATTATATCAAATTATATGTAATCAATTTGCCCACAATTTCATGAAATTTTATCGTATTTGATGAATTTTGATCAAATTTGATCCATTTATTGTTTTTTTGCTCCGCTGTTTTTTGAGATTTAATGTTCAATTATTCTCGATATGTATGAAGCGGAAGAGAGCCTGTTATGTATGCTTGGTATTAGGTTGTAAACTTCCTGATGGCAATCACATAGTTGCGTGGGTATTAATTATTACTGCTGCTATCAGGTATTAATTTTATTACTTAGGTCATATTTTAGCTGAGTTTTTAATAATTTTTCATTCTAAAGGAAGAATTTAATACAGATTAATTCTGATTAAAAGTTTTGAAATCTTCGTTAAACAGATTCTGGCCGCCCTAGCAGGTACCATAATTACCACTAATTTATCTGCGATGACGTCAGCCATAACCATCGTAAATGGAGCTTTGTTAGTACCGAGTGGTAATAGTTCAAACGCCAGTATAATCACGAATGGCACTTCGGCCAACGGCGATTTCTCCATCACGGGTGGACAATCATCTTTTTACGGTAAAAAAATTGCGGAATTTCTACGTTTAAGATAAGAATTGCATTTCGGTACATATAAACGATTTTATCATTTCAGCTACTTTACAATTAATGACTCATTTCATCGCTAGCGTTTTCTCGGGCGTATTCCAGGATAGCTATGGACGTAAAAAATGCATGATGGTGTCGATATTCCCCCAGCTAGCGAGCTGGATTGTATTGCACTTCAGTTCGAATATTCATTGGTTGTACCTGCACTCTATATTGGTCGGTTTGGGTACGGCGTTCAGCGAAGTTACTATTATTACGTACATCAGCGAGATATCGTCAGTGAAGCTGCGAGGCCGGTTGTTTTCATTGGGCAAGATTGGATACGGATTCGGATCTTTCGTAGCGTTTTTCTTGAGTTTGTTCCTAAACTGGAGGATGTTGGCGTTGGCGTGCGCCTCGATGCCAGTCGTAATGCTGTTTTATGTGTCTTGGGTTGGTATTTTCGCTTCTACACGGGTTGGAAAATATTGATGATTTTTGCACGAGTATAGCTTCACATTATCTCGGTAATATTGCAATTAATTACGAAACCTGAATCCGAAGCTTGTATGAAAATAGAGTTGCTCTTTGAGGCTTGATATCATCTTTATCAGTGTCATGGAAAGTTACGAGACTCGTGAATGGAAGCGTTTTCATTTACGTGTTCATAATTATGAAGAAAAAAATAAACGAGATAAAAGTGCCGAAATTTATGCTACTACGAAATTGATTACGTACAGCGAACTTTGTTGTTTTTTTCTGTGCGTGTAAACACAACTCGTTTTTGTAGACGATACTCATTATCGATATCTCGGAATAATTAATTTGTAATTCGAAAAAAGTAATTAATTGATAACGAAAAAACTCATTGTAATCGACAATCGTAATGCTATGTCGAAAATTAACTGACGTTTATGAATGTACGTTTGTATATGGCTTCGATGATGCAAGATTTGTGAAAAATTGTTGATTCTTATCGCAGTTACCAGAAAGTCCATTATGGTTACTGTCCAAAGGACGTGAACGACAATGTAAACAAAGTCTACGATGGTTACAAGGATGGACCACCGATCAGAATATCGAAGTGGAGTATACCAAATTACAACGTTACGTAGAGGATAGTAAAAATTATGGTAAATCCTGTGAATCTCATTTGGTAGTTCCATTAACTCGAAAAAATGGTGAGTTTTAATTTATCGAAGAAAGATAAGAGAAGTATTCGTGGTTTAGATAATCAAATTTAAATATTGTTTTTTTCAGTGCTTCAGTATATTCATGAAAACTACCTGAAATTATTTTTGCAACCGGAATTCACCGAACCCTTTAAAATTATCGCTGTTATGTTCGTTACGAGTTATTTCCTGAGTTTGAGACCGGCGAAATTTTATTTAGTTAATATTTTAAAAGATCTTGGAGTGATGGCTGATAGAATGAAGATTATGGTAGGAAAACGTTAATTATTTTTATTATAGAAATAATATTAAAAAGGTGAAGTGAATACGGGGTAGGTGGTTATTTTCTGGTCAAAGGACATTTTTGAGGGTAAAAAAGAAGCATAAAAGATTACGTGGTACCTACATATTAACCCAACTCTCAGCCTGAAAACTTTTTATCACACTACTAAAAAGAATATTGGATTTTTTTTTTTTGTAAAAAAAAAAATAAGCAGGTGTGGCACTTTACTGGAGTTGAATTTTCAGTGGTACTTTTTTCAGATTTGCAGATAATATTTGTCTGAAAACCCCTATCTATCCCTTCCATAATCATCTAAAAAGTTGGAGTGTTGGAGTGTTAGGTATGCCTCCATCTCCACTTAAAATTTGAGTTATCAACATTTTGAGACGAATGGGAACTTTTTAGGACACTTTCATGCACATTGCCCATTCACTCATTCTACTATTTGTGAAAAAGACAGATATCCTAAACACATGGCTGAAACAAACGCATATGATGGGCTTCTTTCCCCCTCCCCTCCTCACATAATCAGGTAAGTTGATGATTAAAAAAAAAAACGTAAGCAGCCATGCTGCATTACTGGAGCTGAATTTTTAACTGAGGCTTGTTCGGGTTTGGAAATAACGTTGCTAACCCCCTTCATGACTACAGGCTACGCCCAAATACCAAGTCTGAAAACCCCTACCCTATTCCTTTCAAAACCACGCAAGAAGTTGAATTTAGAACAAATGTACGATTTTTCGCTAGGGATGGCCATACTCGTCGAAAGTATCGATATTTCAGTATCGATAATATCGGGACACATATATCGATATGCGGTATCGATACCAACTAAGATATCGATACCTCTAATATCGATACCGATACCGGTAATAATTATCGTAAATTTTTGAAAAATGAAAAAATTATACAAAGTCAAGAGAAAACATTTTAATCTTATTAATATCGATGAAGATAATTATTTAAGTCTGTAATCTATATCCATCAATGGTTTTTTCAAAAGTTTTCATTTTAAAATGGTAGTTTTTACCAATTTAAAAATCCCGCGAAAATGATTTTATGTGAGTACATGTTAACCTCTCAATAATCGTCAAATAGGAATCAGAGGTTATTACAGTATTTACGCGAAATAACAAATTTTATTAAGTAGATATCGAAAGCGATACCAGAATTAAAATATCGATATCGAGTAAGTATCGAAAAGCTGAGTATCGATAAAAAAGTACTCGATATTTTTTGAAAAATATCGATACGGTATCGCCATCCCTATTTCTCGCTATCCTAGAGAAAAAAAAAAAAAAATCATATGAACACATATTTCTCAAATTATAACTACTTGAGGCTCCTGAAATTATCTTCAATTTTTACGATCCGCATTTTGGATCCATTTTGACCCAAATTGAAGACTTCATATTGTGGTCATCAACTAACCCTACACACGAAGTTTGATCTTTTCAGGTTGATTTGGTGACGACATATGAAAGATTCATGAAATTACTTGCAGCAATTTTCCCTCCAAAAGCAGTTTTTCGCTCTAACTCCCCTGCAAATTCACTTGAGAAACTAAAATCCGAATAAGTTGGTCATTTGGACTCATTTTATCATATTATACCACAATAAAAAATTTTCGACTTTTGTGTATTCCCCCATCACATTTCAGGCTGATAAACCCTCCTCCTCTTCAACCTCATGTATGTAGGGGAATTGCGGATATTGTTTACTTCTTATGCCCAATAATCATATGAGTTTATAAGAGTTCATATTAATTACATTTTTTTATTGATTTGAGGCTCCTCAAGCTCTACTCAAATTTTGATAATCCGCCATTTTGCATCCATTTTGACCCAAATTCGAGAAGACATATCCTGGTCACCAACTAACCCTACACACACAGTTTGACTTCTTTAACTTGATTTGGTGGGGAGATATGGAAGATTCGAGAAATTCCATAACTCAAAACTTCCTCAAAAAGCCTTTTTTTGCTCTAACTCCTCGCAATATGCACTTAGGAAGCTGGAATTTGGATATATTAGTGTCCGTGAGTTATTCTTTCATATGAGATCAAAAACAAAAAGTTTGACCTATTTACCCCTTCTCCAACTTCCCTCAAAATTTTAGTGATCCGCCATTTTGAAATTTATGGAAAAAACAAAGAAGCGCTTTTGTCGCATTTTTAAGAAGAATTTCTCACCATATTTTGAGTGAATTTCATGAATAACCTTCAGCGCTGCCTATGGCGGGAAAAATATATAATACCAAAAAATTGGACATTTGCCGGATAATTATAAATGGTCTGAAATGCAAATATTTGAAGACCCCACCCTCCACTACCTCCTCTCCCAAATCTGGTAGACTGTGATAGCTATCACGTTTTAGTGAAGAACTAAGCTAAAAATTCGAGTATCGCTCTCATTGAGGATGTTACTAGATAGTAGATGAATGCAATGATCGATTAGCTCTAGCTTTGTAATATTGACCCTGTCGTGGTGCTTTCGCGTATATAAAATTGCGAGACGATGTTGTATGAAAAGAGTATATTACAGAACTGACTGCACAGCTTAGTCTAAGGGCTCGCGTTCGCTGTCACTGGAGAAAGTCGAAGCTAACTGGTTTCCCATTGTCTGCGCCACCCTCGACCGCTGTTAGGGTAGTTGACCCGGTTCACGAGGCGAGCGTGACGCTACATCACTCTTCCCCCAGTGACAACGAATGGAAGATAAAATGAACTAAAGTATGAAAATAACATGCAAAGAATGAGAAAAAAAAAATGTACAATATTTTTAATAATATGTTAATCTATCGGGAAAATGGACGCGTCGACCACTTCTTGTTTTTCGCTCGTTGTTATGTTGACTGTTGTCATCTCGTGCTGATGGTGCGAAGGTTGGCATTGTATCATCGAGGACAAAAGCGGGTTTCAGCCTATCAATGGAAACTGATTCGTTTTTTCCCTTCTTTTGAATGACGAAATGCTTTTCGTGACGTTCCATTACTTTGAAAGGTCCGTCATATGTAGGTTGTAGTGGTTTCCTTGCAGCATCATTTCTCACGAATATGAAAGTTGAATTTTTTAAATCGGCTGGGATGTAGATTGGTAGGTTCGGTATTTTAGGTTTGTTGTCGATATGGAAGTTGTTCATAATCTCTTGAAGTTTCGAGGCAAAAGTATGAAGTTCCTTTTCGTTGTTTGGTTTTGACTCGAAAATATCACATGGTAAACGTAGATTGCAGCCATATACCATCTGTGCTGGGGTGAGATCGATGCGATCGATGGGGGTGGAACGTAAACCTAATAATAACAGAGGTAAAGCGTCTACCCATTTCTCCGTTTCATGCGCCTTGATAGCGTTTTTGAGAGTACGATGCCATCGCTCGATCATGCCGTTTGCGGCTGGGTGATATGCTGTAGTATGCTGGTGCTTAGTACCAAGTAAGATGGCAAGAGACTGGAACAGCGAACTTTCAAATTGTCGACCTCTATCTGTTGTGATGGCAACTGGTGTGCCAAAACGGGCTATCCAATGAGATGTGATTGCGAAGGCTATGGTTTCCGCTAATATATCTTCGACAGGTATAGCCTCTGGCCATCGAGTTGTACGGTCGATGATTGTGACACAATACTTAAATCCTTTTGATACTGGTAGTGGACCAACAATGTCAATATTCAGATGTTCGAAACGGGTGCTTGGAATTTCGAACGTGCCAACAGGACTTTTTGTATGTCGCCAAACTTTACTCTTTTGGCATGGTAAACAGGTTTTTGTCCAAAGGTCAGCATCTTTACGTATGTCGGGCCAAACAAAACGTGCAGTAAGTAGTTTAGTGGTTGCTTTCCTACCAGGGTGCGATAACCCATGAATAGCATCGAAAACAACCTTACGAAATGGTATAGGTATGAATGGACGCGGCTTACCAGTCGAAACGTCGCAAAAAATAAGAGCATTAGAAAATGGTGTTTTTATAGGTTTTAATTCTAGAGATGTTTTGTTGTTTTCCATTAACGCATGTAACTCGGGGTCTGATGTTTGAACACGTGCGATTTCATCATATGGTATTGTTGGCGGAAGGTTAATTGTCTGAATTCTAGAACAATAATCGGCCGGGATATTCTCTTTGCCTTGTACATACCGGATGTCGGTTGTAAATTGTGATAAAAAATCGAGCTGTCTATATTGTCTAGGCGATGCTTTTTCGGGCTTTTGTTGAAATGCGAAGGTCAGTGGTCTATGATCCGTAAAGATCGTGAACTCGCGACCTTCGAGCAGGTATCGAAAATGTTTGACTGCGCTATAAATAGCAAGCAGTTCGCGATCATATACGCTGTATTTCTTTTCAGTAAGCGTTAATTTACGAGAAAAGAAGGCAATAGGTTGATATTGGTCGCCTTGTTTTTGCTGAATTACAGCACCAATGGCGACATCAGAAGCATCGGCGAAAAGGACTAACGGTAATTCGGCGATTGGATGATACAATAGCGTAGCGTTGGCAAGATCGTCTTTCATCTTCTGAAAAGATTTTAGACGCTCTTCATTCCATTCGACCGGCGTTCGGTCATTCTTTTTCGAATTTTTGAAAAGCGATGTGAGGGGCGCTTGCGTTTGGGCTACGTTAGGTATGCAGCGGCGGTAATAATTAATAACACCTACAAAGGAGCGTAACTCGCAAACGGTTTTAGGTTGAGGAATCGAAAGGATTGTGTCAACGCGTGACTTTAAAGGTTTGATTCCTTGGCTATTAATTAAAAAACCTAAGAAAGATATTTCCTCGAGGGCATACTCGCATTTTGAGACATTAATAGTGATTCCAGCGTCATTAAGGCGCTTAAGGATTATTTCTAAATGTGTTTTATGTCGTTCAAGGTCCTCAGATGCGATCAAAATGTCATCGAGGTAGGCAAAACAAAAGTCTCGAAATAGATCGTTAATAAATCTTTGAAAGGTTTGTGCGGCATTTTTCAGACCAAAAGGCATCTTGAGGAATTCGAATAGGCCAAAAGGTGTGATAATCGCAGTTTTGGGAATATCCTCAGGTTCTGGTATATGATGTACGCACGGAATATCTAGCTTGCAAAAATTTTTTTGAAAATATTGATAAAATCTTGTATTAGCTGGATGCGATCAGGTAGTTAATGTTGAGAGTTTAATTTGCGATAATCACCAACTGGTCTCCATGACCCGGGTTTCTTCTCGACCATATGGAGTGGGTTACTCCATGGACTCGAAGATGGGCGACAAATTCCCAACTCAATCATAAATTGAAATTCCCTCTTTGCGATTTCAAGTTTATCGCGAGGTAAGCGGCGAGCTTTAGCCGAGACAGGGAGGCCTTTTGTCTCGATGCGATGTGTGACATTATGTTTCACCTCGCCACCAGCGAGAGAGGTTGGGCGAGTGATATCAGGAAATTTTTTTAAAATTTTTGCAAATTTATCTTCATTTAAATTAACTGTGTGAATGTGGATAGCGTTTACTCTCATAACCCTACCTAACGTAAGGTAGCGCCATCAATTAAGCGTTTATTACGTAAGTCGATTAAGAGATTAAAATGGCCAATGAAATGCACCTAATATGGGTTTTTCCACATCGGCAATTATAAATGGCCACTTGGAAGTTGACTGCGTCGAGTGAGAGACTGTTCACATCAATGTGTGGATAGGTGTGTGATTAGCAGCAAAAAGCTGAAAACTGCTTCTTTTATGTTTTGATTTTTTGGATGGTGGTAAAAGCAGAAACTTCAGCGCCACTATCTACCAAAAAGGCGACTAATGTGTGTTTCTTATCTTATGTAACCTTGCGTCTATGTACGCATCATCCGTCGCCACAAATGAAGCGAGTTTCCGAGTTCGTAGCTGTGTAGCTACATGGTGTTGTGCACCGTGTTGCTTTTTTCTTTGAAATTGCGATGGTACCAGCAAAATAAAATAAGCGAATCGGGTTTTTTCTCTTGAGGACGGCTACGAGAGCGATTATTATTTGGGCGAGAAAAAGAGCGGGACCGTGAACGTGAAGAATGGTTGTTCATTGTTTTGGTAAACGAATTAAAACAAGACTTCAAATCGCTTATTTCTTTAGTGAGAAGCTCGATAGCTGATGCGGTTTTATCATCATGAGTATGGGTTGATGAAGAGGAATAGGTACTAGGTATAGGGGAGGGAATGGGGTGCGTAGTATTAGACGAAGCTAAAGGGCTATATGATGGAGCTGGTGCTGCGATGCTACTTGTGTAAGCCGCATTAGGGGCTGACTCGTGAATTTTATCTGCTGTTTTAGCAAGGTTGTTTACGTCAGTCTCGGCAACTGTAGCTAAAATAGCACGGGTGTGGCTCGGCAACCTAGAGATAAACATCTGACGTAAAAAATCGTCTGTTACCTTATTTCTAGCGTACTGTTGCATTTGGCGTAGTAGTACAGATGGCTTTTGATCTCCTAATTCCATTTCCTGGAGAAATTCCCTCATTTTCTTCTCTTCTGAATCTGTAAATTCGGTGATGATAGCTTTTTTCAAGGCAGTGTAGGGTTTATCTTCAGGTGGAGATAAAATAACATCCTCTAAAGCTGATGCGACTTCGTGATCCAGTTGCGAGATTACGTGGTAATACTTGGTTTTTTCACCGGTGATTTTTGAGGCGGCGAAAACTGCTTCGATCTGTGCGAACCAGACAGTCAAGTTTTTCCGTGGAAAAGCAGGTAACTTAACTGTGATTTGTTCGATCGTAGTAGGCGAAGTCGATGATCCGGAATCAATTGGGTTTTCAGCGTCACCAGCCATAATGACATAAAACGCGAAAAACACACGAACGATTTGAAAAAAGAAAATTTTGTCGTAATGAAAATGCGTAAATCGGGGTCACCAATGTCGTGGTGCTTTCGCGTATATAAAATTGCGAGACGATGTTGTATGAAAAGAGTATATTACAGAACTGACTGCACAGCTTAGTCTAAGGGCTCGCGTTCGCTGTCACTGGAGAAAGTCGAAGCTAACTGGTTTCCCATTGTCTGCGCCACCCTCGACCGCTGTTAGGGTAGTTGACCCGGTTCACGAGGCGAGCGT